>ML677372.1:11787561-11883655 GCA_007922305.1 Dermatemys mawii | reverse complement strand
CCCCCCCGACCCAAGCTGAGAGTCACTCACCAGAAGTACCTTTGCTGACTTCCCCATCTGGGCTACCGCTTTGGGAGGGTTGGGAGGGTGTTGGCTTCAGGGTAATAAACAGTTCCTGGCTGTCTGGGAACAGAGGCTCTCCGCTTGCCTGCTGCTGCATGGTATCATCTTCCTGATCAGCTTCATTGTCATCTGAATCATCATTCCTCACCGTTACCCCATCAGAGGAGTCCACAAACACCGGTGCAATGGTGGTGGGGGCCCCCCCCAGTATTTGATTCAGTTCGTTGTAAAATTTGCATGTCCGCAGGGGTGCCCCAGAGCATCCATTTGCCTCTTTTGCTTTCTGGAACGCTTGCCTCAGCTCCTTAATTTTCACACGGCACTGCTGTGCCTCCCTGCTGTGGCCCCTATCCAGCATGGCCTTGGAGACTCTGGCAAATGTGTTGGCATTCTGTTTGTTGTTACGGAGTGCTGCCATCACGGATTCCTCTCCCCAAATAGCAATGAGATCCTGAATCTCCTTTGTGGACCATGCTGGAGCTCTTTTGCGCTGGTTGGTCTCCTGTGCTGATGAGCTCTGCATGGTGAGTGTCCTGTGCAGGTGAGCTCGCCACGCTGGCCAAACAGGAAATTAAATTCAAATGTTCCCGGGGCTTTTCCTGTCTACCTGGCCAGAGCAGCAAGTTGAGACTGCTGTCCAGAGTGGTCACAGAGGAGCATTGTTACTGCTGTCCAGAGCGGTCACAATGGAGCACTGTGAGACAACTCCCGGAAGCCAGTAAAGTCTACATGTGTCCACACTAAGCCACAGTCAACCCAGAGATGTCGATTTAAGGGTTACTCCCTTGGTTTTGGTGGAGTACAGAAATCGATTTTGAGGGCCCTTTAAATTGACTTAAATGGCTACTGTGTGTGGACGGGTGCAGAGTTATGTCGATTTAATGGCACTAAAGTCGACATTACCTCGTAGTGTAGACCAGGGCAATGACAAGACAGTAAGTACCTCCTACAGCACAATTCCCCCATCATTCTGCTGCAGAATTAGCTCAGGCAGAGGGAAGCAAGCTAGAAACACCTAGTGACAGAGAATTAGAGCAAATCTTTGTAGGCATCAGAACAGCTCAGATATTAACATCTGACTTTGTTACTATGGATGAGCAGAGCTTATTCTTTAATGTCAGTGGAAAAACCCAGGTGAGGGATGAAGCCATAGCTCTGCTCACTGTGCAGCCGGTGAGGCCTCTAGGGAGCAGACCCTGGCTTCTTTAAAAACACCTGGACTGCTAGCTTGGAAGAATCATTTTTTCCATCCATCATTAGTGAACAAAGACTCTTTTCTTTTTCCCTCTTTGACTTATGGAACCGCTTTGTTTTTCCTTTAAAAACTGATGTGTGAAGTGTAGTGCTTATGAAGATGAGGGGCTGAACAGCACTAGGTCAGTTAAGCCTGTTAAAGACTAAGCTGTCCTAGTAAAGGTTTTCTCTCACAATCCTACTAGTGTAGCTCTGCCCTGACTTTCAGCATCCCTTGCTGTTTCAATCCAGAGTCCTGGCGCATGTAGCCTGCCAAAATGCATTAACATAAGGCTAGCAAGCTCATGTAGGAACTAATCCCATGTGGGGCTGAGTGCCTCCTATGAGGTGCCCAGGGCCTTGCATATCTACTGAAGTTAGTGGTAGAAAATGTTACTCAGAAGGCTCAGGTCTCTTGTTCCCTAAAGCAGGATGAGCCCACCGGGAACACATGATGAATCTGGATGCTCAACTCCATCGTTTCATCAGCCTAGGGAAGCCTTTTCACAAACAATCCGTTGCTCACTCTCCATTTCCTGGATTTTGCTGACTCGCTCAGTGGCACAATGCCAGGTGGATTGCCACGTGTCCAGTTTTCAATCAGAATACCTGGTCAAAAAGGGACCCTTCCCCACCGGGTGAAAATGAGCAAGTGACTGAGGGTGGGGGAGAGCGAAGGATGGAGGGAGAGGGGCTGAAGTGAGTGGGCTAGGGCCTGAGAGAAGGAGTGGGGCAAAGGTATTTGGCTGTGTGTGATTAGAAAGTTGGCAACCCTCGCACTGTCCCTTTAAGGCGTAAGTGCACAAAGAACATGGGCTCAGTATGTCCAGCCATGTAAATAAGCCCAAAGGCCTTTGATGGGATGTTAGATGTGGTGGGATCTGAGAGAATACTACAGAGAATTCTTTCCTGCCTGTCTGGCTGGTGAGTTTTACCCACATGCTCAGGGTTTAGCTGATCACCATATTTGGGATCAGGAAGGACTTTTCCTCCAGGGCAGATTGGCAGAGGCCCTGGGGGATTTTTGCCTTCCTCTGCAGCATGGAGCACAGTTCTTTTACTGGAGGATTCTCTGCACCTTGAAGTCTTTAAACCATGATTTGAGGACTTCAGTCGTTCAGATATAGGTTAGGGGTTTACTACAAGAGTGGGTGGGTGAGATTCTGTGGCCCACATTGTGCAGGAGGTCAGACTAGATGATCATAATGGTCCCTTCTGACCTTAAAGTCTATGAGTATGTATTCCCCTCACCTGAACACTGGGATGGTCCATTCCGTTAAAATTAGTGACGCACCACCCACATCCCAGGCCTCCTCCTGCCACTCCGGCACATGAGCTGACAAAGTGCACGGTTTCACGTGTAAATTACATTTCCCCAGTGAGGGGCAGCTATTTTAATCTGTAAACTGAAGGCAATTGTTAGACTAACCTACAAGAACCTCTCTCATTTCTGGAATCCTCCCTCCGGAATATTCTCCCCAGCACCCACCAGCCTGTTGCAAAGAGTTGGCAAATTAAACTCAGCACTGCTGCCACCTGTTCCTAATCTCCCTGGCACTAGGACTTGAACAAGGATAATTAGCAGCTGCCAACTGCAGCCCTCTCAATTAAGATGCTAATCAGAAGAATTAGCAAGAAAGGGAGATGAACCTGTCAATAAAGCCTGCTTTGCAGCTAGTTTAGCTAGGACTCTTTTAAGATAAAGTTTTGTTGTTGTGGTGGTGGTGGTGGGTTTTTAAATTTAGTGTCAGTATTAGAGCTTCTTGTAATGGAACTCAAGCCAGGTAAGGAAAGACACTTAAACAAACACTCTGAATTTGCATGCCTCTTCCTTGTTTATCTTTTTGTCTCCACTGAATATGAAGTCAAAGTTCTGATCCCCTTTAGCCTAAATGAATCCTCTTAGGTATCAATCTGTGTCACTGTTATTTTCTTATTAAACTGTAGCCTCTCTGGGAAGGGGGTGAACTTGGTTTCTCTTGGTGTATTTAAAGGAACTTCCTTAACCCCCTGAACTCTTTTGGCTGGATGAAAAGCTCTAAGTTCCCTACAGGGTTGCCTGTGGAGAAGCTGGTGTGTATGGAGCTTAGCAGGCTTATGAGATAAAAGGTCTAAACTTCCTGGAGTCTGGCTGGTGTTCAAGAGCCCTTTAGCAGTTTCATGCTGCTCTGATGAATAACATTACTAGGAAGCAGAATGGCTGTGTGGCTAAACATTGGACTGGGGACTCTTGGGTTCTCTTCCTAGCTTGCCCCCAGGCTTTTTGTGTGACCCTAGATCACTGTGTGTGCCTGTTACTCACCTGGAAAATGTAACTAATAATGCTTCCTTTGCCTATTTAGCCTGGCTGCTCCTGGGGCTGGGGTCTCTCTCTCTCTAGGTGTAGCCCTGCACTCGCAGTTGGAGCTGTGATTTGCAGCTCATGTAAGCTGTCCTCTAGCTAGCTTGCTGGAAATACTAGTGATGACGCAGCAGCAGGCACTTCATATAGCTGCCTGGAGCTCTGGGGAGGTACTTGCATTGCTAGTCCATGCTGACACCTGCACCACCACATCCTTGCCACTATTTTTAGCCATACTTGCTAGCTTAAAGCTAGTACAAAGTGCAAATCCCACCTCCAGCTATAGTGTAGACCTACCCTGTGTGTTTGTATGGTGCCTAGCCCAATGGGATGCTGGACTTGTAGATGCTACTAAAAATGTGGTTTGTCTGTTCTCCACCTGTGAATTCACTTTTTAGCTTTCCTGATAACTACAGTGAGTTAAAAGGGAGATTCGTGTTGGTGCTTGGTTACAAGTAAACAACCTCTTCAATTTACTCTTCAGCTGAAGTAACAAAAGTGGCCAGAATATCCAGGATCTTTGACCACAAGACTAGAGCTAGCTACCCGCCAACTCTAAGCATGGTGATTGAAGCTCTGAAGGCCCAAAATGAGGAGAAAAAAGGCACCTCTGTCATAGCCATTAAGCGCTACATCCTTGCCAAGTACCCAGCTGTTGACCCAATAAGGCTAAAATACCTGCTGAAGAAGGCCCTGACTAAAGGTCTTGAGCATGGCTACTTGATCAGACCCCAAAACTCTCTGGCATTAGGGGCAACTGGACGGTTCAAGGTGAGTGAATTGGCTTCCTACAAAGACAACCTTCAGTGGAAATTTTCTGCTAAAGATACTGTAGCTTTAAGCAACAGTAGAGCAATTGAATGGGCGATGGCTGTCCTACAGATAACTGGGGTGGCAGCACACTTGGCACTGTGGGATGTGCCCCAAATGCTCTCTGCAGCAGTATTTCAAAGAGGAGGCTGGATGGGTGACAACCCTGGGCTAGGGAATGTCATGGGTTGTTTTTTCTTCCCAGTTCTTTAAATGGGCAGGCAGACTTGAGAGCCCCATATCCATGGGCAGGTGCTCTCCTCTCTGAGTGGGAGAACACAGTACTGTTACTCACAAGCAAACTCTAAAGGAGCTGTTGGCTCTCAATAGATGTGAGATCTCTGTCCTGAAAATACTGATTCCTTCCCAGACTGGGACTCTGGGACGGTGTGCAACAACTAGATCTTACAATGCAGCTGGGTGAATGGGACAATAGAAAGTGACTTCCATCCCCAACTACTCTCCAGCCTTGGCTGCAAGTCCTCTCGTGATGTTGTGTTATGGAGGATGCTACACAAATACTTACAGCCAAAGGGAAAGGCTTGTGTAAACCACCTGCCTCTAATTCGGTCAACACTTCAAACGCCTGCAGACACACTTCTGTGCTTGTTTGGCCCTGGGTATAGCACAACCAAGTGTACTAAGTTGCTTGGTAGCAAATCTCAATGCACGTGCTGAAGCAGAGCAGTTTCACTGTTCTGGTCTTGTACTCCTAGCTAGCATCAGAAAAGCCCAAGCTTGAAAAAAAACCTAGGAAGATGGTTCCAGCTGGAGAAAAGGCTCCTAAAGCAGAAAAGAAGGTGACAAGGAAACCCAAAGCCAAGGTG
Organism: Dermatemys mawii; assembly: GCA_007922305.1. Taxonomy (NCBI): domain Eukaryota; kingdom Metazoa; phylum Chordata; order Testudines; family Dermatemydidae; genus Dermatemys; species Dermatemys mawii. Next base: position 11,878,381 of record ML677372.1, on the reverse strand, counting down.
ACTGCTGATAAAAATGCAGCAAGTAAAGGTAAGGACTGCTTCCTTCCTCTTTCCCCTAAACTAACATTCCCTGCTGAGATGTCAGCTGTGTGCAAGGAGATCAAACCTGTGAATTTTAAGGCCACTCAAGAGGACAAATGTCTGTTCAGGAAGCGGGCTTCAGGAGTCCCTGTACAGCAGAGAACTTGACAGACAGCAGTAAGTACATCAGCTAGAATCCAAACTGCTGATTGCAGGAAGTAGTGGTGGAAAGATGGCCTTGCTTTGAAAACTAGCCAGGTATTCTGTGTGTCTGCTGTGGGCCTGATCTTCAGAACATTTGCAGCAGCTGCTGACTTCAAAGGGTCCTCATTATTTCTGAAATTTTGGGTGCCCACCTTGATCTCAATATCAGTGGCCAGTTCTGAGAACATGGCCAGATTTGAATTGCTCAGCCTAGAAGCCTGCTGCCTCAATGCCTCGAGTTCGGAGGGTCTGTCACTTAGTCTTCCTAAAGAACATGTGGAGATAGCTGAACTCCCATTGACTTCAATGGGCTTTAAGAATCTTGGTGTTCTGTATGGTTCTGGGCCTTAAGTGCTTAAGACATGGATTTCTCAGAGCTGGGGAGCTGCTTAAAATTAGCCAGGAGTGAAATGCTGAGGAGCGGGGCTTTGGTGCCTATGGGGCTGAAGTGGTGCCTGCCTGATGGCCCAGAGAGCGGTGAATCCTCTCCTGGGTGAGACACCTAAGTCTGGTCAGTTGCTTCAGTTGCCCATGCCCTAGCAGCTGAAGTACTACTCACTCTTCCTCTATTTCCCTGTGCCCCCAGCTGTCCTATGGAGGTGCTGTGCTGCCCCATCCTATTGGCTTGCCTCCAGCCCTGCTGCTGTGGGGTCTAACTGCTCTTAGAACGTGGCCATAGGATTGGGACTCACTGGCAATATAGGTATTCCTGTGCCTAGGTTGAGCTCCCTCTTTGGGACTCTGGTGTGTTTGGTTTAAGCAAGGGCTACAAGCATCTTGTTGTCTGTGTCTATTGCAACTAAGCTGCTTTGAAGATGCCCAGATCAGTAGAAACTTGTGTGCCTGGGGTATTTACCCACCAGGGTGGGGATTGGGCAGCAATGCCTGAGCTCTGAAAACATCAATGATGCTTGTTAGGTACCTAAACTCCTTAAAACTCTGACCCTAAAGTCAATGGTGTGGTGTTCAAGTAGCTTGCTCTAGCTAGCTTCAAGGTGGAGTCATGGTGCCAAGGCAATTGCTTTGTAGATGCTATCTGGTGGATGTCCTAACTTCTTTGATCCCACAGGGAGACATTTTTCCTATTAAATTAGCAGGGGCACTTCTAGGTCTGTACTAATAATACCTGAGCTCTGCTCAGACACTTAGGCCAGGCAGATCCAGAAACCATTAAATATCCTCCTCATACAGAATTGACAATCTTGTAAACATAAGTAATTGACTCATCCATGTAATTTCTTTCTCATCTTTGACAGATGCTGAGGAGGAGAAACCAAAACCTGTGAGCAAGAAACCCAAGGCAAAATCCACTAATGTAAGTACTGGTTGCCAAATGAAGGATTCCATCTGTCTACCTTGCTTAGCTCTGTGAGCGCTTCTCTTGTCACTAGCTTCAAGAGCAGCAGCTCCTATATGTTCCTGTTTTAAGGAGCTTGCCTGACTCTGGAGCGGGAAGCTGTTTTTCCTTTCCAACATTCCGCACCGAGTCCTGAAGCGTTAACTCGGTTCTTCAGGCTGCAAAGGAAATCGGCACTGCTTGATCGGCTGTTTCTAAAACGCACGTCTTACATGCAGGATCAAGGCTACGCTTCTGAATTCAAAGCTGCCGTCTATAAGAAGAATAAACTAACTTGGGCACAGGCTTGTGGGTGACTTTGTACATGCTATTGCAGTGACATTCATCCTACTCTCTCTTGTAGGCCAAGCCCAAAGCTCCTGCTAAGCCGAAGACACCCAGTGATGCTCAAAACATTGTGAAAGGTGACAAGAAACCAAGTTCGAAAGAGACACCTCGAGCCAGGGCGGTTGGGACCAAGAAAGCCACATCCAAAAGGAAGCCAGCCTCAAAAGCAGATAGTGCCTCCAAAGCAGGAGATAAGATCAGCACTTCCAAAGCCAAGGGGGTGGCTACTGCAGCCACGGGGGCTGCAAAAACTAAGATGGCTAAAGGTGGAAATGGGCCGGCCAAAGCAAAGGCAGCTGGCGGGACAAAGAAAACCACTGCCAAAGGGAAGACTGAGGAAAAGGGCCCTGCGAAAGGCAAGGGGAAGAAGCCTGAGGCAGCCACGGGCTCTCAGCTCGGCAAAGAGAAGGATGCGGGAGAAGGTAAAGCCTTGAAAACTGGCAGCAAGCTTAGCAAGAAAGCAAACTAGGGCTTCCCTGCCCTGAAGGGACAACTGCTTTGGGTGGGGGATGGGACACTTACAAAATGGCTGTCCCAGCTGGAGGAACATGGCCATTCTGTCTCCCAGTTCCAGATGGGCCCAAACAGTGGTTTTAAACTATGCTGAAGTGTGTTAACCTCTCTTTTAATCTCTGATGAACTAAGTTAACTGGTTTTAATCTTTGTCTTTTTTTCAATAAAGTTGCTGCATCCTAATAATTAAACCCTGTTACTGAGTTGTGCTCCTCCCACCTGGGTTAAGGACCTGCCAGGTCATCTTGGCACACCCTGTCATAACCCTGGAAACTGAAGCATCTGTTCCTTCTGGCTCTTCCCTCCTGTCCCCTGCAAACCCTGCTAGGTTGAAACCTGAGCTTTAGCCCAGCTGGGGTGGATTCCAGCCTTGTAATTAGGACAGTGATAAATGCCAGTCGGGTGAAAGGGAGCAAACTGTGAGTGTGGCAGCAGGCCAGGCCAGGCCAGGGGGGTGGGGAGAATCACACAGGGCTAATGAACAAAATACATCCAGGGATGGAGTTCTATACTGTGAAACTGCAGCCATGTTCTGCAAACATGCCCTCTGGCTCCAGCCGGTGTTGAGTGTCCAGCCCTCATGAACCCACAGGCTGCTGGGCTACGTTAGTTATACAAATCTGAGAAAAGGTCCCAAGCCATCAATCAGCCTCCAAACTTCTGCAGCCTAATGCTATGACAAGTGCAGAATGCCCCCAATTAAATCCTGGCTTTAAGGAACAGCCAAGCTAGCATTTGCTAGCTATGCCTGACCCTGGGGAGGAGTGGGCTGTTAAAATCCCATTAGCTGGAAGGTCTGAACTCTGGCACTGCTGTGTGTGTGAGGCCCTTATTAGCAAGGGCACCAATGGATGCTGGTGTCTGTGGCTAGTAATTTCTAATAAGAATAGCTACAGATGTTCTAGCCCCCTTCATTTGTCTGTGCTGGTATGTGCAGAGTGCAAAAGCTTGTGATGGGTGGTGATGCTCGGTGGAGGGAGTGGAGTAGACCTAAGTGTGTAGCTGGCATCTTTTTGTTGTTGTAGAGAGGCTGTGGATGGACAATATTGACCTGATCAGTGCCCCACAAGGCTCCCATCTGTAGGCAGAGTAACTGCTCTTTGTCCTACTATAGGATCAATGGAGTTGAGAGTGTATCTTCCCCCATCCCTTTCCGTTTGACTCAGTGGCATGTGGACAAATCCTTAACTGGATTTGTATTCTTAGTGGGGAACTCCATGGTAGTAATGGCAGCCACTGCTCTTAACCTCTGCTGTACTTAAACCAGTAGTTAGTGGCACAGCATAGCAGTAGAACAGCCCACCATCACCTTGCCTCATGCTTGAGGGTGTAGGGCCTAACCATAGGCGATGAGACACTCTCTAGACTTTCCTAGTGCAGCAGGCCAGCCAGCAAATCAACAGAAGCCAAATGGGCTCTGCTTCTGCATCCTGCCTGTGCAGGTTCTAGGGGCGGGTCGCTCATCAGTGAGGGGAATGACTGGAAGGAGCAGTTGACCTGACGCTAAAAGTCCAGTTAGCTGCAGTAACTGGCCTGTGCCAGCAGGCCTGACTGAGAGAACAGGCTGGCTCCCACAGGAATCTCCAAAGTAGGTTGGGGACGGACATATCCCCACTGGTACCTATCTGCCCTCATTTTCCCCAGCCCGTTGCTCCAGGGACAGACCCCAGGGCCCTGCTGTGCCTCTGTTTCTCCCTCCCCAGCTTCTTGCTCCAGGGACAGATTCTCCCTGTGCTGCTGTGCCTCTATTTCCCCAGTCCCTTGCTCAAGGGATGGACCCCCCTCAACCTCTTGGCCTTTGGTTTCCCTTCCCTGGCTCCAGGGTCTGACCTCCCTCACCGTGTTGTGCTATAATTTCCCCCTCCCTGGTCTCTTATTGCAGGATCAGACCCTTTGGCCTTGCTGGACCTCAATTTTCCCTCCCCAGGCCTTTGCTCCAGTGACTGACCTACTGTGCCCTGATTTAGTCACCCTGGCCACTCCCTCGGGGGAGCTGGCCCATGTCCTGCTCTGCCTCAATTTCTCTACCCTAGCCCCTTGCTGTGGGGACTGACCCCTGCTGAAGATACTAAATCCACAGTTCCCAAACTCTTGTATGGGTGCCCCCTTTTCACAGATCAAGCTTCTGAGTGCAACCCCACTGCCCTTAAAATTAAAAACACATTTTATATGTTTAACACCATTATGAATGCTGGAGGCAAAGCAGGGTGTGGGGTGGAGGCTCACAGCCCCCCCTCCCCCATCTAATAGCCTTTTGCCCCTTGAAAACCCCTGCAGTCAACCTAGCTAGCCACGGGGGGCCAAAGGTATAGCTGAGGTGGCCGGGTGCATGGTTTTTGACCAGAAAGTGTAGTTGACAAGGGGACCTTACAGTGTCTGACTGGATCTACTAACTGACCACTCAAAGTCTGGGTCCTGTGTGGGAGGAAGGTGCTGGACCAGGGGTGGGCAAACTTTTTGGCCTCAAGGGCCACGGGGGGGCTCAAAATTGTGCAGAGGGCTGGCTTGGGTAGGCTGTTTCTCCTCAAACAGACTGGCTCTGACCCCCACCCACTTCCTGCCCCTGACTGCCCACCTTAGAAACTGACCCCCCTGCTTGTCCCTGGATTGTCCCCTCTAGAGACCCCCACTCTAACTGACCCCCCAGAACCTACCCCCTATCTAAGCCCCCCTGCTCTTTCTGCCCTGACTGCCCCCTGCTGAGACCCCCCATCCTAACCACCACCACCCCTATCTAAGCCCCCCTCCTATTTGTTACCTAACTGATCCCTCCCTAGACCCAAACCACCACCTAATTTCCCCACCCCCATTGCTTATGTTGCTCAGCCAGGCACTCCAGCTGGCAAGGGGCGCCGCAGGTCCTTAGTTTTGCCTGGCACCCTGGCTGGGGCACGGGGTCCTGCAGCTCGCGGTGTCTGCCCGGGGCGGGGCCCGCAACTCACGGCGCTCCACCTGACACCTCAGCTTAGGGCCCCGCGGTGAGCCGCGATCTGCCTGGCGTGCAGGGGCTCCGCCTGGGCCCGGGGACATGGGGCCCCGCTGGTGAGTCGCACTCGGCCGGCCTGGGAGCGCAAGTCCCCGTGGCTCATGGCATTTCGCCCAGCCCACAGGCGTTGGGCCTGTAGCGAGCCCCGCTGCTCCCTGGCGCACAGCTCCCTGTGCTTGGCAACCCGAGAGCACGGGGCCCCAGGGCACCCTGCACTCGGCCGGCCTGGGTGAGCAGGGCCCCACGCTTGGCTCGGCACTCTGGCTGGGGAGCATGGGACCACTGGCGGGCTGGGTAAAAATGGCTGACGGGCCACATGTAGCCGGCGGGCCGCAGTTTGCCCACTTTGTGCTGGATCATCATCCTCTATGGCCCCCTACTTTCGTTGGCTGTCTGCAGCTAGTGTTGCCAACTTTCTACTTACACAAAACGGATCACACCCTGTGCCTGGCTCTGCCCCTTCTCTGAGGCCCTGCCCCCACGCAGGTGACCAGATTTTTATAGGAACAGTCCAAATATTTGGGGCATTTTCCTATATAGGTGCCTATTATTTCCAATGCCCCACTTCCTGTCCTGATTTTTCACACTTGCTATATGGTCACTCTAGTCCCCACTCCCTTAATTCCCCCCCCCCCACCCCCCCAATCGGTTGCTCTCCTCATCCACTTGCTCGTTTTCACTGGGCTGGCTTGCCGGGGTGGGGGGTTGGGATGTGGAAGGAGGTGTGGGCTCTGAGGTGGGACAAGGAATGAGAGGTTTGGGGATGTAGGAGGATGCTCTGGGCTGGGACAAAAGGGTTCAGAGGGCAGAAGAGGAATATGGGCTGAGGTGGGGGGGGGGGTTGGGGGGTGTCAGGGGTGCAGGCTATGGGTGGCACTTACCTCAGGCAGCTCCTGGAAGCAGTCATGCCCCACCCTCAGGCTCCTATACAGAAGTGCAGCCAGGTGGCTCTGCATGTGCCCCTCCCACATTTGGTGGCAGTTGAGGCGGAGGCTGGGCACCGTGCCCCTGGCTGCCCCTATGCCTAGGAGTGAGATGCAGGAGCTTGTTGCTGCTTCTGGGAGGCATGCACAGCCATGGCAGGCAGGTCGCCTGCCTTAGCTGCCCCCCCCCCCCGCGACCAGCTCCCTTGTACTGCCAACTGGACTTTAAGCAGCCTGGTCAGGGGCGCTAACTGGAGCCACCAGGGTCTCTGTTTGACCTGGCAACCCTAGCTGCAGCCCCCATGCTTTTCAGGCAAGGGGGGGGGTGGGGGTGTGTGTGTGTGTGGGTGTGTGTGTGGGTGTGGGTGTGTGTGTGTGTGTGTGTGGGTGTGTGTGTGTGTGTGTCTGTGTGTGTGTGTGTGTGTCTGTGTGTGTGTGTGTGTGTGTGTGTCTGTCTGTGTCTGTGTGTGTGTGTCTGTGTGTCTGTGTCTGTGTCTGTGTGTCTGTGTCTGTGTCTGTGTGTGTCTGTGAGGGGAAAGCAGCGAGAGACCGGGATGGGGCATGTATGGAGGGGAAGAGGAGTGGATGGGGAGGCCACGGGAGGACAGGGCTTTGGGGAATAGGCACGACAGGGATAGGGCATTGGGGGAGCAGTGGAACGGCCCAGCACTCTTGCTGGTGTGTTTCCAATTTTTAACTATCACCAAGTTGGCAATGCTAGGTGTGAACGGCGTTTGCAAAAAACACTGCTTAGGTGCGGGCGCTGCCCACAGTTAACAAGCTGCTTGGCGTGCTCGCTGACACCACAGTCCCTGGCTCTTGGCTGACCTGAAGTAAGCCTGTCCAGCTGGGTGCTCCCCTGCCTAACTCATGAGCAGGGGGGGCCAGTCCCGTGGGCATTCTCAGAGCACATCTATGACCTGCTGCTTGGCACTAAGACAGCCAGGACTGGAGCATATGTGTCAGAAGTGATGAGGGGACTCAGCTGGGATGTGGGAGACTTAAGTTCAAATCCCTGCTTTATGTGGCACAGGGACGTGAAACCAGGCTAGGGGCTATATTGTGTGCATGTGTCTCATTAAATGTTGGCTACCTAGGCCAGGTCAGCTGCTTAGGTGCCAGGAGCAGGCTCATAGTGGAGACCTCAGCACAAGGTGGCTCCAAAAGCCCAGGTTCGTGGCAGTCAGGTGCTTAAATACCTTTTGAGGATCTAGGTCTAAGCACCGCATTGTTGTTCTGCATTTCAGGTTGGGCTCATTTAACCATCTCCCCACTCAGCGTGGGGGCTCCCTCCCTTAGGTGCCTAAGTCTCCTCCATGCAGTATGTGAGGTCTGTGGGTGTGCCTAATTCAGGGCTGAGTCATCTACGAGGCAGCCGGGGGGGGGGGGGGGAGATGTGGCCACTGGTGAGGGGCTGGCCCTAGCTAACAGGAAATGTGTGATGGAGGGGATCATGGCCTTTTTATGGTTGCATGAGAATTCATAGCTGAGCCTCCACTAGTGTTTATAAACCGATGTACCTATAACCTGTCCATCAGATAAATCCTCAACGACAATGGAAATACCCAGCCCTGGCCAGGAGAATGCAGCCATCTCTTTCACTTTTGGAAGTGGAAAATAAGGGGACCAAAAAGCAAGTGTGAAAAATCTGATCACAATGCTTCCCCCACTCCCCTCAGGGAGGACGTTTACAGTTGCACATATAAGATGTAGCCACTAACAGTGGCCCAGTCCTGATGATAGCAGGATGTCTGAGTACCTCGCTTAAAACCCAACGAGTAAGAGAGTCTACCTCTGATCCATGGCTTGAGGGTGCAGTATATGATACCACGCTTCACTGAACCAGTCTGCAAATAAATTCCTCCAGGAAGGTGTAGGAGAAACCTGGGGCTGAAATCAGCCATGCAGGGAGGCAACTGTTACGGCGTATGCCTTGTGCAGAATGTATGTTTTTTTTCCAAATGCTGTTGGCGAAAAACTTTTCCACACATTTGATCTCCATGTTTTATTACAAAGATAAGTTTTCAAAGATTCCACCAAATAACAGGTAAGAGAACCACACGGACAAATACATGACAAAGTTAAAAATATATTACAAAGGTTCGGGGGTTCAAGGCAATGCATCCAACCCGCAAGCTCTGGTTCTTCCAAAGGGTTGAAGCAAAGAGCATGGTACAGTTTGTTGTTTTTTTTTTTTTGTTTTTTGTTTTGCTTTGGAAAAAAGATTAAATAAAGGGTAGGCCATAAGGCATGCTCGCCAACCACAGCACCTGGAGCAGCTCCACAGCCTCATACTAATTAGCCTGTTACCTTCCCAGTGTTTCAACACAGGGATCATCACCTCATGGGAACGTCCCCTTGCACCCCTTTGTCACACTCCCTCCTTCTGCACTGACACATCTCACCTTCAGCTTCCCTGCATTGGCCCTGTGTGTATCTGGCAGCTGTTCACAGTTTTTAAAGAAGAAAAACGAAGGTTTTTTTTTTAAAAAAAATCTTTCAAAATAAAAATGTAGCCCAGCTACATTTGCAAGATTTCTAGGCTAAAGCCACTTATTCAGCAACTACAGTTAGACTGCCACAGTGTATGTATTTTTCTGCAGTTCTGGTTAAGCCTCTCTTCCCTTCCCCCACCCCCAATAAAGTGTGTAATTTTTCAAATACATATACTATAAAATCAGCTGTGGTGCTCCAAATCCCCATAGAAATAGTCTATACTCAAGGCATTTCTGAAACATTTGTGACAGAGGCCCTGGCAATGATCCATCCAGGTGATTTTTTTTTTTTTTTAGCTCACTGCCAGGTAGATTCTTAGAAAAGTGAAGAGATGGCAGCCGTGTGCATTGTGGAGATTCCCCTTTAAACCCTGTCTTGGGTGAGGTAGTATCTTTTTTTTGGTAGTACGAAAGTTTGGTGCCAAACTGGATTTGGATTTCATAGGCAGTTTGGCTTTTGTTGCATTCGTGTGCTGGCTTCGGTATGTGCAGCTAGCGAAGGCTCCAACTCTAAAAGAGAGCCATGGAATTGTGTTGTGGTCCTTCACCGGTGGGCAATAAGGAAGCAAGAAAGCTTGCATTCCAAGGCACTGCCCTTCTGCAAGCAGCATAAAGGAATCTGGGACAGCAAAGTTGGGGTGAAAATTTTCTCTTTTACACCAGTGTAAATCCAGAGGCACTGTAGCAAAGTTGCTCCAAGTCACAGCAGTTACTCCAGCTTTACATGTGACTCCATTGCCTTGGAGTGACTTAAATGGAGTTACTCTCAATTTACACTGGGTTAACTGAGGGCAGACTTGTCCTGCAGTAGCCCAAAATAGCTGGAGCTGTTCCAGCTTGGGGAGATTGCTAAAGTGGCTAATTCTGTAAAAGATGTTTGGAATCACAGTACATTTTCTTTGATGCTGTTTGGGCTGATATAGCAATAATCTTCCATTCATTTTTAAATCAATAGCTGAGGCCATCAGCATGCCAGACACAGCAAGATCAGAATCTGTTTTAGGGACAGACCCACAATAGTGGCCTTGGTTTAGTTTATCTCCATCACAACGTCCTACATTTTCACCAGTCCCATGAGTATAACTCACAGCTGCTGCGCACCGTGTGAGCTCCAAAAGATGGTGCAAGGGACTACCTGACATTGGGAGCACAGCTTTGTCCAATTCTGCACTGTTCCACCAGTGTAGATACTACATAATGAGTTAAGCTCACTGGCATTACTTCAGATTTACACTGAGAGAAGAATTCAGCTGTGGGTTGTGCACGCTAGAAGATGGTATAAAGGGAAGGAAACTCTTCCCTTTGACACTTCACGTATCTTTTCCTTGTATTTGTAGGTAAAATTATTCCTGTGACCAGCTGGATGAAGAGTGGCTATTTAGGGGCTATTTGTCAACTCCAGTTCAGTGTGTGCACAAACATCTGGGGAAAGTGGGAACAGCTGCCCCGATGTGTTCCTCTCTGACATTGTCAAATTGACAATACAATCCTTCCAGCTAGATAATCACCATTTCCACTAGGAGTAAAGTGCTTTCGCATGTCTTGACTTCTTCGGAAGCAATCTCACTGTCTAGTCCATGAGTTCCCCACCTGGCACAAGTTGCAGATGGAGTGGTTATGTTTACACATACAGTACAAAAATAAAAGGCACAAAACACATCTAATGCAGCAGATAGTGTACAGTAAACAGATTTCTTGGTATTTAAACCATAAAGAAGTAAGAGGGGTATCGTTAAGGGAGTTCTGCTGCTGCTCTAATAGCCTTTGAAATCTCTGTTCATCACTCCCTGAGGCTTCCCCGCTGCTTTGCATCCATCATTGTCGCTTGCCTAGCCTGGGCTCCAGTCTGCAAGGAGTCTCTCTGGAAGCAGGAATGCAGGGAGTTGATGGCTGCTCACACGCAGGTTAAAGGAAAATAGTAAGTGGCACGTCTCTAGTTCCGGCTTGAAAGAGCAAATAAATTATGGGCACCACGCAGTGCAGATCAACGAAAGGGATTTGAAGCTCTTTGAAATGTTGTTTGGTGGCTTCTCATCCCTTGCTGGCTCATCTCACCAATGGCCATGCCCCCAACAAATGTGGTGACAGAGTTACCGTAAGAGACACAGTCAAATATATATCTACATGTATATATCTTGTTTAAAGGCATGTTCCCTAGTGGACAGTGCACTACAGAGAAGGTCACTTCCAGGAGCAGGTTCGGTCCAGAGCACCCCCTAGGCCTCGCTGCAGCACTCATAAATATTGTCCTCCATGAGCGCGATCACTTGCTCAAACTTGTGCTGCAACTGTGTGCGTCTCGTGGTGGGGTTGGAGTCCAGGGCATTCACTATCTGTAGGAGCAAGAGCAGTGAAGCGATTAATGCAACATGCGCCAGCCTTGTCCTTTCTGTGTTCCAAACAGGTGCTGTGAGGAAAGGACGAACCATCCAGGCCTAGTGCCCTGATGAGGTGACAGGGAGCAGGTTATTTGCCCTGTCACTGGATTTTTTCAGCAGCCCCCTGCCTCTTTTTAAGCATTTCTGGAGCCACAGGATTGCTGACTGATCATTTTCACTTTCAGCCATCCTTGCCACACAGTGCTCAGCTCAGATGAGAATAGGTTACTGGTCTTCCAAGTAGCCAAGGGATCGGAGAGAGAGAGAGAGAGTGTGTGTGGGCGCGCGCATGCGTGTGCCTGCAAGCTGCCACCTCAGGGCTGGGCCAGCTCACGGTAAAACATATAGGACTGCATTAGGCCTGCTCTTTAAAGGGGGGACTCCCCTAGGCCTCCTCTTCCACACCCACAGATTTGTGGGGGCAATTAACTGTGGTGGAAGTGAAGACACGTAGACATTGGGCTATCTGAGTTGCGGATGCAACAAGGAGCCACCTACATGCTCTCATTTGCATCCACAAACACTCGCAAGAGCAAACTTCAGGCCAGAAGAAGGGAGAATGACGTGTCAGTTGAGACCTGTTCTGAATTCTCTGGTGATCTGACAAAAGGGTTGAAAATGCACCTAGGTTTTAAAAAATCCGAGACTCACTTTACAGCAAGGAGAGAGAGAGAGAGAGAGAGAGAGAGAGAGAGAGGGCTGAGGGGAGACAGAGTGAGAGAGAGACTAGATAGATATGGACATCCTAGATCCTCAGCTAAGGCCATTCCATCAGTGACAAAGTACAGTCTCTTCCTTTTTCGGACTCTTTTCAGTGGGACTGAGGACGAGTAAGATGCTTGACAGATAAATCACAGAAGGACATCAGAGAGACAAGTCAGGAAGGCAATATTTTTAATTGGACATATTCTGTCGGTGAAAGAGACAAATATGAGATTACACAGAGCTCTTCTGCATGTCTGGGATTGTTGTAATCCAGTGGCTCTATTTGGTTCATGATTTTTAGAATCTAGCAAAGTTATGAGTTTAAACTTAAAGCATAACTCTGCTAGATATTAAAAATCATGGACTGAATAGAGACACTGGATTTATGGCTTATTACAGGGGTAGGCAACCTATGGCACAGGTGCCGAAGGTGGCACGCGAGCTGATTTTCAGTGGCACTCGCACTGCCCGGGTCCTGGCCACCGGTCTGGAGGGCTCTGCATTTTAATTTAATTTTAAATGAAGCTTCTTAAACATTTTTAAAATCTTATTTACTTTACATACAACAATAGTTTAGTTCTATATTATAGACTTACAGAAAGAGACCTTCTAAAAATGTTAAAATGTATTACTGGCACGCAGAACCTTAAATCAGAGTGACTAAAGGAAGATTCGGCACACAGCTTCTGAAAGGTTGCCGACCCCTGGCTTATTATAACAATTTATAACCCACTATCAACCACCCCCCCAGCTATCTTTCCCACCCCTCCAGTTTCTTTCCCCCCTATGTCTGGACAGATGTTAATGTGCCACTTCATCTTGAATAGTCCCCTGAAATATGTCTTCATTACTTACGCTCAGCAATCTGTTCCACTGTGGTCTGAATGTCTTTTCCCAGACCTGAAGAGCTCTGTGAAGCTCGAAAGCTTGTCCCTATCACCAACAGAAGTTGGTCCAATAAAAGATATTACTTCACCCACCGTGTCTCTCATATCCTGAGACACTTTCTACACTTTCTACACTACCGCGGTAATTCGACCTAAACTACACAACTCTAGCTACGTGAATAACGTAGCTACAGTTAACGTACTTTAGGTCGAGTTACCGCGCGGGGGTCGATGGGAGAAAATTTCCTGTCAACTTACCTTACTCTTCTCAGCAGGGTCGAGTACAGGGGTCGACTGAAGAGCAATCTGCAGTCGATTTGGAGGGTCTTTACTAGACCCACTAAATCAACCGCTGGTGGATCGATTTCAGAGGTTGATCTCTGCCATAGTATAGACAGGCCCTGACATGGCTACACCAATGCTGCATACAAAAGCACATCAGATATTTCCCCATAGTTACCTGGAATGCTGAGCACTGGCTTCACTTCCAGACAAATGAAGCTGCTTACCTGAGTGCGGTATCTTTTGGCATATTTGTATATTTCAGCCATGGCCACGTTGGTGTTAAACTCATTCCGATATTTCTTCATAAAAGATAAAACAAACAGGGGAGGAATATTAATCCAAATGCAGGAATCCAGTCCATTCAACAGAAAGCAACTGGAGTAGTAAAAGGCTTAGATCTGATTTGCTGTAGGTTAACACTGGATCAAAATGCCTGGACTCTTGTTCCCGTCTATGTTATTTAAGCTATATGTTATATTTGTTTCATGACTTCAGAGGCAAAGGCCAAAATGTATTCCTGGCACAAACAGGACCCACCTCCATAGATTACAGTGGGAATGGCATTTGTTTATGACAGGGATGAATTTGGCACCATTTTAATAATACTATATACCACCATTCATCTATACATCTCTGTGATGGGGTGTATAACCCATTCTGGGGTGTATATTCCAATTAACCCACCTGGTTGCATGTGATAGCAGCTTTCAACTACCTGAAGGGGGGTTCCAAAGAGGAGGGAGCTAGGCTGTTCTCAGGGGTGGCAGATGATAGAACAAGGAGCAATGGTTTCAAGTTGCAGTGGGGGAAGTCTAGGTCTCTTCCAATCCTGATATTCTATGATTCTATTACGGGGTGGGCCAGGACTTATTAAAGCTGAAGCCCAGCTGGGAAGGAGCTGGGTGGCTCTATAAAGGCAGCAATGCAAGGGCAGAAGGAGTCTGCAGGGTGAGAAAGAAGAACGCTGTAGTCACTCTTCTGGTGGCAGAGAGCAGAGAACCAGGATGCAGTAGTTGACTTTAGCAGTTCTGATGGTTTTGAGTGTCCCTGATGGATAGCTGGGCCCGAAGGTAAAGGGGAAGAACTGTCTCCACCAGGGAGAGGCCTAACTCAAGAGAAGACCAGTGATCCTGAAGCAGTGTAGCCATGGAGGCCTGGGGAGTTTAATGCCAGAGAGTGTCTGATGCGAGGGTTGCTGTGGATCAGGAACACAGCCAAGAGCAGAAACCAGATCTCCAGGGAGTGAGCCCCGGGAGGCACTGGCGCTGTAAGAGCCTGCAAAGGGGCGGGGAGAAAGCTAGGGGGGAGAAAGGCTATAGTAAGTAAAAGTCCAGGGAGACAGCAGCAACCCTATAACCCAAAGTCTGCTCCACACACAGCAGATAGGATCCTTGGACTGGGTTTCCCTACCAGCCACTGGGACGATGGCATGAGGCCCTTGAGAAGGGGTGAAGGATGAATGAAAACCCTGAGGGAAATGCTGTAGAGATGAAGCGACCCAGATTTGAGGGCCAAAGACCAGATGAAAGGTTTAGACTCTGGTTGGATTTCTTGTTATCCCAGAAAGGATGGAACTCAATTATGACCTGGCCAGAGGGCTGAATTTGAGACAAGACAGACCACAGGGAGAACTGAGTATCTGTTGGCAAAGGCACTAGGGAGGAAAAAGCCACTATGCCTGCCTAGCCACGAGAGAGCATGCCAGCAGCATGTCCACCCTTCCACAATCTCTAAGCACATCATAAAGGTGGGTCAGAAAGAGCTGGGAGGGGGTGGGTGGGAATTTCTGACAAAATGTCTTGCATTGGAATTTGCAGATTTGTTAACTGAAATGCTTTTGTGAAGATGGTTCTAGTTTGATGAAGCGCCGATGGAAGCCAGGCAGCAAACATGACTGCCAAGCAGGTTGTGAAACATGCCTGGTTCTGTGCCCAGGTCTGCCAGTGACTTTGTTTGTGATTTCACTGCTAAGTGGCTCAGTTTCCCCCTCTGTACAATAAGGATAATAGAGCTGGGCTGAGAACAGTAATTCAGTAAAACAGGAGATTTGGAATGAAAACAAAACGTTGATGTTCTCTATGAAACAAATAAAAAAAATTGATTTGGAAAACTGAAACATTCCATTTAGTTGTTTTTTTTTAAACAAAATTCTTCCTGGCAGGCTGCCAAGGTGCTGGGAGCCAGGTCTCCCATGGTTCCGACGCCAGCTGGCTACCCAAGCACCCTGCTCTTGGGAGTTGGAAGCCCATGGAGCCAGCTTCCCAAAGAATCTAAAAGCCCTGAGGTCCCCACTTCTGAGCCAATCTGCCTGGTGAGCTACTGGGAAGCTGGGCAGGTGAGCTAGGAAACCCAAGTTTGTTCACTCCAAGTGCAGGGAAGCACTTGTCTACAATGATGTGCTAGAGAGGGCCTTAGCTTCAGAGTCAGCTGCCTCTTTTGTTCATCAGAATTCTTCTGTCTTCACGGCAGCACATCACTCATTCCTACCCTGCTCCTCTTTAGGGCAAATAAACAGGGCCAATGCGTGACAATTTGAAGGTTGCAGCCGGAGAAAGTGGAGTTAGTGGATCTGGCTCTCAGTTTATATGGAGAGAGGAGAAATGATTTGTCCTTTTCTGTTCTTCCTCCAGCATTAGCATGTATGATGCTCAACACCAGTGCCCTGTGCTGCACTATCCAATACCCAGTACTGCAGATAGCTGATCCATGCCCACCATCCATGAGCTGTCTCCATAGATTACCTATCAACCTTGTAACCATTATGGCAGCCAGAAAAGGCATGCTCATCAGCTTGGAGAATAACACCACACTCCACAACAGATTCTGTTGGGCTGCTCCTGCTCCAGTGGACACCAGTGCGTGTATGAGTGCACCCTCTTTAAAGCTACTGTGGCATTGCGGATTTCTTACCCGTGACTCCTCTGCGAGATGTGCATTCATTTCCTGCTCACTGAGAGGCGGCATGTCGTGGATCTGTTTGTAATAGCGTTGCACTATTTTCCTATACTCTGGAATCTCCTTGGCATACAGTAATTTATTGGTAGGTGAGTCCTAGAGAGAGAGAGACAGACAGATGGATACTTCATTGGCTCCAAGGCTCATGGCTTATTCCCTGGACATCTGAGCTTCACGTTGGACAGCTAATATGAAGTTTTTAAAACAAGTACTTCAACTGTGTTAAAGAAAAAGCTAAACTTTTGGGTCCTAGTTTTAACCAGTAAGATGCGCAAAATGTGTACACAACTGCATGATTAATGTACACATACAACTGCTAAGACTGCATGTAAATAAGGGTATTGAGTTCATACATGATGAAGTGTTGCCCAAATTTACACATTCATTTTCGGCACGCAGATTGTTTAAAAATCAAGTTCTTTATGTCGTGTTGGTGGGAGGGACTGAGCTTTGCAGGTTGACATACTGGCCTTGCATTCTTTTTCAATAGAGGTCTGATTTATTTTTAGTCATCTAAAACAATGTGTCCAGCTCACCTTGTGTCTGATTGAGTGCATGTAAATTAATAAGGAAAAGTACCAAATTCACTTTGTCATCTCATTCTCCCTGCCCAGCTAGCAGGGCTGGTATCGCCCCACCAGCACCCACTCAGGCAAAAGTCTGAGTAGCCTGGTTGGAGCAAATTGATCCTCCAGGATCATTCCTTTCAACAGCGTTATCCTGGGAATGACCTGGGCCTAGTACCTTTACACAGAGCCCTGAAGGTCAACAGGCTGACTATTGGGACAATGAAGGGAGCAAGTTCTAGACTGAATTATGCTGTACTGAGACTAGCCTGTCCCAGCCCGTAAATATACAACTCAGGGACTGTTAGCACGAGCACACCAGCTGACCCCAATGTTGCAGCTACACAAGGAGGGGACGGGCCCTTCAGATAGAAAACCAGTGGGAGAAGCTACCCACCCCCTGTACATCCCTAACATCTCCCATGGGATCATGTTTGGGGCAGCTGGTCCTTTCCACCACTTATGCTCCTGTGGTAGCACTTCTATTTTTAGGGCACTAGCTAGTGCAGACATGTTTCTTTGAGGTGTAAATTATACTACCAATTCAAAGTGGAGACATACCCTTACTAAATGGGCAGCAGCATTCTGCATCAGCTGTAGGGTCTGTGTGGTTTCAACCCCACAGACTGCATGTGTGTAACATGCTGCATATTTATATAGCCTGTTTATAACATTTCCTTTACAAAGCTCAGAGGGAACCAAACTTCCTCTTAGTTATGTCTCAGTTTTTGTATGCATATGTATTATAAATTGCATGTTGGCACAGGGAGTGCATGTTACAGTTTATTACATACACAGAATACAGATATATGTGATCTGATTCTAACCTCATACCAATTTAAACTGGGAGTAACTCCACTGAAGGCAGTGCAATTACATCAGTGTAAGGCCGGTGACATACTGTATATACAGGCCACTTTAATGCAGGAGATTTATTCTTCCCACATTACTCGACGACTCCTTTTTTATGCTATTGTGTTTCTGAAAACATTTCCATCTGCTGTCTGACCCCAGCTGACCCCCCCGTTCTCTAATCGACAGTTTGACAAGGACAAATTATAGGTGTTTCATAACAGACTTAAAAATGTTCAGAACCCAAACAAACAAAAATCAAGCACTCATTAGATCTTCCTCCAGTATTAAATCTCTCCCAGTAAAGACTTCCTGACGCTTTTAATTTAGGTGGAATGTTTGGTCCCGACACCCAGCCCCCCACAGGGCATGCTCTGCGTCACATACTGCACCATGAGGACATGATTTACAGCGCTCACTCATAAAACTTCTTTATGTCAGGAAGTTTCAGATGTCAACACCAACCTCAGCGGAGCCAAAGGGAGGACAATGAAACACACACAACCTTCTCTTCCTTCTTGCTGCCTGAGCTATGGAGTTTGAGGGTGATGTAAGTTACAAGGGGGTAAAACGGAGAGCAATGAGAAGAGAACCAGGCTCACACTTTCTAGACTGCTGTATATTTACAGCAGGTTCCTTCAGTCCTTACTTCCATTATTTCAATTTAGACTGCTTTTGTGGGATAAAGAGCTGCACATAAACTGTCATGAACTACTAACATTTATCAGTGGTAAAGTGCAGAGGGTAACCTCAGCAACATAAAATCCCAAGAGGAAGCTAGCTGCTTGGGCCTGATTCTGATCTCCCTCAAATCAAGAGTAACTCCACTGAAGTCAATGGTGTTACAGTGAGGTAAAACCACTGTGACTGAGTCGAATCAGATGCCTAGATCAGCGTTCTTCAAAAATTTTCTGCCATGGCCCCTTTCCATGGTCCGCCGTCTACTTGCGGCCCCCCCGGGGTACGTCCGCCGAAATGCCGCCGAACAGAAAGCTCCTGCTTTCTGCGGCGGCATTTTGTCGGGACAAAAATAGACCGCTGCCGAGTTCGGCAGTCTCCCGGGTGGGATCAGTGGCAGCATCGGGGTCTTGTGCACCGCCGGGGATGGTCTCACGCACCCCACTTTGAAGACCATTGGCCTAGATACTAGGGTGATGGGCATATTCAAAATAGTTAGGGTAGAGCTAAACTGATTAACCTTATGTGACCTGATGGCACCTAGATCCGCTACCTGATCTTGAAAAAGTCTCAGAAGGCAAAAACACTCACACTTGCTTAGCCTCATGCAGTTGTAGAGTTACATAATCAGAGCTCACCTGACCAAACCGCGACATGTAGCTTTTAGTTTTACCACACTGAAAATGATCCCTTCTGGAAACACCACCAGAACTTAATAAAGAATGATCACTTTTCTGTAGGTGTGGTTGAATTGCCTGCAGACCAGAATACCCTATGATAGCCCTGCTAGAAATCAAACAACCTATTAAAAGGCTTGGATGCTCTTTAGGGCAGGGACTGTGTCTTTGTATGTGTTTGTAATGCTCTTAGCATAATGGGAGCTGGTCCTGATTTCTGGCTTCTATCATCATAAAAATAAAGACGACCTAAATCCTGCAAACAATTACACACGTGCTTAAAACAGAAGTCAATGTCCCTGCTCGCATGTAAAATAAAGCACATGTGTAACTGTTTTTCAGGCTTGGGGCCTAAATAAATAATCTCTCTCTCTGTCATGTTTTCAGGGTATTTTCGATAGATAAGGTTTCATATCTGTTTGAGTCCACATGACGTTTCTATACAGGACAAACAATACCTCATGCTGTTGGGCTGAGCAACACAGACATCTTGCTTATAAATGCTGGACAGGGCGAGAGCCTCACACTAACAGTACTTATATAGCACTTGATATTTCCAAAGAGCTTTACACAAGTGGATTTAAATCTGAGGTAGGTTAATATTATTATCTCTGTTTCACAGACTGGAAACCTGAGTGGTTAATTCCCAAAAGCGCAAGTGAACTTCCATGTAGACCATACCTGCCTGTGGGCTATGCCCAATGCACACATGCATGTCAGGGTTGCTTCTGTGTGCACAGATCTATTTGAACCCAACCCTAACATTGCACACAACTCAGAGGTGTGTACAAAAAGGACCACACACATGTGGCATGCGCACCCTCAGTTTGGGGAGGCTAGTCCCCTGCCCTGCTCCTTCCGCTCGAGGCTCTGCCCCCAACCCTTGCTGGCTGGCCCGAACCCCGGTTGGCCCCTGGAGCACAGGAGCAGCCCCGAGCCTGGCCTGGTCTGCCAGCACTCGGATCAGTCCAGAGGAGCCCTGGCTGGCCAGGACTGAGCCTGGGACACCAAGAGAAGCTCTGAGCCCTGCCATGGCCCAGCTCCAGGGCTGCAGCCAGGAGCATTAGTGGAGGTTTGGGAAGGCTTCACCTCCCCCAGCCTCCTTTACGCACTGCCCATCCTCAAACATTGAAAATTTAGGACCAAGGCCAGAATCGCAAGTTATTTAGGTGCTTAACACCTCTTGATTTCAGTGGGAGTTAGGTGCCTAAATAACTGTGATGTTCTGGGCCTAGGTCACTTGGCCAAGGCCTCAAAGTCAGTGGTGGCGCCTAGATGAGACTGCAGTAGTTTTTGGGTCCCAGTCTTGTGCTTAGTTCACTAAAGCCTTGTCTATGCTAGAAAAAGGACTATACCAGCAAACCCTGCTAGTGGAGACCAGTTTATACTGCTTTTGTCAGTATAGCTTCTACCAGTGCCCTGAATAGAACAGGCAATATTGCCAAAAGGACTTTTTTGGGGGTCAGTATAATTGCGTGTCCACCAGGGCTTTTGCCAGCATAGCTGTCTCTCTTGGGGGTGATTTTTCACATTCCTAACAGACGTAAACGAATCTGGCAACACAAAGTAGAGACCACAACTCCATTGTGTTGTGCAACATGGAAAAGACCGCAAGCCAATTTTCAACCTGCCTTAATGTTTTCAGTGTTAAGGGCCTGATTCTTCTCTCTCTTCCACCAAGGGCATTCAGGAATAGCTCTGTTGAAGTCACTGAAGTTGAACTGTTGTCAATGAGGTGAGAATCTCACTTCCATTTGAAGCTGCATTAAACATTTTCTTTCTCACTCTTAAACTATTGTTAATGCAGGTCAGGAGTCGGTGCACAGCCTCTGCCTGGGACTGTCAGACGGAGCATCACAGAAAGCTGGAGATGGGGCCTACTTGCAAAACTGGGATTTGGATTGGAGACTGCCTGAGATTCAGGAGTGTCAGCACTCCAGGTTTGATGGGGCCCATCCTTACACATTTCAGCCCAATGACTGCTATCAGCATTATGTCAGCTGTAATTAACACACATACCGTCATAAACCCATTTCTCTGTATACCCATGGTGATGACTGTTTCTCAGTTTGAGCTTTTATGCTATTGAGCTCAGCAACATAATTTTCCTTTAAGAATGGGAATAAAACACAAGGCAGCCCACCCCTGGTCTACTGATGAAGATTCCATTCACCATTTAGGCCTCAATTTCCTTAACTTCCCAGACTCTGGCTCCCACGTTGCCTGTCATTCCAGCATGCCTACAACCATGCACTCCCATCACCCAATCTCCATTCTTGTAAGACCAACCCTAAGCAGAGAGTGGGGTGAAGGGAAAGGTCCATCTTAGTGGGAGCTGCAGATCTGTACCTTGCCCAGCTGTAGGTCGGAGATGGAACAGGCATCGATGAAGGCCTGGGCTATGACAGAGAGACAGGCGTCTATATGGTCAGTCTTGTCGATGTCAAAGACAAACTGGGGATTCTTCAGAATGTTGACCCAAAACCTCAGAGGTAGGCTGCACGGGAAAGCATCAGAAACAGACTGGATGAGCTGCGTCATTCCCAAATCACACCAGAGTGATTTGAGAATAAGAAAGAAAAAAGCAGACAGGATGATGGAGGAGAAAAAATACAAGAAAAAAAGAAAAGGGAAAAATATGGAGACAAGGTTATTCTTTAATTGTTGTTCCCATCCCTTGCCATGCCTCAGCCTGGCTAGAAGGGGCAGGCCTGTGTTTTACAGATGAGAGGGCGCTTCCCTTACGGTGAAGTGTAAGGCTCAGGTATGGAGTATGCATGAGTATCCCTGCCTAGGTATGATTGCTGCATTACACCTTGAGTAATTCATGGAGCCTGGCATTATCCATGAAAGATCCCTGTGCTTTTGCCTGCAAATTTAGAACTAATTTCCTACAAGTGGTGCTGATCCCTGTCCATCTGTCCCAGTGTCAGAATGTAACCAGGGCCTGATGGGTGGGCATGGTCCTGGGAAACATCTCTTGGGCCTGACCTTCATTACATTTTCTCTCTCTCCAAGGGCATGAGCCCAGAAGGCCATTGCTGTCTTGCTCTTTTTTGTCACTTTCACCCTGTCTTCCTAGCACAGATGTTTGGAACACCTTTGTGGCAGCTATTTCAGTACTGGTAAGAGTGCCCTGCAGACACAACTTGCCACAAAATGGCTACAGCACAGACAGCAGCAGTGCAAACTTCTCTTCACCTGCTCCTCCCTGGCCTAGATGGACCAGTTCGGTGGCTCATGCATTCCTTGGCTTTGCTGCTGAGGCTGCCAGCTCAAGTGCCAATGGGGATGGAGAGGCCTGCCCACGAGGCATTGTACTGAGACCACCAAGCAGAATTCCGAGCAGCCGATGGACAACTCCGGCTCACAACAACTTGGACTGGATTAGAACTAGCGGCCAAGGAGGGAGAAGCTCTGTAGCCCATTAGCAGCCCTATCTAATGGCGCATCAGAAATCTGGAGATAAAATGTCCATACCCTAAACCAAACAATTATACTAATTTGCACATCCACTGATCTTCCCTCCCAAACCATGTTCTTAATTTCCATGAGTTGGGGCTGGAACAGCTGGTCCCATTGCAGCAACTTTATGGCCAGATGCCCCTCTCATCTGAGAGGTGCTGAGCCTTTCCTTCAAAGTTCCTCCTCCCTTTTCCCCCTACTTCTCTCTGCTCCTTTTCTGTTAAGATGGCTGAATCTCCTTCAAGTTTCATCCCTATCTTGGCCTTGGCCCTGTGGCTCATTACTCATTTCTGTGTTCTACCGTCTTCCTTAGTACCCTGGCCCAAGACCTCTGCTTTTCTTTTTGCTCCATGCTGCCAACTCTTGCCACTTTATCACCTGTCGCCCACTATATGGTGTTCTTGAAATGCCAGCTCCTGGATTCATGTAAAGATGCCAAAATCCGAGCGGTCATTAAAAAAACAGTAACTTTCTAGCCTTCGTGGCAGCAGAGAAAAGCTTGAAAATGTGACCCCCGAAAGGTTCAAAGGTCATAAAGATGAAATGAAAAGAACCCAAATATATTGCTTCAAAAATCTTGTGATTTTTAAGACACTCTCATGACTTTTTGTGGGTCAGAATCAGGATTTCTGAATAGATGAGGTTGGCAATATTGCTAGCTCTCTCCCCCGACTTGTCCCTCTGCTTTTCTGTTCCCCTTTCTGCCTCTTTTTCTTCTGTCCCTTAGTTGTACCCCACAGCTCTCTGTTTTTGTTCCTGCCCCAGTTCTCTGCCAGACCAAGCATTCTGAATCCTGTATTTGTTACCAGCTTTCTGCATTATCTCTCTAATGAGTATTTCAGGGCACTGGGGCTTTGCATCTACTTGTCCTGTGAGCTGGAAAGGAAAGAAATAATGGGTCTCATCTTCCAAACCTGTTGGTTTTCCAAATGTGCAAAGTGTCGGGGTCAGAGATCCCTCTTTTCTCCGCTTGCTCCTCCAGAAAGTCAAAGAAATACTTGATAGCCACAGGCGGCTTGTCCTCTCGCATACAGAGAATGGCTTTGAATAGGTCATCCAGGAACTTCTGCAGCGTGCCCTAGGAGACAAGCGCACATAGCATTGGCCAAGATAAAGCAGCAACAAATAAAACAAAGTTACTATTCTGAGGGGATTGGGTTTGCTCTTCACAAGTGGAAGAGACTTTGCTGCCAGTTTAGTGAATTGAGGAAGGGAGGGGATGCAAACCGGGAGAGAGAAAGGTTAGCTTTGTGCATGGTGATATAATTAGCTCCAGTTTGGATTTAATTTCTTTTGGCACAGATGTTGCTTTTTCTTACTGCTGGGATCTCAGAGCACATCTGTGATTGTTCTGCACAGTAAATAGAAAACTAGAGACTGTTGGCCATTCTTATGATCTCTGGTCCAGCTATACATCACACTGGGATTAAAGATGGGCTTGAGCCCAAGCCCTGGATCCAAACACCCTTAGAGTGTAGGGAAGTTTCAAACTGAATCCAGATTGAACCAATGCTCTTCCCCCTCCTCTGATCTGGACATCCCCAAACTTTGGGGAAGTCTGTGGCCTAATCTTAATTTTAGGTCTTGAGCCTCTGTCGTAGTCTGAATCCCTTTTCTAAGGGTATAGGCCAGGCCAGAGGGAGGTAACGTGTGGCTTCATTATGCAGACTACCAGCTAGAAAGTCAGACAAAATTACAGAGTCTCCTTATGTCCAGCAGCCTCAGCCTCCTTATATTTGGTATGGCAGAGTCCCATCTCTTCTCCACAGTGAGGGATGCTACAGCACCCTGCTCTACTCAGAGCATAGTGTAACTTTGCTTAAAAATAGCAAGTCACATTTTATGACAGAGCTACCAACAGAAATCCTATTTCCCATAAACAAAACTCTCACACTGCCCCAGCTTCTCTTACCTTTGTAGACAGTAACCTGGTCAAGTAGATCTCAGGTAGGACTTTTTTCCTATGGCTCTGTCTATGGGACTTCTTATGTTCAATCAGTTCATCAGTTGGAAGAACCTGAATCAATATTAAAAAACCCCTTCCTCATGATTCCTGCCTTTGAGGGCATCTTTTTATTGAGTAAAAAGGGATGTTACAAACACACAATTTATATATTCAATAAAACATTATCTGTGCTGCTAAACACACCATTACATTAGTTAAAACTGAAAGAAACAAAGATCAAATTGATTTTTTGCTATTTGTGCCTTTTGTTCTATTTCTCTTAACTTGGACGATGAAAATGAATCAATCAATTTCATTTAAGTTTCTGGTCTGTTTCACTTCTTGAATTCCCCCAGTGCTGCTGTAATTTGGGATACCAGCAACGCAAGGCCAGGCTTACACAGAAAAGCAGCTTGTCTTGAAATGTGGACAAAGCACAAAAACACTGTTTGATTTGTTAACAAACCCCTTGCTTCCTTTAAACCGAAATCTAAATGTTACATTGCTCAGATCAGTGAAGCAGTGCCCTACCAGTGCCTTAGCATGTCTCTGATGTACCTCTTCTGATTATTTTCTATGTGCACTTTCACGGTCTCTCGCTTTTCCTGCAGTGCTCTAGGACCTTTTATCTGAGCACATATCTTTTATTTGGAAAGATGTGAAGTTCATAAAATATTTCCTGATGCTTGAAATGTCCCTAACCCCCTTATAACTTTAAACAATACATCACTTCAGACTTTCGGAGTGCTGTCCAAACATTAACTCGTAAATCCTCACTACCCCACTGAGATGGGTGAGTAATAGTAGTTATTTATTAAGTGACTTGCCCAAGGCTTCACAGGGACTCAGTGGCAAAGCTGGGATTAGGAATCAGGCATTTCTCTCCTAGCTGCCTGCTCAGGCCACGCTGTTGTTCTGAACTCTCTAATGGTAATGGGCAACTAGAGTGGGCCAAAGATCTCTGCTCTGTTTCCACTGCAGCATAGGTTTTATGTTCCATGCTGGTAAGGCTGTCCTATATGCAGCCTCTCGACCCCGCTGTTGGTCTCTCTGAAGGGGAGGTATCCTGGGAAGACAGCGTCTAACTGAGTGCAGTGTAAAGGGGTTCCTCTACCACTATCACACATAGTGCTTCTGCCCCACGGAGCTGGGTTACGTTAATGTAATCAAGGCTGAAAGCAGATTCTCTCCTCTTTCATCACGTACACAGAAATGACATGGAGGGAAGAGGCTAACAGGAATATCATAATAATATAATCACATTGAGTATGTTTCTCCTCTCCCATCGAGTTTCATGTCATTGGAACTTACCTACCCCCACTTTGTAACTCTTTGGGCTAGATCTTTCGCTGGCATCAATCGGAACAGCTCCACTGACATCAATGGAGCTATGCTGATTTAGGCCAGATGAAGATCTTTTGCTATAACAATTCCTGATCGAGCAACAGAATAAAAAGGTTAGAATCCTTCTGTATGGCCAAAACGACTTCCTTGTAAAGATTAAGTTGATAGGCTTGCAGTGAGCTCCATTTTTTGAAACATCCCCGACTAGCAGGGTTTTGCTCTGTCTGTATCTGTTAGTTGGCAGCCCTCAGAAAGGTGAAATATGTTTGAGACTATGATCAAGATTAAGATAAAAACTGAACTCTCTCTGCCAAACATACCCTATGTTCAACTATTACCTTATTACATAAACAACGCAGTAACCACAGGGGGCTCAGCCAACCTCCTGGGCAGGTCTGATCACCGGCCAACAAGCGAGCTGGGTGACAAATGCATCCGCCTGCATTTACTGTACATATGGAAAGCATTCCTAGCTTTGCCTTTGACAAAAAAAGCTCCGCACAGCATTACTGCCCTTTGAGTGCACATTAATACGTTGCTGCAAGGCAGGCTCATTCCATAACAACTGTACATTGCAAATTCCACCAGGCCAGACCTCCTTCCCACCCACCACACTCCTCTAGCTAAGTAATTCTTTTCCCAGCCACAAGACAGGGCTCCAGGGAAGTTGTTGTTGCGATTTGTGTGCATTGATTGCCTTTTCCTTAAGTTATCAGTACCTTCTTTCTTAGGCAATTTCCTGGTGAGAGGGTCCAGTTCCCAACTAGACATTTTCTACAGAGGAAATGGGAAGGAGGTGGGAGATGGGTGAAGTAACCCCCAAGGAAAATACCCTTGGCCACACACAGCGAGGGAGTCATTAGCTTTGATTGCTTTTGGAACGGGATACTTACTAAATGAAAGTATTTTTCGGTATCCAAATCCTTCACTGGAAAAAAGAAAGAAAAACAGAACAGCTTAGTTTGCTATGCTGTGCCTCAGACAACTTCATACAGAATCAGTTAATTGAAAAGTTTGTGTATGGGTGTTGTGTTTTGGGGAAGGAGCAGCAAGGACAATACTTAGTGATTCCTGTACAAGGCACTTTAGCTAATCCTGACAATGTTTCTGTGAAGCTGGTATTTAACCCATTTGACAGATGGATAAACTGAGGCAGAGAGGCACAGTGACTTGCCTGAAGACCATGTCAGAGCCAGGATTAGAACTTGTGAGTTGCCAAATTCCAGTCCTGCACTCTGTTCACTAGTATGTTTGTTCTTGTCTGGACTATACTTCAGCATTTATCATTACTGGGCAATATATCGTTTGACCTGGATTGCAGAAAGAGTCTCTTATCGCCCGATCTCAGAAAGGAAACTGATTTCTATATGCTAATTAAATCTGGCGGCCAAAAGCTGCTGTAACTGTTCGTTTGCAGGCAATGACTTCTGCTTTCAGACTCTGATGGCCAATAGTTATGGGGAAAGACCCAACAAGACATACATTTCTGCAAAGGCACATTTGATTGGGGCGCCATCCTGAATCTACTCCATTTATTCTGGAAAAGTGTCACTCTGAGTGGCAGAATCTCTGCGAGGGAGAGGGGGAAAAGGTATGTTGTGTCAGCTGCTCTTTGAACTTGCTCTTGCATGGCATTGCAACACTTTTCCTCCACCCTCCACTCCACCCAATGCAACCGTCCTCCCATCTCCAAGCAGTGCAATGATCTTCTACACTCTTGTGGCTTAAAAGTGATCTCAAAGGCAAATGACATTGAAGCTGTGCCATTTTTTTTCTTTACCGTGTGTGAAGGCCTAAAAAAATTGGCAGCTTTTAAACTTTATGTTTGATTTTTTTCCTCACATGAAATTCTTTTCTACCCTGCCTTTGCTGGATGACTCTATGCAGCACTTGAGAACTAGAGGGATGCTGACATTAAAAGAGATTGACCCTGCGTAATTGAGAGGGGAAGCGATTTTTTATTAGAAAGTTTCAAACTCCTCATTTTCTGTTTTGTTTGTGTAAACACCTATTCAAGGCAAACCTCCAACAAACATGTGGGAGAAAAAGGCTCTTTATGAAAGATTCAAACACCTTCAAACTGAGGGATAGGTAGGTCCCAGAACAGTACATTCTCTACGCAGTACTTGAGCAAACACAAGAAGAGACTTGATAATCCAGATGTTTATGGTTAAAAAAGAAAGACATTAGAACCCTCCCCTCTCCTCCACCCACACATTTCAATAATAAAATAATATAATAATAAATAATAATAATATAATAATAATAAAACATAATTATTATTTGTATTACCATAGCACCTAGGAACCCCAGTCAAGGACCAGGACCCCATTGTGCTACTACTGTATAATCACAGATGAAAAGAGGACTTGGCACAAAATAACACAAAATCAATTGTTTTTCCTTTTACCTATAAAACCCTTAGTGTTAGAATG
Organism: Dermatemys mawii; assembly: GCA_007922305.1. Classification (NCBI taxonomy): domain Eukaryota; kingdom Metazoa; phylum Chordata; order Testudines; family Dermatemydidae; genus Dermatemys; species Dermatemys mawii. The sequence goes on along the minus strand of ML677372.1, from coordinate 11,850,383 downwards.
AGAAGTTTGGAAGTTTCATGTCAGGAGGATCGACCATAAAACCTTGATCTATCACTTGTACACCACTCATCCAACTAAAAGCTCTTCACCCCTGTGCCTGATGTGAAGAATTCAGCAGAAATTGGGAGCTGGGCTGTCACAGCACTAAACAGCAGCCATTCAAGCCCAAAGAGTGACAAATGGGCCTATTCAGCAGCATTGATGGAGATGACCTCATGCTGTCCAGCCTGATGACCAGCGTGTTATATTCCCAGCAGTCTCCGGTCCTGGCCCCGCCACAGCTCTACCAAAATACTGCAGCAACACTGCTCCCAGCTCTTTGGATTCCTTTTTTTTTTCTTTTTTCAGACTGTTGGCCGCCACACAGAGGATGTCATGCACTGCAGTGAATAGAGCACTAAGTGTCTCTGCTCCGTCTTTCTGTCTCTTTGTCTAGCCATCAGTTCTGGCTGAGGGTGCTGCACCATTCATATATAAAAGGCAGGATTGAGCTACACAAGTTCCTGTAGCATAAGCGTTCTGTGACCAGTTGAAGATATTTGGGGCTTGTTGTATCTCAGTAGTAAAGAATCCAATGGAAAGGAGGGGGCGTTTAAGAGCTGATTGCTCATTGTATATATATTTGCCACAGTGCCACGAATGCCTCTTCACTCAATGTCGGACACAGTTTAATCATACGCCTCATTGGGTAAAGAGCACCAGCTGGAAAAACAATTGGAGATCCTGATATACTGTGCCATGAGCTCAGCACTCCAGAGGGCGCCACAGCTCGCCCTACACGTAACGCTGAGGCGAAAGTCTCCAGGGTCGAGCACGTAAGTGGGTGCACACCCACAATTGAATCGACATGAGCAAGCACTCAGAGAAGAACAATTGGAGATCCTGTTGGAGCTCTGATAGCTTCTAAAGGACACAATGATCTATTCCATTGTCACAGGCTCGCTTAGAAGTAGCCAGGCCACCCTGCCTAGCAAAGCTGAGATCACACTACGACTGTGAGGCTAAAGCCTCAATTTTCACTCCCACTGAGTTTTGCCTCAGGCCCTGGGTCCCAGTGAGGATCACAGCTCGTGCAGCACCACTGAAAAGAGACAGATGAAGCCGAAACTGAGGGCACCCAGCACTGGGGCTACAGGCATCTCAGAAATATCTGCCTTGTGTACTGCTGGGGGCTAGCCATGTGTTTACAGCATTCCCAGACAAAGAGGAGGTGTGTCATAGGCTGAAGCTGATTATCATCACTGGTAAAATGCACTTCTGGGGGATGGAGCTCCAGGAATGACGGGAATCAAAATATTCTAGCTAGCCATGAAAAGGTTAAACCCATACTCATTTGTTCAGCGAGAGGTCTGAAATGTGCAGACTGCAGGCTCTCTGCGACTCCTCAGAGCTATCCTTGATCCCATCTCCCCTCTCTAAAAACAAAGATCACTATGAAAGAGAGAGAAAAGCAAATTACCTCTACTTAGCGTGCTGTCCTTCTTATCTGATAAACTCATTGCCAGAGAGGCACCTTCAGGAATCTGAGGAAGACAGAAGAACAATGGTAAGGGATGTCAAGGAGTACTCAGGATTACAGGTAAGTGAGGTAACTCTGTAGCTGGGGCAGCCTTGTACCAGTGATGCAGCTGTGTCTGCGCAGCAAACAAACTGCCATGCTCAAGATGACAACTGCACTTTGCAGAATAAAATGCTCTGTTAGCCCCAGATTTAGGTGTCTAACTCCCAATATTTCAATGACATCAATGGGAGTTACACACCTAATTACCTTTGAGAATCTGGACCCTAGTGACTAATGACACATATGCCTTTCCACTTTCAGGGCATGGCCCACCCTTCATCTCTTTCTCCAGGCTAAGAAGATGGCTGGGAGAATGGCCTTCACTAGAAGCGTGAAGAAATACACTATCTGGATTTGACTGAGGCCATGAAATGCTCTCTCTCTCTCTCTCTCTCTCTTTCTCTGTGTTTAGTGCAAGCTCGTCTCATGGGGGAACTATTGTTATTTCTAAATAAAGAGAGAAAGGATGGTCCAATGGCTAGTGTGCCAACCTGGGACTTGGGTCCAATTCTCTGCTCTGCCACTGACTTCCTGTGACTGTGGGCAAATCATTTGGCCTCTCTGTGCCTCAGATTCCCATGTGTAAAATTGGGATATTAGTATGTCCCTTCTTCTCTGAATAAACACCTTAAAGATAGTGATGTGCTCCAATACTATGGTATTGAAGGCCATATAAGTATATAAGCTAGATAAATGGTTCCAGACACCATGGTGATGGACACCTCAGATTTATATATTAAAGTAACAACATATCAGATTACTCAACAGAAAAGAAAGTGGCTTTTCACATTTAGATGCTTTTTCTCCAAAGGAAGAATGCCACCAAATTTAGATTGTCAGCTCTTTGGGGCAGAGACGGTCTTTTTGTTCTGTTTTTCTCTAGCACAATGGGGTCCTGGTCCCTGAATGGGGCTCGTAGGTGCTACCACAGTAACAGTGATTATAATGTTTCATTTCTGGTTTTCCATACACTGTGTTGTAGTGCAGGATGGATTGTGCTTCCAGCATTCCAGGAGTACGTGGAAATCAAGAATAGAATAAAAACTCCAGTTTTCATTTAGTTTTAAAAGTAAAAAGAGCCAAGAAAACATCTCTGTTCAGATCCATTTTTGGTGAAATCACATGTAACCACTGTTCCCTCTAAGCTGTGCGCATGTGCACGCACACACATATCCTAAACCCCGTGCACACGGTGAAACACCGCAGGCACAAAAATTTGCATAGAAGCACAAACATTTGCACAGAAGAATTTTTTTGCGCACACAGCCTGTCAAAAATTAGAGGGAACATTGCATGTAACCTACATTTTAGGCTTTGGCTCCTTTAAATGGAACACTGTGTTACAAAAACAAACAGCTCCCATTTGTGGGCCAGAGCCTGCTCTCAGAACAGTCAATGGCAACTCTATCATAGATTTCAGTGGGAGCAGGGAGCAGGAGTGGTATGATGTTAATCAGCATGGATGGTGGCCATTGGGAATAGGAGCCTTTTATGTTGTCAGTAATAACTTGTTTTGCATGAAGAGCATTTAATTAATCTCAATGTGTTGCAATATTAATGAGTTTCTTGCCAGGGCAGATGTCTGTTCCCCGGAAGCTCCCATGGAGCTATGGCAACCTTCCTGCTTGTCTCTGCTAATCCTCCTTGGAAAGGGAACGTCCCTGAGGACAGACTGGCTGGAGGGAAGGGAAGTTCATCTGTGAGCACTTGCACTTTTACCTTGTAATGGGCTAAAGTGTTGAGCTTCTTTCTGCCATCCTCCACCACTGAAGTGTCATCGAGATCCCGCAGGACGTAGCTGTCAGTGCTTGTGGCAAACCATTCTAAATACAGACAAGGGAGTTAATGCAAAGTCAGCCTGAGCAGGGCACGTGTACCTCGGCTTGGAGCAATGTGTGCTTAGACGCCACATTCAATGTAGAGAACAGGTGCTTGGAGGTGTTGGGGGTGCTGCTGTGCCATGTGACTGGAACACAGCTGCCTCTCACAGGCCTGCAGTAGGAAAGCTTTCAGGATTAACTCGAGAAGCAGGAAGTGCAATTTCCTGGTTTAGGGCAGGAAGGTGAACTGGGGCTAAGGCTGGACTGTATGGTGCGGAGGGAGGTACAGAGGGTTCTGACCATCTCACCAGGTGCTTGGAGACACTGTAAGTGTGCACCTCTGTCAGTCCGCATCGGCATTAATTCTCCACTGTGCAAGACCCACTCCCTACAGCACACAAGAGGGAGGGCTGCGTGGTGTGGGCAGAGAGTGGGGATTGCTGTGCCTGAATTTCATTTGACCAGATCCCAGGCCTCAAATGCCGGTGTGCATCAGCCAACAGAGAAAAAGCAAAGTGTTCCCGCTCTTCTGCAGGTAACCTAGAAACATGTACCAGGGCATCAGCTAGTGGGGAGCAGGGTGAGGAGCAGGATTGCTACTTGGTGCACATCTTGCCTTCTGCATGGGCATTGCTTAGTGAGGCTTTGGCCATGGTAACTCTTACCCCTTCGTGGCTACCTGTGACACTAAATTCCAATGGCCATGTAATCTCCTCCTCCATTATCCCCTGAGTGCACTTGCTCAGTATGTCACCCATGGCCACATTCACCATTCGAAGTCAACTGGGATGGGGAACAGGGCCAGGCAACACCTTGGCCAACTACTGACAGGGCACAGCTGTTTCCTAACTTTTCCTTCCATTGTTAGGGCCTGGCTCACACCTGGCTCCCTGGTAAAAGAGATGGCCCATAGGTAGATAAAGGAAATGTCTGAGCCTATGCCCAGACTAGTGCCGGTAAGGTGATGAATGTTACCCATTAGCATGCACATACAAGTGCCCATAATTGAGAGTAAGGCAGTCTATGCTGGGCTGAGTAATACACACAGGGGCCAGTAGAGAGAAGGGCAGGGTTTAAGAAGGTGCAAGTTAAAGTAACTCTCCAATGTCCTTGGCTTTTCTCCTGTCCACTTGCTGTGTACGTAACACCAGCTTCTACAGTTCTAACGTACAGCACCTCACACATCAGTCAAACCAACTGGAATCTGGCCCTATGACTCATTCCCAAGGATCACTGTTCCCCTGGAACGGGCTCTACTTCCTCTGGGTATGCCCCCTCTCTCTCCACCCAACAGACCAATGCCGATGCCAAGAGCTGAAGGCTGTTCTCCCTGACAGTGGGCAACATACACAGTGAGCTCCTTCACACTTGAAATAAGGACTGGCATTTCTCAAGGGAAAAGGGTCTTTACCAAGGTCAACATCTTCTACTCTTGGCCACTGGGAGTACGGGACATTCTTGCAAAAAGCTTCAAGGATCTTCTCTTTAACTTGACTTAGAGTATCTGTGTCCATGACCCGAACACTCAGAGAGTCCATGCCGCAGCCTTGGAAAGACACATTGAGGTTCTGTGGGGAGAGGCAGAGTTAGGGTTGGGGTGATCTGTCATGGATGGGGATGATCCATAATGGGCTGTTGATTCCCAAGGACACTGAGAGGTTGCAGGGCACATACAGTTTTTATTGGTACATTCCATACATCGTGCTGCTAGAAATCCCACTGAACAAAAACTCTGTCTGAGTCTCAGTGCTGGTGAAAGATGCTGATTTACAGCCCTGGAGCCTGAGGCCCCTATTTATTCACAGAACTAGGGGTGCACAAGGAGCAACAGTGCAAGCGTCCCCCACTGTGCCCTGCTAAAGGGCCTTAGCCCTGCCCCACAAGGACCACCTCTAAGGGTGAGAGGGTTGTTCAGTCTCCATGGCCCATTCATGTCCTTGGCTCCTCTGCTGAAACTGGTGACAAGGGAGACAGTCAGTGTCCATTGTTATGGCTTTCTGCAATGCTATGAATGGACTCCCTCAGTTGCATAAAGGTTTTGTTGTATCGGACATTGGGCCAAGTTTAGTACTGGGGTAAGTGGGGGCAGTGACATGGAAGTCGATGAAGCTGTGCTACACCTTATGGAAGGGGTAAATTGGCCCACTGTGCATGACATAGAGAAAATGGTCACATCAGCCAATCACAGGATAGCAGAAGTGACGGCTATCCTCTGGGAGAACAGGACAATGTGGAGCGTTTCCTGTTCTCCTCTCGCTGGTGAAGTTACCAGTGAAGTCAAAGGAACAGCAACAGAGGCTCACGTTCTGGGTGTCCAATCATATTGCTCCTCCGAACACAAACTGGGCTGATCCAGTATTCTGATTCAGATCCCACTTTCCAGTCAATATTGCTCCAGCCTCTCCCTTACTCCCTAACACCACAAGCTTGACTCCAAAAGAGTTTCAGTACCACTTCCCCTTAAGAGTACATGGCGAAGAGCATGGAATACGTGCATAGACAGGCAGAGTCAAAGAGAAAAGTTTGCCCCTAGCATTTAATGACAGGTCATTTTTTTCAAGGTGAAATGTGCAGCCAGATTTCAAACCAGTTTCAGTTCCCATCATTTGGGGGCTTGGCAGTGAGTCTGAACTAATCCAGTACTCACTCTGCTTCCAGCTGCCTACTTTGCTCTGGCTTATTTCTGTTACTTGCAAGCAAAGGGTCAGCAATACTCCCTCACTCAACCTCATGAAGTTACCATCTCTGCTGAGAAAGTTAATAGCTAGAGTCCTGCTGCTAATCCTCCTTAGTCTGCACAGTGAATTACAGGTCAATTGGTAAAAGGAATCTGCAGAGATGCAGCTAAGGATATAGGGTCAAAACCTGCTCTCAGTCACACTGGTGTATATCTGGAGTAGCCTCGCTGATTTTAGTGGAGCTGTTCCAGGTTTCCCTCATTGATATCAAAAGCAGAATCTGGGCCAGGCTCTGGATAGGCCTGTCTACTGCATTCTCTGTCAGGCCGATGGTAACAAAGTCTCTTCGAATATACATTTTTGTCTGACTTATTCCTGAGAGGCATTTGACAGGATTGCTTTTCAGCAGGATTCCTATAACATCCTGTACAAAAGCCTTCACACCAGACCTGCAACTTTATAGCTAGCGCAGCTTCTCATTGGCACGGAAGTCACTGATTTGCCAGAAACCGTAAAGAGAAGACACTTTGTTCTTTAACCCTCTGACTGCCAGAGAACAATATCTATCTGTTTAGCATCACCCCCAATCTGGGCCAACCAAGACCCAGGTTCAGTATGTTCTTTGTCTAGGTTGCTGCATGCCTGCTTTTGAAACAGTCAGAGTCACCACTGCACGTGAAAAGTGTCTGCACCACTGCATGTCTAACATGAACGATTATCACAATTGCATGTGCAAACTGGGTAACAGCATTTGCAGAGGAGGGTGAATCATTTACACACCCAGTAATCTGATCTGACTGTGTGATCAAAGGAATGACACATGCAAGCGAGGTGCAACATTGCACACATACTTTGCATGTAATGTTGCAGTTGCACATCTATCTCTTTTTAAATGTCAGCCTCTACAGTTTTCTTGGGCAAACAGTTTTAAATTGCTTTTTAGGCTTTTGCAGAATTCTGACATGTCATAATGTGAGGGGTTCAAGACTCACTTACTCTTGGCTTTGCCTCAATGTTCTCTCTCAGCAGCCATTCTTCATTGAGAGTGTACCTGGCTTTTCCCGTGATGGCATCAATGGAACCCTTGTTGACCTGTTGTTTGATAGCACAGAGCAACAAGAAAAAGGGCTCCCCGACTGTCTCCTGGGGAAAGAAAAAGAAAGAAAGTGGGTAAAAAGGAATCAATTAAAGTAAATCCTTTAAGACAGGGTCTGCACAGATGCACCAAGTAACATAGTGATTTCATCCTGCAGGGTCTCAGGAGTTGGACGTGCCTGCTCTTTAAGGTGACTGATCCATACCAGGTGCTGAGAAACCCTTGGAAAGAGCTCAGTGCCCTCAACTCCCACTGAATTCTTGGGAGCTGAAGGAATTCAGCATCTCACAGTAACAGCGCCTGGCAACAATAAACAACACATCAGTTTAGGACAGGAAGTGAAGAAGGATGTCACACCCAACTGAAGTCACATGGGGGAAATTTTAGAGAGGCGGGATGTGATAGACCGAATCCAGCTGACTCTAACTGCTACAGGAAGTGCTGTAGGATCATGAATTATCCCAAATGGGTCACGGCTTTATGTCTCATAACTAGAATGCAGTGTTTACATGCTTTAAAATATAGTCAAAATAGATAGTGTAGCACATTGAGCACAAATATAAGCTGGGGGCAGGGACTCACTTTCACTACGCATTCGTACAGTCCCTATCACAATGAAGCCCTGATCATTACAGGACTGTCATAACAACAAATAGCAATAGCTTCCTACTAGTCTCAAACCAGTTCATCTAAACATATTTACAGCAACATTTCTAATCCAGTCACTCCAGCTATACAGATGCACTAAAGAACTATTATCTATTTCCTTCAAAAAAAAAATGTCAGTGCTGGAGTACATCCCATCCGTCTAATGTTCATGTGTTAGTTCTTCCAAATGAAGCAAGTGTAAATTATTGCAAATTTATATTTTTCTGAGCATCATATACACATGCATGCACAGACATACATATATGCACAACCCTGCCATCTGAAACTCTACCCAAGACAACTGATAACCGATTATTTTGACATTTCTGAACCATGAGATGCTAGAGCCTGTTCAATCTGCTTCTTAATTAAGACTTGGTGAGTCTTCTATTCCAAATGCCTTATAATTGCTAAAGCAATTAGTTTGATGTCAGTTCTGATTCTGCTGCGTTCCGTGCAGTTGATAATACGACACTACAATATGAGTGTAGGTGGGCACACACCATCTGTGCCATAGTGCATATATTTAATTTTCCAAGGGTGACATTTCTAATGAAGTTGGAAAGTTTACTTGGGGCTGCTGTGGAAGTTTAACAACTTTCTGTCACATTCCTTCTGAATGGGGTAACCTGCTAGTCATCCCAAAGGCACATGCAGGAATGCATGGCTGTGCACTGGGAAAGGTGTTTAGGAGGAACTGGTTTTGCTTTTAAGGATTGGGAAAAGTTGTAGGGCTTGACTAGAGATGTGAAAATCAGAAGGCACAGAGATGACTTTGGTGAAAGAGAGAATTCATAGCCATCATGCAAGAGGATGACATTGATGCTGAGTGAGTGATTTGACAGGAACATGTAAATGTCACTTGCTTGCATTGCTATGTGATTTGGAGTTGGGACGCCTATAAATTAACCTCATTTCATTCAGTGCTCCTAAAGCTGGCCCTGCTATGATGAATCAGGACTATCTCTGTTTTACACAACAAGTGATCATGTATTTACAGGGAATGGTCACAGGTGCTCAGTTCAGATCTGGGCTTTGAACTCCATCCCCTGAAAGGCTGGAAGATGCTTGAATCCTGGATTTTGATTCAGCCTTTTACAGAAAAAATGGCCAGTCATGAAAGCTGAATCTGGATCCTGATTCAAACCCAACTCCCCCTCCAAAGTTTAGGCCAGGTAGTTTGATCTGGTTCAAGGCTCATCTTTATCCATGTATCATGCAAGAAATGACTGCATTTCTTGCTTCCAGTTCTCAGACTCTTCAAAAACCTCAGCTAGAGTTAAATTACTCCTTAGTCACAAAGCTGCCTCCAAAGCCAGCAAAAGCTTATTGTGTGAGAGTTCTGCTGATAGATTAGCTGTTTACTACTTGGTTCCAACCTATTATAGTGTGTTGAGTGAAGCTGATCATGTGGCAAATTTTGGTGTACATGAACATACCATGGAGGAGAATGGCCCAAGAAATAATTGAAATGGGTATATCAGACTCTGCTGTAGCATAAAGGATTATGGTCTAACACTCAAGAGCAAAAACACAGGAAATAAACTACAATGCTCAGCCTGTTAGACTCTATTTCTGTGTTTGGCTCATAAGCTTCAAAATCCAGAAACCATGGGCTATTGTGAAAATCCGCAAAAACATCACAGACAGCAAATTTCAAAGATGGGAAAAGGAGGCTGGCAGGCAGGCACTGAAGATAAAATGGCTAACTTGGAAACCTGGACTATTGCTGGGAAAACCAGTTTTGAAATGAGTCAAAAACCGCCTTCAACCTCAGCTAGTCTGGGGGGAAGAAGTTGAACAAGCAAAGATCAGTGCTGATTCAGGAGAAAAATAGATTTTTTTCCCCCCAAAAAGCACATCTCCTCACCCCCAATTATGAATGTATTTTAATTAGACTTTTTAAAAAAACTTCTGACTGCAGTGTTAAAATTACCTTGGGCACCAAAATAACTTTATAGTAATAGAAAGCGCAGTGAAGGCTGGCATCATTTGAACTGTTCCATGTATGATGCATGGGGCTTGGTTTTTATATGCCTGGATTTCAAAAGTGACTTGGAAAAAAAATTAAGATTCAGAGTACAGACAGGATTCACATGTTACTCCCGCACTAATGAACTGATGTGTCATTAGAGATGTCCTCCTGGGAACATATTACAGACATTTCCAAAATGCTTGAGTAGAATAATGGAAAACTTCTGCTTATTCCAAGAGCCCAGTACTAGGAAGTTCCCACCAAAGTTTCAGGGTAAAGGAGTGCTTGACATTTGAGGACAGAGGATACTGGATGTTAGAGATGGACTCAAACCAAAACCTCAGATTCAAAAACACCCCAGGCTGTTTTGGATTTCCACTTTTGGACTGACTCCCTATCTGTGTCATGGAGAGAACCAAAACTCAGATCCATCTATCCCCACAGGTTTTGGGGAAATTGGACCCAGATCTAAACACTGTATTCCAGGTCCATCTCTAGATAATTACTATGCCAGTAACTTTCATTTTCATGTCCTCTCCATGCCTCCTGGGTCTGTGAGGGACTACACAGTGAAGTGCTGAAATAACACCCAGGAAAGGATCTTCTTTCAGTATGTCCCGTATAATCATAAATATGCACTACTGACATGGATAATTTCACCTAAGATCTCCAGCTCAGCTCTGCAGTCAGTTCAGATCATTTGGATAAGTTTTGCATACACATCCAAACTTCTAGATACTTCGCTGACCTTCATCCAAACTCCAAACCTCCTGAGATTTTGCCATCATATGTCCCAAATCTACCAAGGCGAATTCCCCCTTATCATAGTAACTCCACTGACTACAGAGGTGCTTGCATTAAATTTAGGCTACTGGCGACTATGGTCAGTTTGAATTTTGTAAGGATCTCTTCTCCATTTGCAGACAGCTCCTCAAATCTTTCTTTGCTGCAACTCAAATGGATGCGCTGTTTGGCAGAACATTAATATAAAACAAATGTTTAAACCGTGTAATGTTAACTTACGAGGGAAAATACAAGCAGTTGGAATTTTTCCGCTGTACAGTGTAAGGGGCCTTTTATAGCAGATGTTTCAAATAGACATTGTGATTAATGGGGATAATTCAGGAACTAAAAACAGACCCATCGTCACATAAGTCTCAGGGCTCAGTGCTACAAGGGGGCTGGTAAATTTCTTTACCAAAAACCGTCTGTGTAAAAGGAAGTACATTTGTTTCACAGACATTAGGTGCACAATGGAGGTGTCTGTCTATCACTGGTAATTTAAATCTCAGACTTTGGGCCAAATCAGTATTAATGTAAATTCACCTGACTTCAGAAAATCTGCATTCAATTATGCCAGGATTTGATCCTGAGACTTTCCTTTATTCCTGCCCTGCACAGTCTACTTTTCTGGCTTTGGGTTCTTCTCTTTCCTTTGCCACAACCAGGCCAAGGCTTGTGTGGGAGCATTCTCCTCTGGAACTCTTGCCACCTAGAATGGACTCCCTAGATCTCCCCATCTCTTCTCCCTTTTCACATCTCTGCAGGAAACACACTATTTTCCTTGACTGTCTCCTAACTTCTGTCTCCCAATGCAAAATATTCTGGGAGGGAGATGATTAGAAAGACACTGTGTAGGACAAAGTTGTGTTGCACTGTAACCATAAATGTTTATTTTTCAGAAAGAGGGAAACACTCTGTGGTGAAAAACAGAACAATAGCTTTTATTTTCATAGCTTCAGGCACACCACATAGATCAAGTGGTGGAACAAAGCCACAAGTGAATTATGTTAGCCTGTCCCGAAGGAGTGAAAACCAAAAAGGTCAGTCTACTTCTCATCACAGAGCCTTTTGTGTTAAGAAGCACAGTCAACACTTTTCATCTTTTCATGCTGGAAGTCACCTCGCAAGTAGGCCCAAACTTATTACAAAACTCACTGGTTCCAAGGAATTAAACCCTTTAAAGAAATAATAGTTTCTGCTAGTGAATGGACCATCTGAACCACAACATACACACACCTCAAACCAGCCTCAAGACTGCATGATGCACACAGAAAAAAGCCTCTAGCACAGCACCACCTTCATGTTCTTAAATGCCAATGTTCTCGTGATTGAGAGAAGGACTCAAAACAGGTTTATTTTTTCTAAGTGTCCTAGGGCATGGATGCCTGTTTTTCAGTGGTTAAGTGGTTGTTATATCTCAGGCTTCAGAAGAAAAGATAAATAAGCAGCATTTGAAAGTCTTGTATTTGTGGGTATGTTAAAGGGCCAAGCTCCCCCAGAGTGACTAGTGATTCTGGACACCCAACCTGAGACACCTTAAAGCAGCCTGATTTTCAGTAAGTGCTGAGTGCCCTCCCTTTAAGGCATCTCAAGTTGGGCATCCAAAAATGGAGACACCTAAAATCACGAGGCACTTTAAAAATCTTCTTGGCCAAGACATTGATTGTTATTACAGCTGAGACTAGACTAAACCTCTAGTACGTCTGGAACCTAAAACATGGCCTGCAGTATTAAGCCTAGCAAGGTGGTGACTCTGTCAGATTTCAGAGTTCGAGCTAGATCAGTACTTGGTTAAGACATCTAGATGTTGCAGAAAGTTGTGCTGGTGGGTCACTATGTGGTGCTCTTTAGAGTCACTGCTACAGTGTGGGTTAGGGGCACTGTGTGGCTGCAGGGACCACATTTTTAATGAGACATTTTTAATGTCACACTTAGGTGCTAATCAACTAGACAGACAAAATTACAGCAACTTAGGTAGTTGGCTTGTTTTTCAGATGTGCTGAGCATCCTCAAATTCAGCTGAAGCCAATGGAAGCTACCCTTTTACATTTATATTGCTAAATAGTACATGTAAAGGGATTGGACAGCATCAGTGGCTTGCTAGTCTTTCTTCCTCTTCATCTGCCCAATAGCCAAGAGCTATGTTACAGCTAAAGGATGGCTACTGAGGTGGTACCATCCCATTTCAGCCAAAGCAGTTCACTCTTCAGTTTCTTGCTATCTGCAGGTTTTCCCCAAATTCTATCAGGCCAGGACTACTCCGCAGAACTCCACACAATTGCAGCATCATCACAGTCCTCATTCAGTATAAGTTTCTATTGATAACATCTGTCTTTTATCTTCCTCTGTACTGGGATAAAGCCAGGGTGCTTTATGGAAGGAACAAATCATATACAAGCCAGATTCGTGTTTTATATTAACATCTATGAATCACAATCTGTGGCTCTCTCTCCTGTTACAAAGAGCTGGATTCGCAGACCAAGCCCTCTCTTCGAGAAAAACCTCCAGTCCAATTTGATGAGCAGAAAGTGTGATTAAGTAGTTTCAATTCATACAGGTGTCAGTTGGTAGCTCTCTCATCATTTGTACCTGGACACATAGGAACTTGCAAGCCACTTAAGAACAGCAAGTACTTTTAATTCCCTTTGTAAGCCATCCAAGAACCAAGTCCCATATGATAAAACTCAGCTTTTTTCTGAGAAAGCTGTCTTGCACAATGTTCATTTGCAGCAGAAATTAGGCAGTTGCTCTGGGTTGTATCCAACGCCTGCACATTTTCTTAGTCTCATATGTGGTCTTCACTCTCCAAAAGGAAAGATCAGTAATTTTTTTCCATACGGTTTAACTATATGCACAAAACTAAAAACCTAAATGTTTGCACTTTACAATTCCTGGACTTCCATCATGAACCACGGGTATAGCTTGAATTTCCTTAAAGTTGTGATATATTTCACATCCTGAGTATGTCTTTCAAACTTGTTTGGCATTTTAAATAAATTCATTTTGGACTTTTTTATGTTCCTTTAGTGTTTACCTTTTGCAAAGATTTGTGCCATTGAGTTGTAATAGCCTGAGCACAGGTTGGATTTGCCTCCTGTGGATATTCACATCAATAACCCAATGGATCAGCTAAGAGCTTATCCATCAGCGATCAGAAACAATACTATGTGATTTATTTGACCATCCACAACTAAGCATCAGCTTGAATTATGAATAGCAAGCTAGAGAGTAAAAATATGGGGGAAAAGTCATTAAATAACATTGAATGGTAAATAAATCTGAGAAATGAACAATCTGTTCACAGGGAAAAAGATGCTAAAATTCAGCAAATGAAGGAGCTGTTATAAATTATTTCCTAGTGACCAATAGGTACTGTATATATTTGTTTGATAAACAGAGATAGGCCTGGACCTATATCTCGACAACCCCTGAAATCTGGTCCAGATACAGCTTTGGATTCTGTGCTTTGAGTCTCTCTCTAATTTAAAATAATACACAATTGGTGATGACACTCGAAATATAGGTAACTACCACTATGGGTCTGAATCACACCAATGTAACTTCACTGACTTCAGTAGAGTGACTTCAGGTTTACATCCAACTATGACAGATCATCATCAACAATATATTTTAAATATACTGAACTATGTTAGAAATCTTATCTAGGACAAGTTTTCAAAAGCAAACTACAAAAACAATTGTTCATGGCTTAAATTTGTGTGGTCAAAATCCCTGACTTGTCCATGCAGGCAGAATTTGTATATGGAAATCCAATACTTGGCCATCGACCCAGTTTGCATGGACAGATGCAATGTGTATGCAGAAGGCTATATTTCTTCCATGGCTGCAAAAATTGGACTGTACAAAAATTAGTCCAGCAAGTTTTCAGTTTGGGTTGAAGCCTCTTGGAAACAAACAAGGAATGAAAGAAGTGACAAAGAGTCCTGTGGCACCTTAAAGACTAACTAAAGTCTTTAGTTAGTCTTTAAGGTGCCACAGGACTCTTTGTCACTTCTGCAATTCCAGATTAACATGGCTATCTCTCTGAGGAAGAAATGACAATGATCCCAATGATCAATATTATGGAATCTGAGTAACTCTGAACCGAAATCTTAGACCTAAATACTCTGGAATTTTGGTAAAGTTCAGATCTGGAGCTGGATCTAACCTTCTCAGCTCTGGTGCCTCTCTAGTTGGGAGTCGCTAATGTCCCCATGATCTTGACTAAAGAGCACTTCTTGGGCTACCAAAAGAGATTTTCAGGGGAATAATCTCATCTGGATGCACTGCCATCCCTACTAATTCCAGTATTTTTTCTTATTGTAATTATATGAGCTAGTAATACTAACTAGAATAAAGGCATGTGGACTTTCAATCCTCAGGCTTCAGGTAGGGTGGCCAATTTAGGTTGGATGTATTCCTCACATGATATACTTTTGAATTAAAGATTCATCTTTAATTCCTCAAGACCCCAGGACAATCCTGGAGGGGTGGCAACCCTAGCTTCAGGACATAAAATGGTTATCAGCTGGGACTGAAAGAAATTATGGTATGCATGGGCATATTATAGTACTGGTCCCACGGTGAACACAGTAATTATAATTACTATACATTGGGAGGAAATCTGGGGTGTGATTTTCAAAAACTCTTAGTTGCTGGCCTAAATCTCTTCCCACCATTTTCCCATTTACTTCCATGTGATCAGAGTTAGATTATTGCTCAGTTCTTCTGAAAATCTCACTGCTCAAGCACCAGGAATTGGCAAGTACTGAAGACAGAACATGGAGCACAGGGACCATTGATGTGTTCTGATATTGAAATTATGTTCTTTTTATATTACAACAGGTAGATCCTTAACAACAGGAAGAGAAAAATGCTTTCAGGGACAGAAATCCAAGTCTACAGCTTCTCAGGACAGGCTCTGTTTGACAGATTCAGAATGGCAAACACACTTTGGTCTTAAGAATATCAACTAGCAACTCAACAATGTTTCTCCTCAAGTGTTACAGACTTTTCTTCAGTACTCTGTGCCCTTGCATTTGAAACGGAGAGGCACTGAACCATCAAAGGGTGATTAATGAGGCTGTGCAAAGTGGCTCACAGAAAATAAGAATTGACTGGAACTTCTGTCAAAAACTCAAGCCATTTTGGCAAACTAGCTTTTTTAAAAAAAATTATTCCCTCATGACTCCGCTCCACACTTTCCCAATATATGGTGAAAAAACTGTTCCACTGGTGACTCTGACCCTGAAAAACTAAGCCATACCAGAAAGCTCAATGTAAAATTTGATCTCATGAGATTTCTAGACCAGAGACAGAGATAAAAGTGGAGAAACAGTGGAACTTTGGCTGTCTGTTCAAACTGAACTTTGGAATCTACTGAGTTTAACCATTGCTAGTGACTAGGCTATAAAGTCATTTCAATGACTTGGTTTAACCAAACTCGTAGACACTTTGATCACCAACACACCTGTGTCTACCATATCACACTCAGGTGGGCTATTCATAGTTAGAACAGCATCCATACTTATTTCTCTTACTCTGAGAAAGCTGTACATGCAGATAGACATCCAGTTGGTAAGCATCTTTTCCACCACAGACTCGGTCCTCCTCAGCATAAGCTTAGGGTTTTTGGAAGCTGAAGCATCTATGAGATCCACCAACAGGTCCTTCATGATGCTGGTGTAGTACTCCAGTTTTCCATGTAATGCAATAGTGAGCAAAGAGGCCAAGTTACACCTGAAAGAAGAGTTATAAATGATCTGAGGTTTGGTTATACAAGACAATATAGTCAATTTGCATCAAAAGCATTCAAGGCCACGGCAATATACCAGATCTTTTTCATGATACTTCTCAAGTGTGTTGAAGTTTCTTACTCTTTCAGTGCTACTGGTTCTCACGTTGGATCATGCCACTCTTTAGTGGTATGAG
This sequence comes from Dermatemys mawii, assembly GCA_007922305.1. Taxonomy (NCBI): domain Eukaryota; kingdom Metazoa; phylum Chordata; order Testudines; family Dermatemydidae; genus Dermatemys; species Dermatemys mawii. The sequence goes on along the minus strand of ML677372.1, from coordinate 11,833,891 downwards.
ATGCAAATCATACAAAACTAACCACTGTTGTTTTTGGTGCTCCCCTGTATAACAGTGCAGTTTTACAGTAGAACTTCAGAGTTCTAATCTGGAATGGAGGTTGTTTATAACTCTGAAATGTTTGTTACTCTGAACGAAATGAAATGGTTGTTCTTTCAAAAGTTTACAACTGAACATTGACTTCATACAGCTCTGAAACTTTACTATGTAGGAGAAAAATGCTGCTTTCCCTTTATGTTTTTAGTTGTTTACATTTAATACAGTACTGTACTGTATTTGCTTTTTTTTAATACTCTGCTGCAGCCTGATTGTGTACTTCTGGTTCCAAATGAGATATGTGGCTGACTGGTCAGTTTGTAACTCTGGTGTTTGTAACTCTCAGGTTCTCCTGTACATTCTTCAGACTCCAACATTCAGCCAATAAGCCCATGTGGTTCAGCCTTCAAATAAAACAAAAGGAACTCTAGAGACCAGATGGTTTTGGGTTTGGCAACAGGCTACAGAACCTTTAATCTCTGAGGTTGCCTAGCCTAGGTCAGCAGCGGCAAAAAACTGTGTGCAGTGGCCTATGTGAAATGTGTTCCTAGATCTCTGTTAAGTTCCCGGAGGACAGGTGTCCATATTCCAAAACTGCCACTAACTGGCACCCTCTCTGGTAGTCACAGCAGATAAGCCAGGGACACTCTGGGGCCTGACCTTCCCTCTGAGCCTAGAAGTGCTCCTTCTGGGTCAGGGTTAGGCAGGTGCTGCTGTAGCACACCTGCTCTGCGGGTACATAGAGGACTTCAGTCTCCAGGCCTGGCTGTCAATGACGCTTTCAATGCTGCCCTTGCCCAGGAAGTTCTTACCTGTCTCTAACAGCAAAGTCCTTCTGCTGCTCGAGAGCATGGACGAACACAATGAGGAAGTGCTTGTTGTTGAGCAAGGTGGAGAATAACGCGATTCCTTCTTCCATGTTGGGCCTGCAATTTTCAGGAATCTAAAGAAAAAGTGGGGACTTGGGTGATGAAGCCACAGTTCATTGTTTTATCAACCTTTATCTTATCTGACACACGCTGATGTGCCTGGCAAGTGTAAAAACACTAGGCTGGAGTTCCCTCTCTCTGAGCCCCATCTGATGTATGTTTCTTATCCAGATAAAAATTGACTGTGGGGGAATGTGCAGTAATTGCACTTACATCTGGGCCTGCGGGAGTTGCTCTCAAACTCATTTACAAAGAGACTATAGACTGATATTGGGAAAATATAGCAAACTTCCAACTAGGAAAGCCTAGATATGATCTTGTTAGCTGTGATTCTGCAGCCATGGAGCAGACGTTCAGCAGCTTTTGTCTCCTGTCATCAGCAAAAGTTGATCAGCTGACACACGCCTTGTTTTTTGGCTGTTTGGCATACACAAACATCTTTTTAAGCATCACAAAAAATGGATATCAGTTCGAGCTTCATGAAATTTTTCAACTGAAACATTTGGGAGGCAAAAATTTGGTGACACCAAAACATTTCATGAATTCAGAGAATTTTGCAGAATTGTTTAGGTTGGAAATACAATGAAAGTCAAATTCTGAAAAATTTGAAATGTTTTGGTTTGACATTTACAAAACTTTTAGATTTGGTATTCAAAATGACTGTTTATTTGAAAATTTCTTTAAGTTTATTCTTTAAAAATTATAAAAAGCTAAAGCTCAAAATCAAAACAAAACGTTTCATTTTGAGTCGAGCAAAACTTTTTGTTTGACTCAAAATAATTTTTTTTCTTGACTTTTCTATTATCTGAAAATTTCAAAAAAAATTGTTTTCAGTGTGACCTGAAATTCCCACCCACCTCCCACCCCTCCCACTTTTCTGAAATCGCCAGCACCCGGAAAATTCTGTTATTCACTAGCTCTGATTTAAAAAAATAAGACTATTGTTAGTGACAGATAACAGCAGTTGTTTATCTCTGGACTACTCACTTTCCATTCTCCCGACAGCAAGGGATGAGTTTCTTGGACCTGACACCCAATCTGTGAGTTGAGCTGCTGGGAAGGCAGAACATAACGCTCCTCATAGAGCGAGGAACACTGCAATAAAACAGAGCCATGCAGAGAAAAGGGTAAGCAAGATCAGATTCTTCACCACACTCAGAGAGGGCAACATTGTTTGAGACATGAACAGTAATGTCATCATGATGTGAGGCCACCCATCAGGAACGAACACTTTGGTATGTTTTAACAGAGCCTTTAAACACTTGGCCAGAGCCTTGTGAATGAACAGACACACAAAAGTCAGGGGTAGGCAGATGTCTTAGCAGAACAAGATTATTACAATAAGGAGATTATGAACAGACTAATAGGACATCTACAGAATCTTGGTAGAGAAAGAATTATGGGGGAATAAGTCAAGGCAGAGGACTATTGGGTGTTTAAACATGGGTAACGTTTGAAGCAGAATGGAAATATACTGAAATATCTTACATTCACATAGCAGCCTACATCCTAAAGAGCGTAGTGCCTAGATATACACCGGGTGGACATCTTAGAAACACGAATAGTAATTTGCTACAAAACCCTTTGCAAACAAAAAATAATCATTTTACTCTCCACCACTGAAATGTAATTACTTCTGGGGTGAAATACGGCAACTACTCAGCAGTAACACTCCACAGCAGCTGCTGACTGGAAGTAAAGATTGCATCATGTCTGGTGTGAAACTGGATTGGGGGACTGAGATATGCAGCCTGGAACTGGGCCAGGACACTGGGGATATTATTTTTGCACGTGTGAAAAAGGGCCAAGAGAATTTTAAGGACAGTGAGCACTATCTGCTTGTGCCCAGAGAGGCATCTCAGTGTAACAAGTTCTCCATATCCTTTGGAGGATCTTCCCCAGGGGGAATGATAGTGGGACACTACCTCACTCTCCTCCCTTGGGAATGAAACCATGCCTCGGCTCAGTTAGTCCCACCTGCCACAGTGGGGTGCAGTTGGAACCAGTAGGGGTGTCTCAAAACACACAGCTCAGGAGGACTTTGGTTTTGCTTTTCATCTCAGAGACGGCACCTGCAGCAGCACCATTGCACCCATTTACACCATGCTGGTGCACTGGTCCAGTATTGACTCAGCGGGGAGTGTCTCACCAAAGTGAGGCTTCCATCCAAGTACCGCCGAGGCCTGACCCTGTTTCATAGCCCGAGGTGTTGTGGCTTAGGTTCTTATGATAATTAAGGCTGAAATAAATCATAGCAGCTGAATAACTGTGCTGTACTGTAAGCCTTTATTGGGGGAAGGGAGAGCCATGATTCAGTTGAGAAGGAATTTGAGTGATTAGGTGTGTATGAAATGTGGGATTGTCTTACTTTGGGGAAGAATGTCCGTGTCACAAAGTGCTTGTATTCCAGGAACGGGATCCCCTGGCTGCGATTCAACTCCTTGGTCAGGTCTGTCATGTCCGTCTGAAGCTCAGCAAAACCTGATCCAAAGAGACCCACAAACTGAAAGGGCTGAAATAATCTAACAGCCAGGACAGCAAAGTGACAAGCCTGGAATCTGCACACAATACACTCATCACCTCTGCCTCCTCATATCCCTTTCCCTGGGAGGCAATGGATTGTATATGGGGTTTAACTGTCAGCATTATGCACCAAACCCTGCAGTTCTTATTCAGGCGAGACTCTCATTGCCTCCAAAACACAGGCTCTGCAGGGTTTGGTCTATAGCACAAGGGTTCCAATGTATTCTCTGGAGAGTCACAGTCTGAGAAGGCAATAAGTTAAGGCAACAGAAGCTCTTATCCACTGTTTCTCCAAGCAGTAGCATTCAGCATTTCTGTAGCTTCCTGCACTGGAGGCTCAAAGCATTTTATAAACATTAATGTGTTCTCATACATATCATTATCCACACTTTACTGCTAGAGAAATGGATGGCGCAGAGATTAAATGACTTGCCAAAGGCCACACAGCAAGACAGTGGCTGAGCTGAGAACTCTAGCTTTAGATCTCTTGAATCCCAGGTCTGTGCTTCAACTATTAGGTCACACTTCCTTTCGCTGAGAAGTACACCTTGTTCACAAGGCCAACATAGCTCAGGCGATTGAAAGGAAGCTACAGAAATTCAGGATGCAGCTCCTGTGCTTCTAATGCTATTATAAAGCACTAAGGGAGGCTGTTTCAATCAGATCACTCAATGGGCTGCACATCCCTATCTGTGTGTGTGTGTGAGTATAAGGTGAAGGGTTCTTACAAGCCTGATTTCAGATCTGTGGCAAACGACAAATAAATCTGGAAACTCCAGGAGCGGAGTTCCTTTGCCTCCTCACTCCCCACTCCCACTTCCTCCGCCCATCTCCTTCTCCTTCCCCACTGGCAGTTACCGACCTTTGCGGATTTCCTCTCGGATCTGAGACTCCATCTCCTCCATTTGGAGCAAGGTTTTCTGCCAGTAGCGCTCTGCCCTGCGGCTTTTAGTGCAGAACACAAACAGGCCTGGGGAAGAAAAAGTGGGGAAAAAGCTTAGAATGTTAGGCCCAGAAGTGAAGAATACTGTAGGAAATTCAAACTGGGAGTAGCAGGGAGTTTAGGTCAGCAGAACACACACTGTGAAAGTACAGCTATAACAGAGAAAAAACAATATTCATTTTTGGTTTAACAACTATGAAATAAATACACATCTGATCAGGCAGCTGCTGATTATCTATAAATAAGTCAAACCAGCTGGAATTAAATGATCACTCAACGACTATCATATTAAATTTAGGCCTGCACATTATATACATTGCCAGACTTACTGTATGTTTATAAATTCCACTTGATTAATGAAAAAATGTACGAAGAGGTTTAGCACCTGTTTTGTAACATGTGTCCTTCAGCGCTCCTATGCCTCCAGAAATATGTTTCCAATGATCGGTAGATTATTTAACATAAAGTATATAATAACTTCTATTAAAAACAAATGAAATCCTTATTGGAAACACTTCATATTCAATGACCCAGTGTTCTTCTTGCTGCAGTCACTCTGGGCATGTGATGTAAAGATGAATTACCAGATGACACACATCTGTTTTAAACAACTTCAAACAAGAATGATATCCAGGCTGGTAGATTTTGTTGTGTCTGATCCAGATATGCATCCTTTACCAGGTTAGTAGGGTCTCCATGATTGAGTTCTGCCTCTCTTGATTTTTCCTTCCGGTTATTATATTTTATTTAACTTTGTGAAGAATTTGAGTGACAGAGAAAGGGGCTTTAAAATTAAAGAAGGGCTCAGACTACATAACTGAGCTCTAGATCCAGCTTCTGGACACTCCACAATTCAGGGGAGTTTGGATTCAAGACTCAGTCCTGGCCTGTTGTAAATTTCCTAAATTTGAATCTTGGTTCAGACTTTAAACAGTCCCAAAGCTCAGAGTTTTTGGATGTGGGGCTTGGGGTGAGACCCATTCTCACATAAAGTAAAGTTGGGAGTGTAAATCATTTGAACTTCCATGTGTGTAGGCATAGGTGCTGACTCCTGGGCTAGTGCACACATGGGGAAAAATTAGTGGCTGCTCTGCACCCACCGGCAGTCAAGCTCTCTTTCCCCTCCCCCACACTCTGCCTCCTCCCCTGAACGTGCAGTGTCCCCACTCCTCCACCTATCTCTCAGTGCTTTCCGCCGCCAAACAGCTGTTTGGCACTCTTGCAAGCTCCGGGAGGGAGGGAGGAGGAGCAGGAATGTGGCGCGCTCAGGGAAGGAGGCGGGGAAGAGGTGGGGCCGGGGCAAAGATTTGTGGAAAGAGTTGGAATAGGGGCAGGGAGGGGGCGGAGTTGGGGAAGGGTTTGGAATGGGAGTGGGCATGGGGTGGAGTTGGTGCGGGGGCAAAGGAGGGTCAAGAACCCATAAGCGCCAGTAAAAGTTGGCACCTATGTGTGCAGGCAGTGCCACAGAGCTGAAGGGGTCAATGTGGCTCAGGGACGCTCCATTCCCTTACCTACGACAGACAGAAGAAGCAGGATACTGCAGATGACTATGGAGACTATGATCGCTGTCTCGCCTCCCCCAAGGTGCAGCATAGCAATCGTTTGGTTGAATTTTCCAACCTGGATCTAGAGAAGAATACAAAGGAAAAAAAGTCACCCAGTAAGTTAACAAGCAACTAGGAGATCAGCAGGAACTTGCTACAGGGGGAAACGCTTTGCAGGGGCAAAAGATCACAACAAAAGAACAGAACTGGCAATTTGCTGGCTCAGCTGTCTTTAGTCCTCATGTGTGGGTCCAGTGTCAGGGCCCATGAGCTGTTCTGCATGGCCAGGGTTCCAGGTGCTCTGTGTGTGGAAAGGGTGTGACCTAACAGGCCTGATTCTTCTCCTACATACATCAATGTAAAACAGGAGTGACTTCAATGGTGTCGCTGGAGTTACACTGGTGTAAAGGGGCATGACGTACAGCAGGCTGAAGCCCCCTGCCTCTGTTTGGCCAACTCACAATGACATTTACAAGTTATGCTCAGGCTGTTGGTTACCAGGCAATATCAGGCGTAAAACTCATGTGGATTCCAAAGATGGTGGCCACCATCCACTGTAGTCAGAGAGAAGCTCCATTAGGTTTTATACAAATTTGATAGGTTCTATCCAGCAGGAGTCCATGGGACTTAGAGGCACAAATCCATTCACTTTATACAGTGAAACCTACCCAAGAGACCAGCCTTATTAAAGAGCCTTCTACTCATGAGGCAATTAGTTATCATTTATATTGTGGTTGTGCCTATAGGCTTGGATCGGGGTCAAAGCTGCATTGTGCTAAGTGCAAAATAAAAGGCAGTCCTGCCCTGAAGAACTGTACTTTCCATCCAGACCTGCCCTGAATGCAGAACTGCTGCCAGTTATTGAGAGAAGTGCAAGGAGAATTGAAAGATACTGAGACAAAAATAACTAATCATAGTACTAATAGGGGGCTGATTGTCTTGGGGCTGTGGAACAGGACAGAGAGTCAGAAGACATTGGTTCTATTGCTGGGTCATATGTCACACTGCCTGTGACACCATGGGCAATCCCCATGTGCCTCAGTTTCCCCACTTGTATAATGGGGAGGCAAAACACTCTGACCTCACAGGGGGACTGTGGGGTTTAACTCATTAGTTTTTATGGGATAAAAGGGAAAACTAGCGTCTTTACAAGAAAGGAAACATGGCCTCATATGATGGTTTCAGTTCTGCAAAGTGAGTTTCACTTCTCCAAAGGAATGAGAAGAAAGAAACTCCAGCAAAAAAACAAAGTGAGCTTCAGGAGGGCTGGGTGCAGTGATCTTAAGATGATCCACTAAACAAACCCATTTGGAGAAATGGCCTGAAATAAATTAAACAAAATTCAATAAGGACAAATGTAAGGTACTTAACAAGGAACAATCAATTGCACACATACAAAATTGGAAATGAATGCCTGCGAAGAAGTACTGCAGAAAGAGATCTGGGGGTCAAAGAGGATCACAACCTAAATATAGGTCAACAGTTAACACTGTTGCAAAAAACCACGCATAATTCTGTGATCTATCAGCAGGAGCGTTGTAAAGACATGAAAAATAATTCCTCCCCTTTACTCCACACTGATAAAGCCTCAACTGGAGTACTATGTCCAGCTCTGGGAGCCACACTTCAGCAAAGATGTGGACAAACTGGAGAAAGTCTAAAGGAGAGGAAAAAAATGATTAAAGATCTAGAAAACATGATCTATGAGGAAGATTGAAAAAACTGGGTTTGTTTAGTCTGGAGGAGAGAAAACTGAGGAGGGATATGATAACAGTTTTCAAGTACATAAAAGGTTGTTACAAGGAGGAGGGTGAAAAATTGTTCTTCTTAATCTCTGAGCCTAGGACAAGAAACAATGAGCTTAAATTGCAGCAAGGGAGGCCTAGGTTGGACATTACAAAAATTTTACTCTCAGGGTAGTTAAGCACTGGAACAAATTACCTAGGGAGGTTGTGGAATCTCCATCATTGGAGGTTTTTAAGAACCGGTTAGACAAATACTTGTCAGGATGGTCACGTTATGACTTAGTCCTGTCTTGAGTACATTTAATCCTCTTATCTAGTCACCTATTGAATCCAATGTGCCCCCAGCTAGTTTTTTTAGATGAGATTTATTTCAGTTACAAAAGGATCGAAAAATCAGTGATTTTCGATGGCAGGAAGTTTACTAGTACCCTGATGCTGTAAAATGTTCTTGAGTAACATGATAGCTCTGCTGTAGCTTGCAAGGAAGGGCCTCTTCAGCTGGCTTCATTGCTTATATTGGAAAAAATATTTACAGAGGCAGAGATTCCCTGAGCACATAGGTATGTATACAAACACACACACACACACATTCCCTCCCTCTTTACAGGCTTTATACATCTATTGAGGGTGTTTACCAGACAGCCACTATAAAGCAATACACACCATAGTGAGGTTTTCATGTGTTTTGTCTAAAAAAGTTCTAATGAGGAAAGATAAATCTGCATTCTACATTCTGGATTTTTTATTCTAGCCAACCTGGCCCAAATTTGCATTATTGCCAGGAGCAGAAATCCCAGTTTCAGTGTTTAAGTGATTCTGCAGTGAACTAAAATGGGTTTGAAGGCCCCTTAAGGCCTTTTGGATTTTTTGTATAGATCTAGTAAAAATCTTTTTTATAGGCACAGTCTATTGGCCAGAGTGCATTTGGGTCAGGATTATATTGTGGTTTCCTTAATTTACCACAGAGTGTAGAGTATGATTCTGCTGTAAGGCAAAATTCTGCTCTCAGAGCAACATCTCCCTATGTGAGCAGAACTTCCATTGACTTTATGGGCGACTGGCAGTCAAGCTTAGTCAAGGGTCCTCATCAGGATCAGGAGAATTTCACCCAGACTGAGCCACAGTTTTAAAGGGCAGCCTTCCTTCATGCAGAAACAGCTTCACGCACAACTCATTATGGGTGCAAATCCTACCATTTAGACAGCTGCATGAAACACATACTGAGCCATCCAAATGGAAGGATTTGCCCCAGTATCTAGTTGCACCTCTAGTTCAGGTACACTGCTAATAACCAGCTGTGACTTTAGTAATATGTATCGTCTCCTTGTTTATCTACATTCTGGGCACCTCTAAGGCACTAACCAGAAAGCTTGCTGTTGAAAAACAAAGCTAGCAAGATGTGTATCACAAGACCAAGGTTTTTCTAAAATAAGAATTTCCCATTTTTCAATTCCCACTAAAAAGGAAAGAAAAAGAATTTCCCCTTTTCATTAACAATGGCTTAGGAAATCCTGGGTTCTGCTACTTCTGCAATTGTTTGTTTTGATTTTGCATAAAACATCAAGCACAAAGGCTGTAAGCAATGAACAAGGAGCCTCCCCCCACAGAAGCAGTGGGGTTTCTTCTCAAGTATTCTGTTTCTGGGGAACATCAGGCCACACATTCTTCAAATCCCTCTGCGCTCTTCCTACCCCCTAAGCTGCAAGTCCCTGCAAATTTATTAACAACACATTTACTGGAAAAAGAATCAGCTGGGATGGAGGTTACAGGTTCTCAGGCAGTTGAGACAGGTGGAGACATTGTCTCTAACTGTGAACAGCTTTAATCTCACCCCTGAGGAGCCAGGGGCTATAAATGAAGTGAAAGCTGAAGGCAAAGGCGTACAATTAGGGACGCCCTTTGGAAAAAAGGAGTAAGGAACAATAGTAAAGCCACAAATGCAAACCCTTCCAAGAAGAGGCGAGAGCTGCTTTGACATCAGAACAGCCTTGGATCCTGTCCCTGGGGTTTCATCAGACCGAGACGGGACAGTGAGATGATCTAGTGCTGGGGAAAGATGCCAGACCGATGGCCCTGGGGACGACTGAATTCCTCTTTTTATCTGCAGAGCAGCTGCAGATGGGCAATGGCAATGTGAGCTTCCTCGTGCTGCACCCGCCACTGCACTTCTCCTCTGCCACTACAGGACCGAGAAGGGCATTCAGGTCTGCATCCCCATTCAGTCCTCACTTGGCTGCTGACACTGATAACAAGGGGGCCTGACGACTAGTAACTGGGAACCACTAAACTCATTTCACATGGGTCATTCAAAGCAAAACCTTTTAGTGGAGAAGGATCAAGTGACAGTGGGATTTTACACTCGTTGCTGCAACTGTGGGATTTCCCTCTGCAGCTTATAGTACAACCAGCCAGTTCTCAAATGAACGCACCAGGACCAAGTGCCATCATTTGGCTGCCGGCACCCCAGAACCTGCAGGGAAATGGCTGTCTTCTCCATTCTTTAGACGTCGCAGAATCTTTAGGCCAAACCCTGAGAGGTGCTTAGTCCCAGTAACTTCCATGGAAGGTGCTGGTGCACAGCACTAGTCAGTATTTCGTCCACAGAGAGAAGAGATGGAAAAGATCTGTCCGTTCATCTAGTCCACCCCTCTTCAGCCATTGCAGAATTGTTCCCAACGGTGTGTTCACTTAGTGCTTCGCGGAAGCAAGTGCTAAGGGAATCCCGAGGCCAACACGAGGGTTCCCTGGTATATTAAGTTCAACACACTGAGCGCTCTCATCCTGCAAACTCAGACCCCATCCTGGATTGTGGCACTCACCGTCACGGGCAGCTGTCTTTCTGATGTGCTCAGTGACTCGTTGACTGAGCAGTGAATGACTTTGTCTGAAACAATCTGTATCTCACAGGAAATGAGGCCAATTTTCACTTGATACTCATCGCTTTCCAGGCTGAGGTTGTCAGGCTCTTTCTAAATACAAAAACAAAACCAGGACAACACGTGAATTAGTCATTCCCCAGAGCGCCAGGCCCACTTGCATTGGCTTCTTTGTGGAAGCCCTAGTAAACTTCCTGTACCTCCTGCCACCAGTCCAGCCCTGGGAAAACCCTCCCTCTCCGCTGACATCTTCCACTTTTCCAACATTCTATAGGAAATCCAACCTCCACCCATTCCTCACTTTCCTGTTTCCAGTCCCTCGCCATCTCTCAGTGTGGTGTATGGAATGGACAAACACCCTGAAAAAGCCTGGAAAATACTGTCTTTGATCTGCCCTGGTTGTGCATGGCAAATACATATCAGAGAGACTATATGGGGAGGGAAAGAAATGGGGTGAGGGTCCTAGATAGCTTGTGGATGGCTGCATTAGATTAGAGAGAGAGGAAGAGAGTATTTTTGAAGTATGTTTCCCTCAGTGAGGACATTTTACAACAAACAAAGGCTTTTAAACTTGTACATTGTCCAAACCACTCAGTCTTGGTTTGTCTGACTTTCTTGTTAATTTACACAGTAGCCATCAAAGACTAATTCAAAGCCCATTTCTACAAGAACCAATCTCCACAATTATGGACACTAGATATGGAAAAGATCCTTTCGTCACTTGGTCTGTTCCAACAATATCTAGTGCTTTATCTCCCTCCTTGCTGCTATATCCTTGAAATACAGTACTAGAGTATCATAATCCACCCCCTACTTTATCACTTGGTTAAGATACATACTCCAACACTCTAATCTGTTCAGTAGGAGACTACAGGCTCATCAAAATTTAGCATTACACTTGGGAATGAGCTGTCTACTCCCCTGTGAGTTCCTTCCTCTTTAGCCCCTACCTTCACCCCTCATGCCTTCTTTCTATTGCATTTATAAGGCACTCATCACCCGCTATGGTATCTAGGCACCCTACCCACTGAAGGACCTCACAGTGAGAAAATGGTGACATCCTAATGTAAAGTCTTATTGCCAAGAATCTAGGATGCCCTGTGTTTGTCTCTTACATGTATAACCAGAGTCAGGGGTTCCCCAGGATGATGCTTGATCCATTTTTCCTTCTTGGCTGTGAAGAACTGGGGGTCGGCGTAGTACTCCAGGCCGAACTTGCTGGTGTGCTGGGCCTCCTCGGAGTACATGTACTCATCAGGAGCCAGCCTGTCGTCCATGTAGAGGCGTCCATTGATACAGAAGTCCACCGGTGCTGGCTTGCTCCCCACAGTGAGGTTGGAGGCAGCTGGAGAGGGGCAGGTAATCATAGTGTCGGTGTGAACCTTACAGTTCTGAAAGCAGGAAAGAGCATGCGCATCAAAAATGGATAAACCCAAGTCTCAGTCATGTGTCAGCAAACGTCTTGAGGGGCCCAGAGTCCTCAAGCAGCTGCAGCTACCTCAGATAGGATAGCTTCATTTAGCCATTGATTGACAGGCAACTGTGTGTGCCAGCAGATAGACACCATTAAGCACACTGATGACACTGTAAACTTTAATAATAATAAAGAGTCCTGTGGCACCTTAAAGACTAACTAAAGTATTAGAGCATAAACTTTCGTGGGCTAATACCCACTTCTTCGGAAGCTTATGCTCTAATACTTTAGTTAGTCTTTAAAGTGCCACAGGACTCTGTTACTTCTGCAATTCCAGACTAACACGGCTACCCCGCTGATTTTTAATAATAATAATTAGAGTGCACGGGCATAACTTATGTCTGTCAATCTTCTGAGCTAAGGAACATAACATTCATCAAGCTACAGCCCCATCAGCAGCGAGGGTTAGAGACCAGGTCCGTGGCTTTTATAGATGGCAGATTATTATTCAGAACGTCCCCAGTCACCAGGCAGACAACCCGGTTCAGTGTCTTTGTGCTACATTAATGCAGGATGCTTACTGTTTGTTCTTTCCCGATGCTGTGAACCACCATTGACACATTCTGAACCATCAAAAATCCATGGCCTTCCAGAGTGATGATCCTGCCTCCACTGGGAAAATAAGGAAGAGGTGAGAAAGGGAGCGCACGTATCACTGACAACATATATGCCACCAAACTAACCATACATAGGCAGGAAAACAACATATACGCTGATACTGAATATTCAGGGAATAGCATATTGTTTCAGTAATGGATTACAGCAGAGTGGGTTACCCAAGGACCAGTAATGTTAGGGTTAACACATAACTAGCTCTATACTTATATGAATTAGGATTTACTGTTGTTGTTTTTTTTTGTTAGCTCAGCAAAGAAACGCTAAGTACTGGGCGGGCCAAGCAGCCCGTTACACTGACATAAATGCTGCATTTTTCACTTTTTTTTTTTATTTAGGGAAAAAAACAATCCCTGTGACAATTTGTTTGTGTTTTGGACCTGCTGCCTGTGGCATGGGGCGCTGCCAGTGTGCACACAATTAAAGAGTGTAAGGAGATGGCTGGGGCACATGGCTCACTAGAGGGAGGAAGGGAGGAGAGGCTCATGTCTTCAGTTGAGCAGCAATTGCACCCAGGCTTTGCTCTGCATGTGGCTTTTCATTTCCCCCATTTCATGTTCTGTTTGCTTTAATGACATGGTGATATCAAGTAACTAGCCTGAGAAGTGGTGGGAGCGTAGTGATTTATCCCCTAATCTCCAACAGGCTCAATATATTCAGTGCCTTGTGTCTCGTGCCCTTAAAGTCAGGGCCTTCTTAAGCCCTTTAAACCACTATAAATTGTAGTATGTTGTTGTTACACATGAATTGTCCCTGTTAAGCTCTTGCCACGTCTGTGTAATTGTTTGGGATCTACAGCCTTTTAAAACAACCTTACTGCTCATCATGCTGTTCGTTTTAGCAATGCCATAAACCAAATTAGATCTAATTATTTGCTGAGTTACTGGTACTTCATGATCATACCTACAGCAACATATTAGTATTGAGAGAATTCAGAAGTAACCCTACAATAACGAATCATTGTGAACAATATTCACAAGTAACCCTACAAAACAAACCACTATGCACAGCCCAACCTTTGTGAGTAACAGAGTGGTGTGTACGCACCAGGGGAAAACAACTTCCAACAAGTTTCCAACATTCCATTATCTGGAAACCAAAGGAAGTTTAAAAAACAGTTTCCAGTTGAATGAGAAATACCCTGGTGGGTTCCTTTTCGGAGGTAAGCCTCTACATTTTGTAGCAGTCACTCTGTGTTTAGATACAGCTATTTCCATTCTTGAGTCTTGAGACTCAGTTCCAGTCTTGACACTGATAAAACTCCACGTGAGAAGTGGAGGGTTGGGTGTGTCACTGACCTGTACCCATGGTATTGCACATGTGATCTGAGTCATGGCTCCGCTAGGCAGGCTGTAAATAGCATTGGACTGTTGTAGTCTTAGGGCTGGTCTACACTCGGGAGGGGAAGGGGGTCGACCTAAGATACGCAACTTCAGCTATGCGAATAGCGTAACTAAAGTCGAAGTATCTTAGGTCGACTTACCTGGCTGTCCTCATGGCGGCGAATCGACCACTGCCGCTCCCCCGTTGACTCCGCTTACTCCTCTTGCTGAGATGGAGTTCTGGAGTCGACGGGGAGCGCCTTTGGGGATCGATTTATCGCGTCTAGATGAGATGTGATAAATCGATCCCCGATACATCGAACACTACCTGCTGATCCGGCAGGTGGTATAGACGTACCCTCAATAGCCTGCATTTACTTTCTGAGGGTGTTGTTTTCATGGTACTTTGGAGAGGAGACTTGGGTGCTGGATTCTCAGATTTCTGTGGTCAGATTCAGGCTCTGCATTTTTAGATTTTACTGCTAAGTGAGCTGGGATTTCACAGAGAAATCCAAAAGCAACAGGAAGTCCAGAGGCTCCGGAGAGACGAATGAAACCAAAGTAACATGCTTTAAAAGTGAAAAGTGGTGGCATTAGGAGCGATTTAAACACAAAATTACAAATCTCAGCAGATCGTCTGCAATGTTATCACCAGTCAGAATCCTAAGGCTCAGAGGGTATGTCTGCATTGCAATAAAACACCTATGGCTGGCCCAAAGCAGCTGATTTGGGCTTGCAGGGCTCAGGCTGTTGGCTATAAAATTGGAGTGTAGTCGTTTGGGCTGCAGCCTGGGGGGCTGGGACCCTCCTCACTTTCTGTGGGGTCCCAGAGCCTGCACATCTATATTCCCATTTGATAGCCCTGCAGCCTGAGCCAGCTGATGTTCCAGCCACGGTTGTTCTATTGTAGTATAGATGTGGGTCCTCACTTGAACTTCCATAAGGCATCCACAAGATGTAGAGGAAGACAGGCAGCAAATTTACTAAGGATGACCATCAATGCTTTTCTTCCATTTTCTGTGTGAATTTCAGAGAAACTCGCCAGAACGAGGCCCACAGTCAGCAGGTGTCTGCATAACTCCTCAGTGTAGCTTTGCTAATGCACCTCAGTCCTGAGCTGTGACAGCTCCTGATATTCCAACCTGGGGACACACTGCTCTGCCAAAGCACTTCAGTCCTGACCTGTAGCATCCTCAGGCATTCTTCCCCTGAGGTCCCTATTCAGCTCTGCACTTCAGTTCTGACCAGCAGCACCTCCACTTCACTCTCAGGGTCAAACAGCTGTGTCTATTCACTCTCACCCAGACCCGCAGCACCTGTTGTTCCAGTCCTGTTAGCTCTTCACTTTGCAGAGTACTACATTCATGTTTGTATTTGGCAAACTAAACAACACATTTCAGTGAAGACAACACAGGGAAGCGGAGGGTCCATAGAGACTCTGCCTTCTCCACCAGTGCAGGGATCTCACCTGATCTGACTCCTTGTCGGGCTGATATCTGTTATAACCGGATTTCTCTCATACTTAAACGTGATGTTATCATTGATGCAAGACTTGTTCTCAAACTGGACACAGAGTCGCACAGCCATAGTGAGCTCCACGGCTGGCATGGTGCATGTGACAGTGGTAGCAGTTCGACTGGAAAGAGAAAGACATAGCAAGCTGCAGAGCACAATAGCTGAACAAAGAGTGCATGACATGAGGCAGCAGAGACCTATTCCCGCAGCCCCAATGTTGGCAATCAGGTGAACAGCCTCAGGTTTGGCATTCAGGTGCAGCAAGCAGTACAAAGCCATGTAGCTGCTCCACACCTCCAGTAATGGCTTTGTCTTTTGAGAGTGCCTTTAACAGTGGAAATATTTTGCACTCTAGATGCTTTCCACTGGAGGATCTCAAGGCACCAACAACAGCAATGGATTTTGCCTCACAATTCCCATTCGAGAGGTACTATCATCCGAATTTCGCCAGTGAGGAAACCAAGGCACAGAGAGATTAAACCAATGATTTAAAAACTGACAGCTGATTTGGGGTGAGTCCTCTTTTGGCAACCTGACATGAGACACAATGGTGCTCCCAAGTGGCCACCCCAAAACAGAGGCACCCGACATTGTTGTTTTTACAGCATCAAATAGTGTGTCGTGCAATTCAAGAAACAGCATAAGGTTCTTGCTGTGAGAAGCTTACAACTGAAACGACACAAGATGCAACACGGAGACAAGAAAACAATGGGGTGGGAAGGGCAAAGGACAGACAGTGGACCCTGTAAAAGGACCACATGACTACTCAGCAAGGATGTGTGCACAGAATGGCTAATTTATTTAATCTGGGGTTAAAATATATACAGAATTTGTTTAAAATAAGTACATTTAAAATTATTGGCCATTTTAAAAAATTTTTTAGCCTATGCAGCTTAACCTAAGCCCCATAGCAAGTATCTGACAGAGCTGGGACCAGAAGCAGGACCACCTAACTCTTAGGGCTCTGTGTATAACCAGAAGACTACACAGGATCCTGAGTACTTTACCAACTGCATGTATCACTTCTGCCACTGCTGGAATGCAGCCACTGCTCCTCAGTAATAACTGTGACTGTCAACTTCCTGCATTTGTCCTACAGGAGAAACTTGCTACATCCTTAAGTCAAGCGGCCACATGACAACTCAATGTTACCACACTGGCAAAGCATGAGGCTGCTCATGACAACTGGCATGGAGGAGGGGGCAGCTCAGTGGATAAATCTGAATGCTACTTTTAGGAAGGGGTCATTGGCTCCTTGGCTGTAAGCCATCATGCCAGCTGGCAGCAGTGCTCAATAGACTCCCTCTAAACGCCCACTCTCTGGTCAACTTCTATAACAACATGACCCTTCTTACTAGCTGAGGCTCTTAAGACTCCTGCTCACTGGTGCATCTACAGCAAGTAGAGCCTGAGTGCCAGCCCAATAACACAGGTCATTTCAAGACAGCACTTACGTGAGGTCTGTACACTGTTTAGTGCCATTGACCAGTACGTGGAGATCGGATCCTATGCTGAGATTACTCCCTCTGATGGTTATTTTGGTGCCTCCAGCTTTAGGGCCAGCACCTGGAGCCACGGACTGCACCTCAGGGAGCTAGAAAAAGAAAGGGGAAAGCAAGGTGAGATTTTTTTTAGCAGTTTCCTAACCCTAAAACTGGCTTGTATCCAATCAATAAGGAAAACATCTGCCTTGGTCCAACTCCCACCTGTGTGGGAGGTTACCTATAAAGTCATGTTGTATGGTGATTTTGAGATCTGGGCACGTATCCATCTGGGTCTGGATAATCAAACAGCAAATTCATTTCCCTGAGGCAGCATTCAAACCCAGAGCTCTAGGGGTGACAACTCCTAGCAGGGAAGCCACTGAGTTAGTTTGCTCCTCAGTGTTTGCCTTTACCTTCCTCTCTCTCCATTGGAAGCTACTGAAATTAACAAGTGTACTATTTATATTTGCAGCCCCTTGGAAACTTTACTGAGATTCAAGGTTCAAGGCTTTGGTGCCCAATAGTGTTCTAATAACCCAATGGATGCCATGTGGCTCCCATATACAGTCCCAAAGGCAAGTTCACCGGGTAGCTTCCCTGCCCTGGCATGAACAGTACACAGGGCATACAAAATAAGTTTTAAATCCTTTTACCGAGCATTCTGTGGTTCCCTGTAAAAGAGCTACAACATCCTTGAGGAATCAGATGTGCAGGGTTGCAGAGCATATACGTTACTGTGGAGACCTCAGCCTTATTACAATCATTGTATATTGCTGAGAAAAATACATGCAAGCTGATAGCAGCAAATATTGTTAGATCGCTTAGTGTCCCATGGTACTAATGTCTTTTCCTGTCAATTCCAGCCGTACTGCCTGCTATATTTCAAGTTCTTCTTATCCTTGTCACACACTGGGATGGATCGTATTCCTCTATAGCCATTTCCCCTGGGGTTTCTGATGGTCTTCCACTTCTACAGTATTTATTTTGTTAATTTAAATGGATCAAAGCCTTTAGGCAGCTGTCCCATGCATGGGGTCCCTCCCTCATATATTAAAATATATAATACAAAATAGAACATAAAGACTTGTTTGTGCACACCAAGCCCCTCAAGCTCTCAGCCCAAGCCCCCCTTATTAGCTAGGGTCTGTCACTTGCAGCTTGATCACCAGCTGGTAGCATTGTTACTTTGCACAGTAACTCTTGAGCTTGAAAGTTCAGCTCTACTTACAGAAAACTGGCTGGAATGCCCTGGCACAAACAAAGGGTCAAATTTACCTCTGGTGCAAGCTCAATGAAGTTACAGTAGAGATGAATTCCCCCTCACTTATGCGTTTCCAATGAGGACTTTGAAACACTCAGAACAGAACAATCCCCGTGGAAGCCATTTCAGCTTCTTACACAGGATTTTCTGGGAGTCTGAGACTTAGTCTTAGTCTAGACATTTTTAGGTAGATCACGAGCAGTTCTAGCATTCAGATCTCACCTAGGCCAGTTTTACATGTTGAGATCTTTTTGACACTCTGTATTCACCTTAGCATATGGGAGAGCAGAACTGACAACGCAGAATTAAATCAATCAGCCCTGCAAAGCAGCTACCTCTGGGTATCTCTGCTGTTTCAGCTACAATACCCAACACTTTGTAGGGCATTATTTACCCAATCTTTTCTTTACATACATTCAGTTCCTGACTCTGGGATTTCAGTCTCCACATGTGTTGTTCCATTTCCTAGCGCAGGCTGAGGGAAGCAGCCGATGATGAGACAGCCCCCTTACTGTGAGAGGAACAGAAAAATGGCTCCTCCTATTTTTTCTGCCTATGGGTGTGGCCACACATATAAGTCTGGTCAGTGGCTAGGAATGGAGGAATCTCATGAAAGCAGGGTTCCAGCTCAAGCTGCTGGCAGTTGATTTTCTTTCTTTCATTAATGTTGCATTTGCAGATGTTTCTCAAGATGTCTTCCCACACACACACACTCACACCAAAACAAACTTAAAAAGAAAGAGCACATCTGCCTCCATTCCTTACCGTCTTTCACCTCTGTGTCACCAACACAGCTGATGTGCGGTGAGGTCTAATTTTCTGGATTACAATAGACACATCCTGGAGACTCATGATTCTCTAGAAACCCCAAACTTTGCAGGAAAAGTAATTGGATCTTACCGGCATTTGCAGCCTGCACTATCCTTATGATATCACATGAATATGCCTCTAACCCAACTAGCTCTGCCCTTGTGGGACATTTTGGATGTGAAAAATCTAATACCTATTGAAACCTGAACCTACTGACATTAGGATCCCAGTGCACTTCCACTGAGCTGGAGGGGAACCAAAATCAACTTGCTGGAAGGAATGACAAGTGACATCTTATTTCAGGCCTCTAGAAGCTGGGACAATTACATACTCTATTCCAATCAAAGCTACCGCACAAACCCAAAGAACTATAGTAAAGTAGCATGCACTTGGCATATGAATTATTCCAGTGGGCTTATCCTAAACTGCATTTGGCTACTCACTAATAGGTTTGACCTGAGACTTGGTCATAAAGGAAAGAGCAGCACTGGTCTCTTTCAGTCCACTAGAGAAGGATGACCATCTCCATGGGTTAACGTACAATGTTAAACAAAACAAGTCTTGAGAAACACCTCCTATACATCACACAGGTTAGCTGACAACTAAACCTGCACACAACTAACCTTTAAAAATCTGGGCTTAAGTACTTGTGAGGTCACATAGCTAAGGTCTTACCAAATTCACAGTCCATTTTGGTTAATTTCATAATCGTAGGATTTTAGAAATTGTAAATTTAATGATGTTAGCTATTTACATCTGAAATTTCATGTGTTATAATTGTAGGGATCCTGACCCAAAAAAGAGTTGTGGGGGGGAGGGGTCACAAGGTTATTGTGGGGGTGTGTGTGGCAGTCCTGCTAGCCTTACTTCTGCACTGCTGCTGGCGGCGGTGCTGTCTGCAGAGGTGGGCAGCTGGAGAACGGTGGCTGCCGGCTGAGAGCCGAGCTCTGAAGGCAGAGCCACCACCACCAGGAGCAGCAGTGCAGGAGTAAGGATGGCATGATACGGTATTGCCACCTTTACTTCTGTGCTTCTGCTTGCAGAGCTGGGCCTTCAGTCAACAGCCGCCACTCTCTGGCCGCCAGCTCTGCAGGCAGCACCGCAGAAGTAAAGATGCCACGGTATGGTCTTGCCACCCTTAGTTCTGTGCTGCTGCTGGCAGGGCGCTGCCTTCAGAGCTGGCACCTGGCCAAAAGCCACCACTCTCCGGTCACCCAGTTCTGAAGGCAAAGCAGAAGTAAGGGTGGCAATACTGTGATCCTGCTAAAATAACCTTACAACCCCCCTGCAACTCCCTCTGGGTCAGGACCCCAATTTGAGAAACGCTGGTCTCCCCCATGAAATCTGGTCTTCTGTGTGGTTCTACCATATACTATACACATTTCATTGGGGAAACCAGATTTTACAGTGTGTGATGCAATTTTCACGGCTGTGTATTTAGTAGGGCCCTACACATAGCAAATCACTGAGCTGAGATTAGATCCCAGGTCTTGTTAATCAACACATATGTTATGCCTAGTATTAATGTAAAGGTTGGGAGGTTGTCTTAACTGAATGTATTATACTCTCCAAAGAATTCTGTTCACCAGTGTCAAATATCCCGTAACTCCTCACATTAACTGAAAAGGTGCTTAGGTAGATGGAAAAACTGTCAAGATCAGGACATATGGGTGTTTTGCCATAGCAACAGGTAAAGACTTACTCTCATAGGCCAGTACTAGAATGTCTCAAAGGAAAAGGATGAGATGTATTGTTCTACCCTGGTAAAAACCTAGGTGTCTTCATGCTCCTTGGTACTTGGAATGCAGTGTGTTCAGAACAGAGATAAGGGAAACATTATAGTACCAGCAAAACAAGATAGAAAGGTGACTGGTTAAATCTGGTTTCAGATGATGCACACAGTACCTTTTATATGTAAACAGAATGAGTAAAAAAAGGATTGCCTTAGGGTTACAACTTTGGGAGCACACCATCTGTGTAAGATGAAGATAACAACGCTGCGAGAGCCGGCTTCCTAGAGACTGGTATTGTACTGAACCTTTTTCCTGTACTACATTATTATTGGCCTTTAGCAATAAATGACACTGACATTGGTTATTTGGTCTGTTTAATATATTTCATAAATGAACCAAAAGGTGGTCAAGTAATTGAATATACAGTTATCAACAGTCTCCTAATTCAAAACACACATCCATGCTGCCTCTGCAAGAATCCCTGATGCAAAACTGCCCCAATTCTTACTTTCAGTTTTGGACTTATTTGACATGTGTTCATTTAAATAACTGGGAGAACCCATTTAAATTGTGCTGTAGGGGCTGTCTGATGCTTTTTGGCATGGATCTTGTTTTCTAAACCCTGTGTGGGGCACATTGTTTTTTCCAGAAGGGCATACATAACTAGTCCTGTGCATAAAGTGCTGTGTGATCTGACCTACGGGTATAGATCTGAAATTCACAGCAGGAAGTACAGCAGAGGCTATGGTGACAGTAACAAAATGGAAGCCAGGCAGAAGCTGAGGAAGAGAACTGGGAGATTCTATGCTCCTCAAGACTATCTACTTTGTACTTACATATATGTGGGATTGCTGTTGAAAGAAAGGAGGAAAGCATATGGACAGAGAATGATGGAAACGTTGGCAAACTTCTGTGGACATGTGCCCCTCTCCTGGTTGGAAATGGTGAGGTGAGGGCTAACATGCAGAGTGGAAAGAAGCAGAAGCCCTTTCTTGGCATCTTGTTTTGACACAGGGAGCTAAAGTCAGCCAGATTAAGCCTCATAAAGTGAATAGCTGAAAGTATCACTGACGGCTCCTGACTCCATGAGCTAGGTTCTTCCTTCATGTAAGCCAGTGAAGCATCAAACTTTCACCAGAGATGAATTTGGGCTCAGTGAGATAGTGGCAACTTACCACATAGGAGTATCTCTCCCTTGATTTCCCTTCCCTGCTCACGTTAACTGTCACTACATCGGAAAACATAGAGGGAGCTTCTCCAGTCCGGCATACAATCCTGCAGGAGAGAGAGAGAGAGAAATGGAAAAAGAGAGAAGGCACATGGTCAGAGCAGAGAGAGAGCAGAGCTAAGTAAGACTGAGCTTTCCCTTGCAATCAACCATCATTGACTATATTCAGCTCCACTGGCAGTGCCAGCACAGATCAGCCACCTGCATTTTTACCACCACATTGTCTACAGGTGCTTTGAGGACGGCAAGGCAACGGTGGTAAAGAACTGTTTACACTGCAGCTTCCACTCTGCTGCACCCACAGTAGTTCTGCGGAAGGATATTTCAAGGAAACGCTGAGTGGAGACACAGCCAACAGCTCAACAAACAATACTGGTCCCACAGATATATGTGGCCTTGTACAGGGATCCCTAGAAAACACTATTATTTAGCCAGTACCTGCTCTAGCTTTCAGCTGCATAGCAGAGCATTGGTGGAGTTTCTTATTAGTAGTGTCCAGCTATTCCAGCATGAGGGGAAATATCTAGCTCTTTGTCAATCAGGCATGGTGGAGTTGTTGGTACCAGGAGATTCTGCCTCAGAGCATGGGCATTCTGGACTGTCTGACATGCTGCTCTTCAAGACCTAGGTTCATAGCCTAATATAACCATCCCTGTGGGAAACTGGCTGGGGGAAGCGGGGCTTTGAGGCTTTTGTAGAGGAGTTCACTCCCAAGGAGTCTGGAGACAATCACCTCAGCTTCCCCCTCAAGCCTGTCTGGAAGTGATAATGGGGAAGGCTATAAAATAATGAAGTGAGACAGCACTGATGTGACGCGTAATGAAGGCGAAAGGTTTGACAGCTCGGGGAGCAAAGTTCTACATTCAGTCTCTGATCAGGTTCTCCACAGGCAGCAGCTGTGCACACTTTTCCCACACTGTCCCACCAAGGGGCCTCAGCCTTTCTCTAGGAGTCTCCTTGGCCCATTCAGTCTTTGGAGACTGATAAACAGTGGCCAGTTAGTGCCTATTGTAGGGGTGGGGTTATGTGTCATGTAGACACTGGGAAGTAATACTGAGACCCCACCAAACTTGTCTCATTAGGTTGAAAAGCAGCTTAATGCTTGTAATTATCAGTCCCTACTATGGGTGCATGTATGCATAACTGAATGGGTCACTACCAACATCGTCAGGTCAGCCATTTCCTCATCACATGGGTACGGGGGGAATTGGATAATTGACAAATGGAAAAAATAAACAATCCTTAAGCACAGTCTTCTGCTATTCAATGGCTTAGCCTGAGTTACTCACGCCTCAGAGACCATGTATCTGTCCCAGAGTGGTGCACATCTCACACTCCCTATCTTGACAGCATTAACGACATCACTGAACCTACGGCCCAGGTTCCTTCCTCTTATTGTGAGCAGAGTTCCTCCTTCCAGGGGCCCGCTCAAGGGCTCAATCTGCCAAGGAGTCAAAGGAAAAGGGGAATGGGTTAAAACAGAACTGCAGAAAAACCTTTTGATTTGATTCCCAAGGGTGTGTGTGTGTGTGTGTGTGTGTTTCACACTGTAGCTTCACATGCATGGGCCACCTCTTCGGCATGCTCTTCCTGCAGGAGCTTTGTGAACAAAAATGCATTACAATTTTTGGGTGACTCTGGTGCCCTCTGTGGGCACAGAGATCACTGCATCCACCATAGAAAATGCAGCCATCTTTGGAGAGAAACACAGCAACTCTGCACAACAATTTACGAGACAGAGTGGAGCAGCAGAATCTTCTGAGAGTGTTAGTTCTTTGGGACAAGGACCATCTCTTCATTGTGTATGTGGACAGTGCCTAGTGCAATGGGGTCCTGACCTTTGACTGGGTGTCTCTAGGCTCAACGAATAAACATACAAATACATAACGAGTTAGACATTGGCTAGGGTACAAGTACCCCTCCCCTAATATTGTGCTGGGGTAATAATCTCTTGAATGAGTCAGAGAGCAGACTGCCTCCTACTGAATCACTTTGCTACTTTGTCACATCTGATTATTACACCCTGCTTAGCTGGGATGGGACCACTGCAAACAGCGTAAAGGCTGCAAGCTGTCATGCCATTTTACTGCATATCCATGGGAGATTTATTTCGTTACTGTCTGTTTTGCAGTGGGCCACTTGGCTGCTTTGATTTCGTTATTCATCTGGTCTAGTTAAATACGTTGCCCTTAGAAAAGGCCCTTTACGTTTAACAAACTTATCAACAAATAAAGCCAACAAATGCTGCCTGGTAACATCAACCTTCCTCAGAGTGTATTTGGAGAGGTTGCAGCTTGCCACTCACTGTAGCTGCTGCCAACACAACATGACGTAAGCCGGGGGGTCGAAGGTCAAGAATGGAGGCTCCTTCTTCTGCTAAGCTGGTTACGGCTGATAATGTCCCACTACTATGCTCAATGCCCCTTCCCTGCACAGTTGTTCTCCTTCTGAGGATGACTCTGTAAACACTACAGCAAAGCTGGCATATTTCTGTGATGGAGGATTTAGATTCAATGCTCAGTGTCTGCTAAGGGAATAGCATCACAATCCCATGACATCCTGAAACCTGAATTCTTGTGGTTTGTTTCCATTATTTTTTTGGCAAGGAGCTGATAATATTTTATATGTAGGCGGGGGTAGGCTCGTCAGAGAACATTCCCTTCCCATTGTTGGGCCTGTGACAGTGACAAGATGGAATGGGCTATGGGAAACACAAAATACATACACACAATGTTGCAGCACTCAGCTTATGAGTGGATAGCTGTGTGCTCATCCCCTGCTTTGGTGGATTCATTAACTGTTTTCCATAGCATCTTTGCTCTCCAGATTTTTGCTCACTCCGATGAAGTTGATTCTGGTATTTCCTGAATACACACTCTTCTCTGGGATTCTGCATCTGGAGTGGAAGTTGGTGGCTAGTCCCTATCTTCAATCAAACCCCAGGATTCAAGAATTTCCCAGAACAGTGGGAAAGCTGGGATCCAGATCTAGACTTTTGCCATTTCTAAAGCACACTGACAAAGTTCACTCAGACTCTGTGAATCTCACTATAGCTTCAGGGCATGCGTGGATGGCATTTGGGTGCAGGTTATTATTTTATCTGTACTGATTCTAATGACTATTCCTAGCTAATGAATCTTCTGGTTGATTCTGAACAATCACTCATCATGAATCCATTTAATTTTCCCATTCCCCAAAACAACACATGGCCTTGGAGAGTCTGACAAGCTCTGTATTTCCCACTAGAGTGATCCCAGTTGGATCCTATCATACCTAGATATCATCTGCAGCTAGTCTGGTGTTTTCAGGTGAATGGGCAGCATAACAAATAGGTGAACAGAACGGTGCCAGTCTCAAGCTCGTCTTGCATCAAGGATAAAGCAGGACTTCTCAGTTGTCCCTGCTGAATGACTGGTAGTAGATGCTATACCTGTGACCCACCCTTGGTTTTGAAACTCAGAGCTGAGTTGTTTGTTACATTAGATGGAGTGACTCTGACCAGCAGAATGCTCTCTCTGCTGCATTCAAGTCTTACCTTCCTAATCTCCGGAGCAGGACACATGACTGGGATCTGTGGGGATTCAGTGTTTAATCTGCAAATGGAGCTGCTCTCACTCCAGATGCATCGGTG
Organism: Dermatemys mawii; assembly: GCA_007922305.1. Classification (NCBI taxonomy): domain Eukaryota; kingdom Metazoa; phylum Chordata; order Testudines; family Dermatemydidae; genus Dermatemys; species Dermatemys mawii. Next base: position 11,808,222 of record ML677372.1, on the reverse strand, counting down.
CCCTAGGTCCTCTCTCCCCAGGCACTGAGAACAGTCTGCGCTTCCAGTTGCACAGTTATAGACCTCCACTAAACCACAGGAGACAAAAGAGAGTGTGAGTTCCCAAGCCCGGGTCTTTCATGACTGTGCTTCACTTTATACAATCAAACATCAAACCAAATATATTAACCCATTTAGCATACGAAACCCAACAGGCGAGCAGGACGGTTTGCATATAGAGCAAGCTGAAAGGCCCTTGGCTGCAATCCTAAGGATTTCCCAGAAGTACTGGGCACTCATTCCAACTACAATATGATTTAGCATTAAAAAAACAACCCTTTTGTCAGTTTATGTTACATTTTTCTAATTCTCAGTATCCACATGGGAAGCAGCTCGGCACAGCTGACTCCATCCTGCAGCAAAGCAATCATATTGCTTCCATTTTCTGTGACAAAAATCTAATCGTTACAATGCTCTGTACAATGTTTACATTCTCCTTCCTTTCCTTTAGCAGCTATGAGCTCTCTTGACTCACTGCTCTCATTAGGTCTTCTTGTCTTTGCTTCCTAATGATTTTCCTACAGTATTTTCACCTCTTTATTAGCTGATGCTCCGGTTACATAACCTTCTCAACCCTCAAGTCCTTAATCCAGGGATCGGCAACCTTGGCACGCGGTCCCCCAGGGTAAGCACCCTTGGCAGACCCGGCCGGTTTGTTTACCTGCTGCATCCACAGGTTTGGCTGATCACCGCTCCAATGGGGGCTGCGGGAAGTGGCGCAGTGCTGGCCGCCACTTTCCCGTAGCCCCCATTGGACTGGAGCAGCAAACCGTGGCCAGTGGGAGCTGCGATCGGCCGAAACTGCGGACGTGGCAGGTAAACAAACCGGCCAGGCCTGCCAAGGGTGCTTACCCTAGTGGGCTGTGTGCCAAGGTTGCCGATCCCTGCCTTAGTCATTGAAATGTGGGTATTCTATGAATCAGCACTTAGACATATTCCAGGAACATTATTTTCACTTCTCCATTCCCTCAAACCCACACATGTTTGCAGGAATGTGTAAAACACAGAAATAATCATACTGAGGAATGGCACTTCTCTTGCACTGTTCACCAGATGGAATCTCAAAGAACTTTATCACACAGTTAATGACTCCCCACAGCCTTTATATGCAGTTACACATCACCCCTTTACAGAGGGCAAACTGTGGCACCAAAAGACTACATTTTCAAAAGTGCTCACTGATTTTGGGTTCCTCTGCTTTGGAGCACCCTACCTGAAAGAGGTAGGGCGTGGTTCCAAAGGTATGCATCGCTCTTACTGATTTCAGCTGGAAGAGAAGTGATCTCAGCTCACTGCCCCTTTCCCTCTGCTATTCACCACCTAGATTAGCTCAAGAAATCAGAGTGCCTTCATCCTGATCCCCTCCAGCAGTACTTCCCTGCCCCTGGGAACCTCTCATTCATGCTCCCCGGATACTGAGTTTTCAATGTTTTCCCCACTGCCTGATTCCCAAGCAAGGTGCCTCCTTCCATCCTGCCATATCCTATCAGGAAACCTGTCTACCTGGGCTTATAATAGACGTGTTTCAGTGTTGCTCAGCCTAGATAGGATCTTCTCACTATAGTTCATGCTAACGGCCTGATTCTCCTCTCACACTAATATAAATTAGAAGTAACTCTAAGCAAGTCATTGGAATCACAATGAAAGCTGGTGTAAGTGAGAGGAGAACCTGCCTCATCGATGCTACATGCAACATTCGCACAGGTTTAGCTGGAGAGTTCAAAGTATGGCAAAGGCAGAGAGGCAGGACTGATGAGGCAGTCAGCATGTGAACATTAAGTCTTGACAGGCCAGCCTACTGAACTTGTTCTGCTCTAATATAGGGGTCTGTCTACATATGGGGTAATGCACACTACTGGGGGACATGTGATTTCTAAAACACAGTAAACAGGCTATGCATTAATTGGTCCATGCAGACACTGCAGGTGCATGCTAAAAGCACCTTAGTGTACTTTAACGTAATTCTGTTTCAGCACTACACTAAAGCACTCTCAAGAACTTTTAGTGCGCACCAGAAGGGTCTACATGGACCAATTAATGTGCAACATGGTAGTGCACTTTAGAAACCAGACCCCTGTGGTGCGCATTACACCACGGAGTAGACAAGCTGCTAGAGTAGGGCTCCACTATTCCCCACACTGCTTTGGGTGCGCTTTTAATCTGACTTCTGTGCTCCTTGTTTAGTTTGCTGATGCAGCAAGGAGCTTTTCAAAGAACCCTTGTAACTTTTCCCAGAGATGCAGCGTGCGTCTGGGAGAATTATGTTTACACATTCTAGTCCTTCTCAAGATTTTTTTAAAAGTGAATTTTTAAAATGCATTAAATGTTGATCCTAGTTCCCATAAAAGCTTCTGCAAGGGCCCTCCCCCATCTATGCTTATCTCCTTTGAACTAAATTCCTTCACTGACCCTGGGAAACACTTCACATTTTCTGTTGAGCTCTATTATTTCCGAATGTTCTGTTCTTTACACTACTGACAAGCAAGCCGTCTAAAGTGGGGTACTAGCCTGAAGGTGATTTTTTATGTGTGTGCAGGATTTATGTCTACGGCTGTGTATGCCTGTTTGTCTGGAGGGTGTAAATGTATCTGACGTGTGGTCTGTGTGCACACATGCTCAGGCATGTTAAGCTGTGTGTATAAGATCTGTGTGAGTCTCTCTCTTGTGACTCTAGTGTTTCATTAGTTTTTTAAGAGCCTTTAATCTAAACAAATTAAAGCAGAGTGAAAAATATCTTCAGCCCAAACCTGTCATCATCTGTGGACTGTCAATGAATCTGTCTGGCTTATCCTTCAGCTGAAGGTTTACCGGGAAGATATGGCTTTTTTCTGATGTGTGGAGCTGCATGAAGAAAGAAATGAACATGTTCTAATGAAATTTACTAAAATAGCAGATTACCCCCTGACACACACACACACGATGACTAACATGCTTCATTCTAACAGTGCTCATACACTTTATAGCATTGTTTCTCAGAATGAAAGGCTCCAATCTTTAATGGAGGAAGCAGAGAGAAAGGAAAGGAGCGGTATTTTTTCTGTCCTCCTTAATTATTTTCACGGAGACCTCAGCAAAAGCAGAACCATCCATTGTGGAGATATTATTTAACATAGGGGGCTGTATTTGCTGATCTCTAAGAGGAAATGAGCAAGAAAATGTAGCAGGCTGCCCTGTCTACATATTTTAAAATGTTCCAACAAAATATATGACAAGGGGAAAACTTTCCCCTCAACCTTCTTTTTAAAATGTTTCCGTCAGAACCCTGTTCTGCAGGGGTAGCACCTAACTTGACAGTTACACTAGGGGAACTTGGATATTTTGGGGACATTCCAAATGGATACTGAGATCAGTGTATGTAAATAAGGAATTATTCTTCAGGCCACAGCTACAGCATCTTTTTCTTCCCAGTTATTATAAATTCCCCACCATTCCCATAGCTGATACAGTCTCTCCACAAATCTCTGACATATGTTTAGCGGATACAAGGCGAAAGCCTGCTCCCACTGGAGCTAAGGTGATTTTTGCCATGGACTGCAGTAGGAGCAGGATTAGTCCTTGTAAAAGCTCAGTTCTGCAAGAGGTTGACGGTCTTCATTTCACACTGATACCAACAGGAGCGGAGAGGACTCAGCATCTTGCAAGACTGAGTCGCAAGTGACAAAATGCTCTTTCCTGCAATACTGAGCATTGCCTATGGACAGATTAGAAGCAACAGGATTAGATGAACCCTGTAATAGGAACTCTCTAAATGAGGCCAGTGAAGTGTATTGGGGACATGCTGGGAACTAATGTACTAATGCTGAGACTGGGTGGGGTGAGAGCTGCTAGACAGCCCCATGGGACAATGCAGAGAAGACAGGAAGCTGAGCGCCTATGACTCTGGAATGCTCTCCCCAGCCATCAGCATATGCAAAGAGCATTCTGGGGCATCTTTCTGGCGATTGTTTCCTTTCCAGTTCCGCATTGTTTGCAGGGGGGGGGGGGGTGTTTTATTTGTTGTATGTTAGAAAAAGGGAAGGGTGAGATGGGCCCAATCCAAATGCCCCTGTTTGGAACAAAACCCAGACTGCCTTGCAGACCCTCTGCCCAGATACTTACCAGGACACTGCTGCACTGAACAGTGGAAGTATTCACCCATCTGGCTTCAAACGTCCTGTCAGTTCCAAAATGACATTCCAAAACAGTATCCTAAAAAAAAGAGAAGTGAGGAGAGAGTTTTTGTAACAAAATACTTTTCTATTTTTTCCATCAGAGTCAGAGATGAATGGAGCTGCAGGGCTTGATTCTGATCTCTTTCTCCTGTGAACATCAGAAGTAACTATGGAGATCAGTGGATAAATTAGTCAAAGATTGTAATATAGGACACAAAGATTTGGATTTGGGGATTACAGATCCTGTTTAACCCTGGTTAATCATAAATAACAAAGGGAGTAACTGCTTAATTACCACCAGGTTAAAAATCACACAAGGGACAGATCCTGGCCCCTGTCTGCTACGGGAAAGCTGCTCTGATGGGACAACTGAAGATTTCCCTTGGAATGAGGGAATCCATGGCTTGAATAGGCGTGGGAGGTGGCCTGGCCAAAGCATATCGTACTCTGGAGATCCTCAACCAGCACAATGACTTGTAGGGGGCTTTAATAAGGATGGAACTGAGAGTTGTTCTGAGGCTGCTTTAAGTAACATCAAGAGCCAAACTGGTCTCTAGCACTCTTGGTTAAGCTGACCTGTAACATGGCCAGTCATCTGGGCTTAAAGCCACTTTTGTCCCCCTAGCGTCAACTGTGCTGAGCAGAGCTATGGTATAATTAAGGATCTGGCAGACAGTATTTTTCAAAAATAAATTTCCCTACACTAATAACACCAGAGGCCAAATTCTGCTCCCACTCTTCCTAGTGTACACATCCTGTGTGAATAAATCCCGTCCCTGAAGCTCAGTGCAGCACTTTTAATGAGCACTAAATATACCCTAAAAACCACTGCACAGATTTGATAAGACAGCCTGAAACGTGAAAGAAGCTCCTGAATCATGACAGGAGCCAACTGACTCACATAGCACACGTGCCGTGCAGCAGCAAGAGTGAGGCTGAAATCCTTTCACTGTGAATCATTACACCAATCTGTAACGTACGCTCTTTAAACTGATCCATGCCCTCTCCCTTCTTCATTAACACATTAGCAGTCTCAATAGCCGCAGGAATGGATCTCGCTTCCTGGATCCCCTTTGTGCTGGGAATGATCATGAGTTACAGAGCTTCTCCAGAGGAATGTAGCAGAACTAATCTTGCTCTGCTGCTCCAGGAGGAGTTTGAAGACAGGAGGAGTGAGGAAGTCAAACTGCAAGGTAGTCGTCTGGGCTGCCCTCTGGGAACTGAGGTGCCTCAGCAACCTTCCTGTTTACTCCACTGCTGATCATGTTACATGTGCTATGCCTTCCTCTTTAGCCACCTTGTGGCTCCACAGAGGAAGCCAGATTTTCTTCCATTTTGCTGACAATACAGGGGCACATCCTTATTTACAAATGCCAGACCTTAGACTGGAAACTGCAACCCAGTTATAGCAGAGAACAGTTTTCTTTGCTGGGGTAATGTGCAGAACAAGGTTTTCCCGAAGCTTTGTTAACATCAGAGCCTTACAGCCTGATCCTGCTTGCCTGCTGCCCAAGCCCTTTACCCCCGAAGACATGCCGAAGATCTGCTCATTGCTCTGAATAAAAGACAAGCTAACTGGTCGTTGGTGTGTACATTTCCCCATTTGGTATGTGCTTTTGTGGTAACTGTGCAGATGAATCAGGCCCACAATTGCACATGAAGGTTTGAGAACCTGACCCCAAACAACACAAGACAGTTTTCCATAAATACTAGCATTTATTACATTTCCCAACCCCACTATAATTTCCTCTGACCCTTCCTAGCTTCTAAAACACATTCCAGAATGCATCACTCTGTGGCTACTGCTATGATTTGCATTTGCCCCATGCAATCACCTACATGCCAAAGGATTTCACAGAAAGGGACATCATTTTTTTTAAAGTAAAGTTAAAATATATTTCTGTGCCAGTCTAGTTAGTGCGGGGCTTTCTGCCTATATTTCTGGACTTAAAAGGGAAAGCTAGCATGAAGATCAAGTTAACAGTGTTTCTTTCTTTTCTAGAAGCAAGGCCCTGGTGGTTGTCCAGCACACTGCTCGGTGAGCATTCCCTTGTGAGAGCCAGACACCTGCACGCTCACAGGATGGAACATGGAAAACATATCCCCCAAAAGTGTGAATTTTATTTTCCCCAAACATTTTGTTATAGTGGATATTTTACAATGTGCATAAATCCACATACTGCATGCATGCCATGAAAGGTCTGGCATTAACTATAACAGGTCCCTAGAGAACGTTCGCATGCAAGCTGAATTTTCCCTTTGCTTTTTCTATTTCAACCCACCCACCCAGGTGGCTACTTTTCATGAATGTCCTCTGCTAGTACAGCTATTTTTGCATTTAATGAAGGTGGAAATGGGTAAGCTGCTTAGGACTAGATTTTAGTGGGAGTTAGGTGCCTAAATACCTTTGAGGATCTGGCACTTCACTCCTCTATGGGCAGAGGGTGGTACTCCCACAGAATCCAGGAGTCTGGCTCCTGGACTTGTTATGTGCCACCGTAGGATCGCTTAGTTAGCTCATTTGAACTTTTTGCTTTGCCTACAAATTCAATTACCTTGGAGAAAGCAGCATTAGCCAGTGAGATCATGATGTCCTGAGAAGCCCCCGTGGGCATCGGTTCTAGCGAGGCAGGTACAATCCGTGGACAGTCAGTGGTGCCCTGTAATTTAGAAGACAAGAAAACAAAGAAAGGTTAATGGGAAACTTTGCTGAGAACATGTGGAGCCTCCTTATCACACAAAGACAGAAGGAAACAGAAAAGTCATGAAAAAGTCACCTTCAGTCATACCATAAAGTCAGCCTGAACCGAAGCTTACTAAACAAAGTGAAAACACAAGCTGACCCCATGCTGTCGGGGAGACTGCATGGCTCATAGAACTAGGAATGTGACCCTAACCTTTTACCTCTGGGTCACTAGGTTAAGTCCAGCCCAGGAAGGTGGTGACCAAAAATCAATACCATCTGATGGTTGTGTGAAAGCAACAAGACGGTCGCCTCAGTCCAGTTCCCAGCAGACATCTGTCCCCACCACTATCAGCACTAGCTGCCACCCTTGCAGTCTCAGTCTAGGGCTAGTCTACACTAGCAACACTAAAGGGCTGCCGTGGCAGCGCTTTTAAGGTGCCTTAAGTGGTCATGGTGCAGCACTGGGAAAGAACTCTCCCCGTGCCCTAAAAAACCCACTTCCGTGAGGGGCGTGGCTTCCAGCGCTGGGGCACTGTTTACACTGGCACTTTACAGCACTGCAACTTGCTGCACTCATGGGGGTGGTGTTTTTTCACACCCCTGAGCAAGAAAGTTGCAGCACTGTTAATTGCCAGTGTAGACAAGCCCAAAGACCAAACGGGAATGAAAATTGAACAACTCTCTCGCTTCGTCTTGCAGGGCTGCTCCACCTTCAGTACCAGTTCAGCGGTTATGGACTTCAGTCTCCCGATGACAGGGCTGTCAGTCTGGGACTCTTCACTTTGTACAGTAAAAAAATTGTTTGTAAATCAAAAGCAAAACCATATGCTCTCATCAGGTGCCACTCTGGGGCTGTAACTACAGTCCCATTATTATAGTCACTAAAGTGCTAGAGGAAAGTACCAGAGGGACACTCAAAAGACATACTGCACTGTCCAGTGGCAAAGCTTCCTGCAAGACCCACTCTTGTCAGCAGAAAGCAAAATGTCTTGTAAATTGCAGTGCACATTTCTTTAAGCCCCTGCAGAGATTTCACTTTACAGTGGTCTCCTCTGCACATAGGCATTTCAGACATATGTGTGCACGTGAGAGAGTCAGTGTGTGTATGTGCGTGTGTGAATGAGGGTGGGGGGCTATAAAGGGTTGTAAGAGGCATTAAAGAAGGAGCGGCCAAAGTAGAGTCGCTGAATTTAAAGATCCAAGTGAACTGAAAAATGATTTTTAAAAGTCATCTCTCCCGTGTCATCCCTCACTTTTCTTCTCCCTTGGGAGTAATGGCTTGGAAGTGACTGGTCTGACTCTAAGCCCAGATGTTTATGACGAACCCATTCTATTCTTTCATGAGATGTAAACTGCTCTGCAAACAGCAGCAACAAACTAGGCCAGATTCTTCTCTCAGTTATCCCAGGGGGCATCCAGAATAATGCCTTTGATAGTGGTGTCATTGGGGTAAATGACAGCAGAATATTTGATCTGATATGCAGAATAATTTACAACAAAGGGCATGATTCTCTTCTCACTTACCGTAGTTTTACTCCAGTGTAACTCCACTGACTTCAGTGGAGATATTCCTGATTTACACCAGTGCAAAATTAGAATTGGACTGTGTAACACTAAGACACAAAGCTGAACATTTTCATTTTTCTGGAAGCTCTCTGTGCACTGGGAACGCTTAGCACTTAAAGTGCCTCTCCTGGCTCTTCTAAGCATGGCTTCAGGGTCAATGAATTATCTTAAAGTGTTTGTTTGACTGTGGAAACCCTGTTTCAGTTCTTATCAGGACACCAATCTTAACTAAGCACAGTCAGTGCTGCCTCATCATGAAGATTAAATAACAGAGAGAGACACACATGGGAGGGAGAGAGAAGTAAAAACAACAAAGAAAAGGGTTTGAGGGAGATTTCAGTCCATAGTCTCCTTGAGTGAAAAGAGATAAAGCAAATGCAGCTGGAGACTGAAAATGTATGTGAAAGCTCCTATGGCTTTGTGTCCTTGCATGTCACAGCAACCAGCTAGGCTTGCCAGATACACTCCCCCACAGGGCTGATTAACTCGTTGTCCCTCAGTCCCTTCTCCTGCTGTTCATCAATGGCTGGAAAGGGAACTTTCCAGCTGATTAGCTCATTCATGGCTGGATCAGGGAGCAAGGCCTGAATTTTTAAAATGCTTCTGTGTGGCACTGATGTGGCATTTTCATCTCACCAGCAATGCCACAGGCGCTTGGTTTTTACAGAATGTGGAAAGATTTGTAAATGTTTAATTCAGAGTTTCTCAAACTTCACTGCACTGTGACACCCTTCTGACAACAAAAATTACATGACCCCAGGAAGGGGGACTGAAGCCTGAGCCCCGTTGCCCCGGGACAGTGGGGCCAAAGCCGAAGCTTCAGGGCTTCAGCCCTGAGCAGGGTTGGGGGCTCTGCTGCCCAGTGCTGAAGCCAAAGTCTGAGCCCTGCCGCCCAGGACTGAAGCCCTCAGGTGAGGCTTAGACTTTGGCTTCAGCCCAGGGCTCAAGCAGGCCTAATGCCAGCACTGGTGACCCCATTAAAATGGGGTCATGACCCACTCTGGGGTCCCAATCCAGTTTGAGGGAAATGCTGGTTTAATTATTTCTGCTCAGGTTGCAGTTCTGAGGGCCTTATTCTTAGGCCTGCACAGTACCTTGCTCTGCAAGACATTCTATTAAAATCTACGGGAACCTGAGTAAGAATTAGTCCCCTAGTCAACAGCAATTCCAAGGGTGCAGACTTAGAGATGTGCCTGAACCGGTCAGAAGATCTAAATTTACTTGAACTTTAGGGAACTAAGGATCCAGATGTGAGCTTGCTGAAGAAGGCCTAGTTCTAGTCTCCGTGCAGTTACCCATGTCAGATAGGATAACACTTCCTCAGCTCCTTTGGTTTTCAAACAATAAAAATGTGGGGGAAGCCAGAGTGTGGAAGAGACTTGGTGAAATCTTCACCAGGTGTCTTAACAAACCTCAGTGAGTTCCAGGTCCAACATGATAATTTTGTACCTTAATCTAGAAGTTAGTGATTAATAAATAACAATAATGGCAGTAAGACAAGTGTCTTTGTTTTGTCCCCTACAGTTTAGGATGACGATCTACCCTGCGCACCCTTCTGACCATGTGCTTCCACCCCCTTTAGATTCCTCCACTGGCTTCCTCTTCTCCAGTTCATCAAATTCAAGCTTATCATCCTGATCTTCAAGGCTCTGCACAATGTCCCCTCAGGAATTCTCTGCCTTCATCCCCTGCTCACTCATCACGGCCAACTAGACATCAGCTTGTGAAAAGGGGTTTTGGTTATGCAAAAAGCAAAAGCAAACCCAGATGTGGTTTAGATCTGTGTCCCATTTTATCTGATGCACCAAAATGTAAGATGCACTGGCATCTCTTAACAATATTTTCCATTCAGTGGTTCATGAGCCCTGCAAGGCGGTTGAAGAGCAACCCATAAGAGTGATTTCCTACTCTCCCTTTCTGAGCAAGTGAAGTACTGCAGAAGGAATGGGAACTAGCATTAGGCCTTGTGGAAGCAGCAGAGGAACAGACAAAGACTCATAGTGGGGTCTGTTCCCAAAATATCAATCAAAAGGAAAAATAAAAAAGATGACCAATTTCTTTCTGGATGTGGAAGCCACCTGTGCTATTCAGTTTCAAATTCATTCCTACCCATAGAAAACAAAATGATCACTTCTCTGCAAACTAAGGCCTGCTCTCCTTGTGTCAAGAAGCAGCTACTCTCTTGTCAATGAACAAGTTTCAGTGCAGTTCTACTTTTGTCAGCAAAACTGCAGGTTCCATGCAGTGATTTCTTAGGAAAAACTCAATCCAATAATGCTATGGTATTTTTTTTTAAATCCCTTTAATATCCCAAGAATCAGAGGGGTAGCCGTGTTAGTCTGGAATTGCAGAAGTGACAAAGAGTCCTGTGGCACCTTAAAGACTAACTAAAATTTTAGAGCATAAGCTTTCATGGGTTAATACCCCCTTCGTCGGATGCAAGATGCATCGGATTGAAGATCAAGATGCATCCGACGAAGTGGGTATTAACCCACGAAAGCTTATGCTCTAAAATTTTAGTTAGTCTTTAAGGTGCCACAGGACTCTTTGTCACTTCTTTAATATCCCAGAAATTTCCTTTGGATTTAAGTAAAAATACAAGTGTAATAAATGTGTCAGGGATGAAAGTAAAAATAGGGACTTACTAGTACAGGGCTGGGAAGGGGCAGGGCCTTGGGAAGAAGGGGCAGGGCTTGGGGTCAGAGCCAGCAGCAGCCTGTCCTGTACCGGTAAGTGCCCTCCCTCTCCCCCTCCCACTAGCTGGGGTAGCAACGGCAGCTGGAGGCTCTGGAAGCGGTTTAAAGGGCCTGGGGCTCAGTCACCGCTACCGCCCTGGGCCTTTTAAACTGCTGCCAGAGCCCTTGGCTGCTGCTGCTACCAGGGCCCCAGCAGTGGGGCTCCAGGAGCTATTTAAAGGGCCTGGGGCGGTAAAGGTAGGGGGACTCCCGGACCCTTTAAACAGCCCCCAGAACCCTGCCGCCGCTACCCCAGTGCTCCGGGAGCTTCTTACATTCTCCATGATTAAACAGCATTGTGAGTCAATGAAAAGGGCCCACATAATTGAAAAAGAGGGCATAGCTTGCAAGCATTGTGTATGTGCTTATTTGCACACACAATTACTGCAACTAGGCACACAAATCAGGTAACTGTGTGCAAAAGAGCATTTATGTGCATGCAATAGCCTGATACTCATGTGCAATTGTGCATTCAAATGTGGGTACACATTGGCACTTTTTTTTTTGATGATGATTTGTCCCTTAATTAAAACTAAATTAATATCCCTGAAGCATCAAAGACTTCCTCTAAATTTTTCAGTAGGTAACAGCTGTGAACTCAAGAGACTCAGTGATTCTCAGATGAATCCATATCTGGAGACAAATCCTCAGGGTTCTTACCCAGCTTTTATTCTGTCCCTACTGAGGCAAATCTCCCATTGACTCCGAGGGAGTTTTGCCTGTGTAAGGACCTCAGGATCTGTCTCACTGAGCCTTCTGGAGGTGATTGCTTTTGGCAGCACTGAGCTCATCGGATTACTTTAATCTTCAGTGGTTCAGGCAGTTTGTTCTTTTGACAGTCCAAGGATTCTAGAGGCTGAGAAGCTGTGAGGTGAGGCTGTGGTCAAGGGGTCACTGAGACTGCTATACTTTCCCTAGAGGAGCAAAATCAAAACGATCAGGCAGTAGGTGTAACAAGCTCTGTGAATGATTTTTTCCCTGGAGGAAACAGGGTTGGGGCAGGAGGCTGGGGCTTTGAGTTTCCCTCCCCTGTGCATGCAGGGTTGTACAATTCAGGCTTTGTGGAGATACAGGGCTGGATTCTGCTCTTGTTCCCAGCAAGCCAGTGTGAATCTGGAGAAGTGAGTCCACTGAAGCCAACAGAATGACTCTGGATTTACACTGGGAGCAGAATGTGGCCCACAGAAGAGAATTTGCCTGTAAATGGAGGACAGGCTCTGGATGAATACTAACCCAGTTTAGTTTATTTCTGGATTCCTTTTGTGACCACAGAAGATTGTCATTCACTGTAAGTCCAAGATACATTCTGTGGGACAGTGTACGTGACTGTACGCTACAGCGGACAAGCTTATGAACAAGATGTAATGGTTTGTTATTTTGGAAGTGACTTGCATCTCTTATCGGGTGGAGAGATGTGCCAGGGATCCCTGACTGAGGGTTAATTTTAGAATCACAGGCTGTCTGGCTATGGAGGGGGATGGGCTAAGGTGGGGCTGGGCAAGGGGCGCCCCTCCCCTGTCCGCAGCAGGTCCCCAGGCAGATTCCCTGAGCACCTGCATGGCACTAAATAGGCTGCTGCACAGTTTACAGGGAACTTAGGTCTACACTAGAGACTTTCCAGTGGCACAGCTGTACTGATGCAGCTGTGCTGCTGTAAGATCTCTCAGGTAGCCGTTCTATGCTGATGGGAGACTGCTCGCCCGTTGACATAAATGAACCATACTCAATGAGTGGCAGTAGCTATGTCAGCAAGAGAAGCTCTTTCACCAACTTAGCGCTGTGCACACGACCACTTATGCCGGAGACACTTATGTCAATCAGGGGTGTGGGTTTTTTTACATCCCTGCACAACATAAGTTTTGCCGACAAAAGTGGTAGTGTAGAGAGGGCCTAAGTCACTGCTTGCATTTATTTATTTTCCTTTTTAGAAAGCTTCTCTCATCCACAGAGCCCTGAGCAGATACAAAATTAGTATCTGTATCCAATCCGCGCTCTGCAAAAATGGTCCGGGGATATAAAGTGAATATCTGCAGATTTTCAGGACTCTACTCATTCAAACAGCAGTAACGACATTGTGTGATTTAGTGACTAGTCACATACACACAGAATAGCAAAGAGTAAAAGGGTCAGATTTTCAAAAGAGCTCAGCATGTCAGGTGCGGAAAACTTTTAAGAATCTGGCCCAAAGTGCATGATTCATGCACAAAGCAAGGGCTGCAGATTTATACTGTTCATTTAACAATTACAAAATGCTAAGAGATTTGGAAAATCTGTTCACAGATGAGTCACAAGCAGAGAATAAGGTTAAATCTGCAATGAATATTATTCTCAAAGAACAATTTAACTGTCTGTGACTCAACTGTTGCATGAAGCCTTTCATACTGCTTTTATATGGAAAGAACTTTATAGGATAAAAAGTTGCAATGTATCGGTCATATCTGCCTTCCTTCTTTAATGAATTACATGAGTTCCAGAGATTTCTGCAAAGGGGGGTAGGGTATGAAGGGACATGAATGGAAAGCAGTCAGATCTCTGAGGTCAAGTCTGGAAGTAAGAATGGAAAGTCTAATATATGGCTGAGGTCCTTGTATAAAAGGTAACAAGCAAGGGGAATCTCTGTCTGAATGAGCTTGAAAGAGGCTCAGAGTGCCAGAGTCAAAGAAATATTCAATTTAAAATGTAAAAGCTTGGCTTCAAAGTCCAATAAATTGATTGCTAAAGGCCAATTTTATTTAAATTAGCTTCAGTTTAAATTTCAGAAGCTTGACTATGCCAAGTCTCTGTGTTATTAGGAGCTGCAATTTGGATAAAGGCAATTTTCTGCACTCACCAGTGGCGCTCTTGCAAGTTAGCTGCCATTTCATTAATGTACCACAACAGCCTAATAAAAGCCAAATGAATTGTAAGGTATTGCTACATTTATTTTATTGCTTAAATCCAGGCATCCCAAGGTGCATGGAAATCAAGGCATTGCTCCAGTCTGAATGGTAATAAAGAACCAAAGGATAACGCCTGCTGAAATAACCAGGAAAGCTGAACATGTACATTGGAAGAACCCCACACATGAACAAGTCTTGACTCTGTTATAAGATACACAGACACACACAGCTGTCTACAGCAAGAAAACTGGAAATAAACTGATGAAAGGAGTTGGACTGATTGCCCTGGAAACTGAAATCCTCTTTTAGCTGTAACACAGGTACAGCTCAGTGTCATTTTCCCCCACAGTGTCTCCTCCTCAATCTAGAGGGACCACTTTAAGAATGGAAAGGGCAGACTAGATTCCATCTCAATATAATTTTTTATCCCTGAAGCTGCTAACAAAGGTGCTAGTTGGAGCCAACAAGTTATGCAATGTTGACCCTTATCCACTAGAAGCAGGACTGACACCCCAGAACCGCTTTGCACAGCTCACTGAATAGCCTCACAATGTAATCACGCTCAATCACTACCTGAGATGCCATGAGATCAAGCACACATATGGGAACCCTGGCTCTGCTACCAGCTCTCTGCATGCTCTTGGGTAAGTCACTTCACCAACCTTAGCGTTCGTTTCCCTATCTGTGAAGAAAGGGCAAGAATACTTACTTACCTACTTCACAGGGGTGTTAATCAGTGCTGCATAAATACTAAGTATGATTACTACTAATTGGAGAGAGATTCAAATGGTGACAGGCTCTGTATCCCATCACCAATCCAGACAGAAGCATTTTCAGAACCTGTGAGCTTGCTAGTGTCTACAAAGCCATTACTCCTGTGCACTAACACAGCTTTTTATTTCCAAAACTCAATGCTCTCTAAAAAGTGCAGGAACATTCTCTTCATTTTACACATTGGGAAACTGATGCACAAAGTGAAGAGACTTTCTGAAGGCCACACAACAAGTCAGTGACACAGCCAGGAACAGAGCCTCAGTCTCCTGAGACCCAGCCCCACTGCTAACCCCATATATATTCAGTAAAGTATTCTAACACCAATGGCATCTGGTCAACACAGGAAATTCCTCCAGGAAAAGGCAGAATACAATAACAATAATGCAGCCAACTTACAAAATCTACGAAATAACAAAGTCCAATGTGCCTTACATTCATCTTTAGTGAGTCCTCACAATCAGAGTAATTGGAGATACAAGTGTATTTCTTAGCACACCAATAACACTTCCATTTGGTTGAGAGGCAGCTGGTACATCTGAAATGCATAAAAGGCAGGTACACTTAATTTTTAAAAGCCATGCAGATTTCAGCCCTCTCCACAGAGCCCAACATCAGTGTCAGGTATAGTTCTTCACATACCTGTAGACTCTGTGTTCTCTATTTTATGGTCCCTAGGACAAATCCATTCAGAGAAGGCTCTGGTCATTCTAGCCCTCCTTTTATTGACATGGCTAAGCTGAGGCCCAAAAACTCTGGAGGCAGTTCCCCTGATTCTGCATCAGGCTGGCCCTTTCCTCTCCACAAGCAAATAAAGGCGTCAGTTCCATTAATAAGCTCACTATGGCTCACACAGTCAAAGCGTTTAGCTCACAGAGTGACTTTAGACAGCCAGTGAGTGTTTGAGCCCCCCTCCCATTTTTAAAAACGTGTCTTTTAGACTCTGTAAATTTTCCCATTAAGTCAGGTGATGCTAACTTTTCTGGAGGCTTTTTCAATGGCTTTGTGTAGAGGCTGTGCAATCCTGCCCTGACTGGGTCATTGGGTCACATCATTATACCCTGTCAATGTGTACAGAGTTCCATGAGTTGAAACCAGCACCACAATCCCATTATATCCAATGAGAGATACTTGGCTATTCCCAAGCAGTTCTGGAAATGTACGGGATGGGACTCAGTGTGTCAAATGCATGGATTATTTGTCCAACTGTTTCTGTTGTTTAACCTTTAAAATCAGATGACAAATGTAGCCAGCCTGAAGGCTTTCAGCAGAGAGTTGGGAGCCAAGTATACCTGGCTTCTCTTCAATCCCCTCTTCTCCCTCTAGCCAAGGGGTGGGCAAACGTTTTGGCCGAGGGCCACAGTGGGGTTCAAAATTGTGTGGAGGGCCAGGTATGAAAGGCTGTGCCTCCCCAAACAGCCTGGCCCCGCCCCCATCTGACTCCCACCCACTTCCTGCCCCCTGACTGCCCCCCTCAGAATACCCGACCCATCCAACTGCCCCCCCGGCTCCTTGTCCCCTGATCGCCCCCTCTGGAGACCCCCCCACCCCCCAATCATCCCCCAGGACCCTACCCCCATCCAGCCCCCCCCCGGCTCTCCATCCTCTGACCACCACCCCAAGACCCTCTGCCCCTTATCCAACCCCCACCCAGGCCCTTGCCCCCTTACCATGCCGTCAGACACGCTGCTCCACTGATCCGCCAGAGCGCACAGCCCTGCTCACGCGGCACACTCAGGCTGCGGGGCATGGGGGCAGCGGGGGAGGGGGGAGGAGCTAGCCTCCCCAGCTGGGAGCTCAGGGGCCGGTTAGGACGAGCTTAGTAGTTTGCCCACCCCTGCTCTAGCCTGACAGCTCTCTGGCTCCCTGCTCCTAACTTCCTCCTCTCTCTCCATTGAGGTTCCTCCAGCTTTCTTAGTCCTCTTTTGGACCTCCCACAACACTATAGGCCTACCCCATCCAGCAGCCCACAGCCACATGCTGCTGGTCCATAGCACTGCACAGAGCTGCTCTGCACTCCAGGCCATTTTGTTTGCACCCCAGGTCTCAGCTCCTGCTGTGATTCCCCCTCATACCCTGCTGGTTTCTAGCTTGAGGAAGTGGTCAGAAACTGGCAGTGGAATATGTCATGATGTCAACCACGAGATGATGGGCTTGTTTATGGGAGATGAGGGGGTGGGGTGATGACAGGGCCATTTGGGAATCTGAAGGCATGAGCACAGATCTGTCCTCACTTCCCTGCAGCCAGAAACCCTCCCTCTCTTTGGCACAGCAGCTTTTAGATACCTCCACTAAACCCTTGGAAACTGGCCAGTCCCCAAAGCACAATGCTTCCAAAGCCCTGATACTATGGTGATGGATTCTCTATAAATACGATAGATTAGCTCAAATGCAGTAGACCGACTAGATACATTCAATGCCTACACAGATTAGCACGCAAGAGATTAGCCAGCACCCTAATGGTTAACACAAAAAACTTTCAAATAAAAATATTGTTCATGGGTTGTTGGGTTTTTTTTAAGAAAAAGATAAGCCAGGCTCCATCAAAATGTCCAGATGGCTTGAGAGGCTGCTAGGACCTTCCTGTATAAATCCCTGGCAATCATCATCCTCAGTCCTGCCAAATGCTGCCCAGGACTCAAACGGTCCCTGCTGGCAGGGAAGACTGTTCCTGCTCAGTTAACCCTACAAGCAAGCACCCTTAGATGATGCATATACACCATTTTGAATTGCTCAATTTACATCTGTTCCCCTGGCACGAAGATTTGGGAGTTTCGAGCACCAGGTTCTACAGTGAGACACAGCAGAGCAAGCTACTGTTTGTCAGCACCCTGCCTTCTCCCCCAACTCTGACCTCTCGCCAAACTGCTTTGGTTGCTGTAATTTATGAAAGGTGAGATCACTTACGCTGTTTTGGGGTAAATATTTCCAGTTCTTTTGCAATCAAAGATGGTGAAATTGGCCCAGACAATATTTTTGCTGTTGACTCGTATTGCAGTTTGAACAATCACATGATCTGAAACAAGCAAGCCAAAGAATATTGGATCACAAGAGAGTTTCTATTTTAGAGGGTAAGACAAATTTCTGAGTAAACAATAACCCAGCTGCTGAAAATTTTTCTCTGGGGTTTCCTCTGGGTTGCCTCACAGAGTTCATATGTTCCTCTTCATTTAGCTCCTCTAATTTTAAACTCCTTACCCTCAAAGTTAAATTAGTGTGTCTACACTAGGTGCTAAGTGATATTTTAAAATATTTTAATTAAATCAGGTTAGTGAATATGTTTTAAAACCTCATTCATTTTCTCAGTGTGGACAAACCAACAGAGAATGGTGAAAAATCCCATTTTTGGCTACCAATATTTGTAAACTACATTTCTCCTGCTATTTGCTTAATTTTTTTATATCTTATGATAAACACCCCTGGGATGAGAATCAAAGCCCCTTCCAAGAAGTGCATAATAAATCAAAAGATAGGCTTCCAGAAATTGGCTTGGATATTACCATAAACAACAATATAAAGCAGTTCAATCACTACCATTCTTCTGACAGTTGGGGAGAACATCAATGACATCTTTTAAAACTGCATAATAAGAGCAGGATTTTCAAAAGTGCTCAGAGTGTTGGCCCAACTCTGCTTCCACTGAAGTCAATGATTAAACTCCCATGGACTTCAGTGAAGCAGTTAGACCAATGGTGAAAACTTGTGAAAATTCCACCCTGAAGTACAGAATGTTTAGGTCAAAATTTTCAAAATTGGCTACAGATTCTGGATGCCTCACTATTTGGATACCCATCATGAAACAATCTGGGCCTGATTTCCAAAAGCGTTGGGCACCCACCTCCCCTGATTTCAAATGAGACTGCAAATGTGCAGTGTCTATGAATGTCAGGTCCCTGGTATCTCATGCTGAGCATCCAATTTTGGAAGCATCCAAAGTTTGTGGGCAGGTTTGAAGATTTCAGTCTTAGTATTTTGGAAAGATCAGCATGCAGAGGGTATTAATGTTCCTGAGCTGTCTCAGACCCCACTTCACTTTTTCTTTGGGATTTTTTTTCTGAAATGTATTTTTGAAAGGAAAGTAAAATAGTAATAATTAGAAATGCCACTAATGCTATTATTTATGAAGAGCTTAAACTTGTAGATTTCAGTACTTATTAAAATAAAATTAAAAAAACAAATTTTATCTAGGCAACATAAGCAAAACCCAATAAGCTACATATCTGAACTGGTTTTTCAATTCCACCAGTAACAATAGATGGCTTCGAAAATACTGATTGACAACCCATGTTAGGATGGTAAAAAGATTTCAGGAACTTCCAGCAGTGATTATAATGTGACATTTCATATACAAGAGAAGCTGCTCAGCTTTCCTTTTTTCCAAAGCTTTCTATAAATAGCATTATTTGCAAAAAATGATCTCTAACCCCAGAATCACACAACAATTAAGAAAGTTAATTCCATAAAAGAGGTTTTGAAACGTAAGTTGAGCCCATTTTCCATTACATACCTTGATTGGGTGGGAATGCGGGATATTTCTCTCTTGGAAGAAAATTACAATAAATAAAATAGTTTACATCATTTCCAGGAACTTTGGCGACAGTGTAGATATTATTTCCATAATCACAAGACATCTCCATTCCACTGAGGCTCGGAATGTTTCCATTTATTTGGATTATCATGGCCTTAAATTTGGACAAAAAGTTCAATTATTGCTATAGAAAGTGATTTACAGAGTTGGACAAAGTGATTGAAGCACATAGACTAACCAGTTCAGCAAACATGTCCACTGACAGCTGATTTTTTTCAATATCTATTTTGTCATATGCATCATTTGGTGTGCAAGAAATTGCTACGGTAATACACTTTTGTCACTATAGAGTTCCATTGTTTCTGTAAATAAATATGTAGGGTATGTTTATATTTTGACACTCAGAACCAGCCATCTGCCTTATTCAGACGGTCGTCCAAACACAAAGACAAGGTTGGAGACTGGCTACATAAATCTGAACTGCTCCCTTCCATCCAGAGCGTGCCACATAGCCCACTCCACCATATGCACCTTACCGGTTCTACCTCCGCCTTGTCTTATAGCACACCTCTTCTCTTTGCAGCAGCAGCTCCTTGTGGAACCTCAAATATCACCAAGGTGGGATTATGCTCATGAAACAACAGAGAGTGGGGAAAACCAAAACTCTGGATCTGAAATTCTTTAACTTTGGGGAAATTCTAGCCTGTAGCCAAACCTTCAGGCCGATGACTAGCTGCGTTATAGGCCCATAGTGAAAAGACCCTTCTGCCCCAATAAGAAGTTCATGTGATCTCGATGCCCTCTGCCCTGCCTGGGAGAGAGGAGCCTCTCAGGAGCTCAAGGGAAGGGGGCAGGGTAGTTGCTCTAACTTACTGAAGTGTAAATTAAAAAGGCCATTCTGGTTGAAGCGCTGTTGGTGTTAGTGGAGAAAATATAGCTCTGCACTCCTCCAAAGGGAACTTCAAATGCATTTTTGGTGGTTTATTTTTTGTTGTGAAACTTCTGGTCTAATCAGCTGCAGGAATTGAAGGTTTTGAGGTACAGGCTTTTCTTTTGTACGTTATCTTAAAATAAAACCCCAAAGGCTAAGTTCTCTGCAGTTAATAAGACGAGGAAGACTTTGTAGCACCTTAGAGACTAACCAGTTTATTTCAGCTTAAGCTTTCATGGGCTACAGCCCACTTCATTGGATGCATAGAATGGAACAGAAGTAAGATGCATTTATACACACAGAAAGCAAAAAAAAGGTTTTACATTAGCATACCAATTCTAAGAGGCTGTTTAATTTGGATGGGCCATTATCAGC
>ML677372.1:11515269-11787161 GCA_007922305.1 Dermatemys mawii | reverse complement strand
CTCTGCAATTGTGACTCCACGGCACAGTCAACAGGGTTATACCAGCAGACCATTTTCTGTGGCTTTGTGGCTAGAACTGTGGGTCCCAGATCTGTCAGACCCAGACCCTGAATTGAACATCTCCCCTAAGTGCTGGGGAAGTTCAGAGATGCATCTAAACTCTGAGCCTCAAACCAATCTCGAAACTTAATTAAAATACAATTTTGCTGCTGACTCAACCCCCTGTGATGAAAACTAAGCACATAGTCAGTGACCTTCTAACCCAGCTGTTTCCAGCCACTGAGACGTAGTAGCAGATGTGGTGTGAGGTTTTAGGGACTGGTACGCTGGGTTTCCTCTTCCCACCTGTGCTGGGCACTGGTCCATTTTGCTGTCTGCTTCCCACTCAGTAGCTCATTCCAACATATTGGAGCTGATCAAAGTCTTTTAGATTAAAAAGATTTTTGTTGTTGAAAAACTCCCTTTTTTCAAAACCAAAACTTTTTCCATAAAACCAATAACATTATCAAAAAGTTTAGAAACTTTTTTCATTTACTAGAAACTTGGGTTTTGGCAAAGAAACCATTTTAATATGCATTTCAAAAAATAGTTGATTTTGATATAAATGTTGGTTAAAAAAGTTATTAAAAATTTTATGAAAAACAGATGAGTTAATTAAGAACCCCAAGAAAGAGAACAACTTTTACATTTTTTTTCAAAATCATTTTTCCTGTTTTTTAATGGGTAAAATTTTCAAAAGCATTCAACTGACTTAGGAGACTAAGGGCAGATCTACACTATGGCAAGGATCAATGCTGTGTGATTGATCTATTGGGGGTCAATTTATCATGTCGAGTCTAGAGGTGAAGGTGGAGTCGACAGGGGAGTGGCAACAGTTGACTCACTGCCATGAAGACGCCATGGTAAGTCGATCCAAGTATGTTGACTTCAGCTTCGCTATTCTCGTAGCTGAACTTGCGTATCTTAGATAGATCCTCTCCCCGCAGTGTAGACCAGGGCTAAGTCCCATTTTCAAAAGTGACATAAAGGCATTTCGGAGCCCAAGCCCCATTGATTTTCTATAAGTCGTAGGCTCCTAAGTGCCTATGTCACTTTTGAAAATGGGACTTCCCTGCTTTTGAAAATTTTGCCACCGCTCTGTAATACACAATGGCGCTTGGGCTGCTCCAATGATCAGTTTCACCACCGAATGGGAAGCAGTGGACAGTAGCTGGTACCAACTAGAATATATGAGGTGGGAGTCTGGCAAACTGGTATTATTGCCCCCAAAATGTTTGGAACCATTATTCTAACTAGAGCAATGACATCTGTGGGCACCAAGAACAGATGGTAACCTGTGGCCTACACACTTTATTAACCTGTATCCACATTAGATGTACCTTGTTGTCACTGTCAATATTAATTTCCGATGGCATGATTGTCATTGAAGGACACTGCTGCACTCCCTCACTCGCACTCGTCCAGAAATTTGGCTCTGTGGAATTAGCACAGTCGTGCTGCAGAGAACACCTGAAACAAACAGGCACAACTTGTGGTGGGATGCCTATTGAAATATTGATAAAACTGTTGTGACAATTATGAAGAAGGTTCTGTAGAAATCTGGAGACTTTCTCCCATTTCTCCAGCTTCTGTGTTTCAGCGTATTGTGCTACTGCTATAGTTAATGGGTACAGTTGCCACAATATCAGCACACCACTCCTGTTAGCATCAATGGGAAATATGTGTATGTGATAGGGAGAGATTAGACCACGATGACTGAGTGCAGAAAAAGAGAGAAATAGCTGTACCTATACATATGTGTTTGGTCAAAAATCCCAGACCTGATGTGGGAAGACAGAGTCTAATTTTGTGGCCTGATTTCTGGATACATGTTGATTTGTGCCGACAAGTAACTGCAGCTGCCAGTGATGGGACTCAGCTTTCTAACTCGCTATTTGCACTCATAGGCAAGTGATTAGATGGCTAACACTTCCTCTTTGCATTCACAATTCGCTGTAGTCATAAAAACGCAGATGCAATTAAGTGTAAGCAAAAAAGTACACTCTCAAAGCTTGAGTCTGGGTTGTAGCATCTTTAAAAGGATTGCCCTGTATTTAGCAAAAACTGGGAAAGATCAGGCAAAGGTTGTAAGCTAGCATGGCTGTGCAGCAAACCAGTAATCTGCTGAAATCTTGAGGAAGAGGTCCAAAGACAATCACCCAGGAAAAGATGCAAGGAGTTCTACCTGGTCTCCATTGTACACCATCCACAATAAGCATCAGCTGCAGCCAGGCAATCTGTACATGTTGCATACTGGTCACAGGCAGCCACCTTCACACGGGTCATCTGTGCAACAAGCAAAACCCAAGGTCACTATCATTCCCAAGGTATCCAAACATTTTCAGATATCACAAAAAACCTCAAACTTTCTGGTGTGTGCACTTCTTGACAAAGCAAAGGAAACCTCTAGATGACACTAATGAGGTATTGATGAGACTCACATGTGGTGAAGCACTTTGAATAATAGACTAGATAATGTATTAGGAAATGTACAAAGGGGAACAGTCCTGCCCTGGCAGGGACATGGGTTAGACTTTTCCATTACTCCAGTGTATGGTTCTGTAAGTAAGGGAGCACTATGTGCAAACAGAAGACAATATGTTTGTTTCTTGTTAGCCAGCATTTTCGGCATAACTGCAAGATGAGGGACAGGAACATTATTAAAATATAAAACCCCTTTGATGGTTTAGATGAGAACAGTTTTTGTCACCATTTCACTGCACATTACTTGAGTCATGATAAGTGTGAGAATCTCAAGATTTCATACTTGCCAGACCCCTTCTAGAAGGGGGTGAACAATGTTTGTCTATTTATGAAGTGACCAGAATTTACCAAGGAATACAAAATCATTCACGTGTAGGGAAATATGATTCCTGAAAGAGCAAGTAGGTCAGCAGTACCTCTGGTGACTTGCTCTGTAGGAACCACTTAAAAGGGGAGAATGCAATCATTCATATGCTTTCTTTCCTAAATTTTTTAACACTTATAAAAGAAGAGCGCGTGGAACTTGATAATTTAGAGTCTGACAATGCAAGGTGCTGAGAGCCCTCAGTTCCCAAAAGGTACTCAGCATCTCAAATGACCAGTGATCTGGGCCAGTTTCTCTTCTCCTTATCCTCAAACACATGCTGTGCACAGCTTCCACACATGCTTGTCAAGATTCTCAAGATGTAATTCCATTGGCAAAAGGAACTGATTTGGCCTAATTTAAAGGAAAGAGCCAAGCTATCTGATCCAAAGTACTGCACATGGGATTTTAGTCAGCCCAGGATAAAGTTCACAGTAGGTATCGTCTTGTGCTCCAAAGTGTTTGTGAGGCGTCTAAAAAGTCTGAGATATTAGCTAGACAGGCACCCTGGGAGAGTTCTGTGAAATGATAATGGCCAGTCTGCAGGGAATTACAGCTGGAAAATATAAATACAACATATAAAATTAGTGGTTATGAGTCTGTTTCAACAAATTAAAATGTAATTCAGGACAGACCACCAGGGCTTGGAACAAGAACTGAACTCTATTCCTCCTCAGCTGTTCACTTAATAGAAGGCAAGGAGAGGCCATTTGTTTCTTCCTGCTATGGAATTTTCAGGCCTCTCCAAAAAGAAAAAGTCTTCCATTCTGTATAGGCCCTACTATGAGATGAGGTGTATGAATTTTAGGTACAGTGAAACCTGCCCTGAGAACCACCTCCAATAGGTAAATCTTTTTCTTGAGTGACCCTTTAAAACTATCCCCAACATTTCTAGTACAATGTTATCCAGCTTTCAGATAAAGACCAACATATACTTATTTTTGCCAGCCCTGTAGGTAATTGCTAAGGCATGTTTCACTGTAGCTTTCACCTTTAGTTGCATAGAGATGGGTGAACTAGTTCAGATAACAGGAATCAACCTGAACTCTGGCCCCAAACTCCAAATACTCATTATGAGGTTTGAAAAAGTTTGGGTAACTTTTTATTCATTTTCACTAAAAGAGAAGCTGACATGAATCATGCATCCAACCCCCTTGAAACTTGGGAAAGTTCAGATCCAGAACTAAACTTTGCAGCTGGATTTGGTCTCAGTAGTGGGTCAATGCAAACCTCCAGATCCAAATGCCCCCAAATTTGGTGACATTTGGATCTGAACTTTGAGGCTAGGACCAATCTCCAGTATTCACGTCCCTCTGCATTTCCAAGTTCTGTTCAGAAGTGCCAGTCCCAAAACTTTAGAGAGAAGGCTATTCTCACAATATTTTTAGCCTGGCCAGAAGGAAATGATACCACAAATCTTGCAAAGAAGTTTGTTCCTGTGTGACTTCCAGCCCAGCTATGTAGACCCAAAAGGTATTGATAGTTCTGAAAAGGTTTGATCTAAACGAGGGATTGGCAACCTTTGGCTGCGGCTGACCAGGGTAAGCCCCTAGCGGGCTGAGCCAGTTTGTTTACCTGCCGCACCCGCAGGTTTGGCAATCACGGCTCCCAAATTGGCTGTGATTCGCCGCTCCAGCCCAAAGCGGGCTGCGGGAAGCGGCGGCCAGCACATCCCTCGGCCCATGCTGCTTCCTGCAGCCCCCATTGGCCTGGATTGGCGAAACGTGGCCAGTGGGAGCTGTAATCGGCTGACCCTGCGAATGCGGCAGGTAAACAAACCCTGGCGGGCTGTATGCCAAAGGTTGCCGATCTCTGATTTAAACTTTGGAGTGATTCCTAACTTTTACAAGTCTGTGCATTACTGGTATTTAAAGAATATTTCTACTCCTCTCTGTTCCCTAAGCCAATGATGACTGCAAATATCAAATGAATGCACTTTGCCAAATGTATGAAGAACAGAAGTCCTACCTGATAGGATGTCATGAGATAAAGGTAGCTGGAATCAGAAGGATCAAACTGCATGATGGGATGAACGGATTCCCCATAAGCCACTGAAATTGACTTCCTGCTAATAATCTTCATGGCACTGTTCAGATTAATCTATAGTGAGAAAGAACTGATTTGTTGAGATCAAACATATTTGGGTGAGATGTTTTTCTCACGCTTTTTATAAACTCAGAAGTAAAATGGTAACTAATAATGCTTTATATTTTAACATCAGCTTTAATCCCAAATTGCTTCATAAACTGCACAAACACAGCAGCACTGAAATGCAGCCACTGCTGGGGTGGAAGGAAGCAATTCTGCCTGCAACACAGAACACTTGTGAGGGAAAGGGAAACACTGGTTGGTGAAGAGCGAACTCTGTCTCTAATGGGAAATTCTATGGGCTCTTTTGACGTGATCTCCATTTTTCATGTCTCAGGTCAAAGACTCCTATTTAGCAAGCTGCATGGAACTCCCTTTTTCTGCCATTAAATGGTGAAGATCCTGCCACCGCAATGACTTACAGGGCCAAATTCCGATCTCACACTGGTGTTATGTCAGTCTAATTCAGATCATCTCAGGGGAGTTACTCCTGATTTAAACCAGCATAAATAAAATCAAAATTAGGTCTTCAGACATATACAGGCAAATTAATTGTTATTATTATCATCATCATATTGGAGAATTATTTTATTTCCAAATCTTTATTAAAACAATTACGCTCAGAAAAGTGTTATTTGTACGACAGCAGCATTCAGAGGCTTAACTCAGGTTGAGGCCCCATTATGCTAGGTACCGTACATAGACATTGCAAGTTACTCACTAAATCAATAAGAAACATGGAAGAGAACAAATATTATCATCTCCATTTTACACATGGGGTCAAGGAAGATTAATGACTTCCTGAAGTCACACTAGAATTCTACAGATAGGAACTTAACCCAGATTTCCTGATTCTCAGTTCAGTGCCTTAACCACATGATCATCCTTCCTCTCTTCCAGCTAATCTGCACCCCGTCCCTACAAGCTTGGCTGTCCCTAGTGTTTCTCTTCACAAGACATCTCTCTCTGTGGGCCCTGGTGCCTCACAGGCCTTGTTACACTAGCCTTTTCGCCCTTAAAAAATTCCCACCATTGCTATGCACTGGTGTAGCTCCACCAACGAAAGCAATGGTAGGAGCCCTGGTACAGACAAGGCTGCCAACAGTGTTACCATTGTGTAACCCTCAGAGCAGGGCTGGGTGGTAATAATGCTGATGGACAACAGTCTAGCTAGCTAGTCTAGAGCTTCCCCTGTTGCAGCTATGCTGGTGTTAGCAACAGAGGGAAATTTTTAGGGAAAAGGATAGTGTAGATATAGCCATGGGAAGCTCTTATGCTTTTGGACGGGAGCTGACTAGACTTAACCTGGTCTAACTTCTGAGTAACTCAGTAAAAAAAGCTCTGTATCTTGTGTCCTGGTTTAATGGGTTCTAGCACCTGACATCAAGATGACTCAGCAGAAAATCCCTGTATCCCCAGGGAGGGTGCTAGGGTCTGCTATGCTTTTATACTACACTGTAAGCTTAGCAGCTTTGAAAACATTTTTCTTTTAACAACTCTCTTGATTGTGGCACAGATAATGGTCCCTATGATATGCCATCCTACAGTATGTTTGATTCCCCATGTAACTGACAGCCATCATTGCTGCTGTTGGAGCGGGTCAAACACTGCCATCATTTCTTGGACAGCAAAGATCTGAATCATAACCCACACAAAGTATTCTGTATGCCATGCCAAGTTACAAAGAGCCCTGAAGGTAAAAAGGCTTCTGGTTACGCAGCTGTGTTGCAGAATTAAATTATAGCTATCTGAGCAAATTATCCCAGTCAAGGGTAGTCAGGAGCCTCTCTCTAATGGACATTCAACAGATAAGGCTGCTTTCTCTGATATGATAATGGAAGTAGAACTGTTAATATTGTGTGAACGGGAGCTGCATGTGGGATGTGTCTTCACCCTTGGCCCTGTGCACCTGGCTATGATGTCAATTGCCTACCCCCCTGTTGGATTACCTTCCCCTCTAGGCAAAAAGGAAACCAGAGGGCTTCTCTGAAATCTTTCCCACTTTTCTGCCAGGAGCACTTGGAAGCAATGAGAGAAATTGGATTCATTTTCTCTTCTCCAAGTATTTTGATCCAATATTCTAAATTATGTACTATTAGCTCCGGGCTGAGATAAAGCAGATTCCAGCCATGTCTCCCCTAGCTGGTCTTTTTCTACTCTGTGGGCTTACTGATGCAGGGACTTTAGTAAACTGCTGTGATTGGCTGGAACGTAAACCTTCCTTTGGCAAACTCTAAGCACTGAGGTTATTGACACTTTGGCTCTGCACCTTGGCTCTTGACTGAGGCTAGTGCATTGCTCTACACTGCCTTCAATGCATTGTTTCAACAGAGATTATACGCATGGATTCACACCTGCTTCAGAGTTTAGCATTCGGGAATGATCACTCACTGATTCTCCAGTCTATAAGGAGCTTCTAAAAACCATCAAATCAAGGGAAGAATTTATTAGAGGACACTGCTAATAAAAAAAATGCTGTAAAATAGTATTTCAACTGCAGTCTTTTGTTTCTACAGTATATTAAATACAACACAATCACATTGCAGCCTTAAATACTGATTAACAGATACCAATTAACAGGCAGTATATCACTGTATAGATTAAAGTAATATCCAGTTTCTTCTTTATTGTAGAATGAAAGCCTGTGCTCTGAGCGAGCTTGTCAAATGACATTTTTTTCTGTTACTGTGAATACAGTAATGGATAAATGGGCTATACTGAAAGCCCTAAAGACTGAACTCTTTATTCTCAGTGCAGTTACAGCGTGGGCAGCACTAGTGCACATTTCCTTCACATTGCTGTGTGCACGAGCCTCAGCCTTGCATGGGAAGGGCCACATCTCAGGGTCCAGTAGGCCTCTCTCTCTGCTCAGGCTGCCAACAAAGGTGCCATATGATGGTGGTTTGTCTGAGGTGGACATCTCTCTACTGCAAACTGGACTGGGACTGACAACTTATTTCACACAAGCTACCAAACAGTTCTAAGATGATTAACAATAATAACACTTTTCTGGAAGCGACAGAGTCCTGTGGCACCTTAAAGACTAACAAAAGTATTGAAGCATAAGCTTTCGTGGGCTAGTACCCTGCATGCATCTGACGAAGTTGGTACTAGCACATGAAAGCTTATGCTTCAATACTTTTGTTAGTCTTTAAGGTGCCACAGGACTCTTTGTCACTTCTACAAACCCAGACTAACATAACTACCTCTCTGATTCTTAACACTTTTCTAGTGCCTTTCATCCAGGGATCACAATTTGCCCATATTACCTGAATCTCCCAATTTCCCTGCAGCCACTTCTGGGGTGGAATATATCAGCTAGTTAACAAAACACAGTGGTGTGACAACATTTGTAGGGTAGGAAGCAAATGCAATGTATCCAGCTGAAACTGCCAGGGGTCTTTAGGTAGGCAGCATACAAGTTCAAGTTGGCATTAAACCAGGACACAGTAGTAACAACTTTATTCTTATGAAAAATGTCATGAGATATTTAATGACCACAAGAGGTCAAAAACTCTGTTTTATGCCTCATCTGAAAGAAGACACTTCCAGTAGCACAGTGTCCCATACTACTATATGAGGTGAATCACTAAAACCACTTCCTGCTGCATCTAGGAGCAATTTGGTAGTCATCCATCCAAGAAATGAGCCAACCGACCCTTGCTTATTTTGGGAGGCCTGCAGAACTACATACTGTGAGGTGGTACGGCAACAGCTTTCAGTTACTGCCATCCTGAGTACTATACAAACCAATGGTCTGACAGGTGAAAGGCTTAAAATCCCACCACCCATCCCTGAACCATCAACTCCTTTAAGTGCTTCATTCTTATCTCTCTAGTAAAATGCTAATTTACCTTCAGGAGTCTTCCACTCGCTGTGCCCAGAAACACAACGGTGTAATTATTGACACTGGAAACGGCCACCGAAGTGAGTCCCTGGTATTTGAACACTGGTGTTGCCTTTATGGGTTGCAGGATGGCCAAAGGGTGTTGGAGATGGGCTGCTCCACAGTCTAATTGCTCTGGCTGCAGCTGCAAAGAAACATTCATGTCAAACTGTGGAAACGAAATAAAACACTTCTCACTGAGAACATACCCTTTGAACAAAACAACCCAGTGAGGGTTTTATGCCATACACAGGGAAACCTTACCCTGGATATTAAAAGGGAAACATTAGTGAGTAATTACAATTGAGAAAATGGCTATAATAATGGCACCTTCTTACTGATTAGAGCTGCTCTCTGGGGGACCAATCCTGACCACTGCACAGGCTCAAGAAAGAGAGCTTTGTGTTTCAGGGCTTCATAGGGGGCCGAGGGAAGAGAATCCTTCTGCCTATACTGCAGGGCACCATCAGAGTCGCTTGGAGATCACCACTACAACCTCAGGTCTCAACAAGTGTCTAAGGCCTTTGCATTCCGTACATCTGCTTGCCAGAGCCTTATTCCTGAACCTACTATGCAATCCTCTGTGGGTGCTCTGGGGCTGGAGCACCTACGGGAAAATAAATAGCAAGCCCCTCCTCTCGTCCCCTCTCCAGTGCTCGGCCCCACCGATCAGCTCGTCCCGTCCCACACTGTGCCTCCCACTGGCCGCCATCAGCTGTTTAGCGGCATGCTCGGTGAGGAACAGGAGCAGGCCTGGGCAATGCATGGCCCAGATGCGGGGAGTGAAAGGGGTGAGACCAGCCCCTTCCAGCCACTGACATGCTGTTCTGCAGCACTGTGCAGCAGTTACCTGAGAGCCTGGCTGGGGAGGTGACTCCTGCTTCCTGCCCAGGCCCGGGTGCGGGGGTCCCTGACAGCCGAACCAGATGGGGAGCAGAAGCCACCGCCTCCCCAGCCAGCCTCTCTCAGGCTGCCAGGCAAGACTGCAGATGAGGGACCGGGAGGGGCCAGTGTTAAAAGTGGCTCCCTCCTGCTCCCTGCCTGGACTCCTGGGGAGCAGGGAGAGCAGCAGAACATGCCGGGAGGGCAGGCTCAGGCGTAGGGGGTGGAGCAGGGGCGGGAAGAGGTGGGATGGGGCATTGGGGGAAGCGGTGGAGGGGGTGGGGGGCCTAGGACGGACCAGGGAGTCGAGCTCCCCCCCCAGGAAATCTGGAAGTCGGTGCCTATGTGCTGTGGTAATAATGTGGAGAGAGCCCCATGGCACTCAGGAAAGCAGAGTTCCCTGTCCTGCCTGTGCATGACTGGAATATCAGTTCCACGGCCTCTGAGACCTCTCACATCCCTCCTGCAGCTCACAGGATTTGTCCCAGATGGTATATTTACACTGCAATGAATGCTCAGGGTTAGCAGAACTCAAGTTGCCAGACACAAGGTTTGTTAATTTAGGGCTTGAGCACCTATGCTCATTTGTAACCCCAAGTTAGGAATTATTGACCCCTGCGGTTTGCCATTTTAGAATCTATTGAATCATTCAGACCCGAAGACAGCTGGCAACCAATTGCAATTTTCTCTCTCTTTTTTTTAAAAAATGAAAGGGTAGTCAGGATTGTTTTTAAATAGAGTGACCCTGAAGAGCATTTTCATATGAGCAAACTTTGCTGAGATTGAGAGCTGTAAACTCAGGGCCCAATCCTGCTCCTACTGAAGTCAAGGGCACAGTTTACACTGGTTTAAATGGGCTGGATTCTGATACCCCTAATCATGTTTAACAGTTCATCACTCCATGAATGGCTCATTGACTTCAACGGGATTATCTGTGGAGTAAGGGTGCTGCTCATTCTCAATAAGGGTGTCAGAAGCTGGATGGGGCCCAAGGCTACAGTGGCACAGAGAGGCTGCAGGATATTGGAATGAAAAAATTAGATCAGAGCAGAGAGAGTGAAGATTTTAATTCTTAAGGGTTCCTGATGGTCCTATGGCAGCCCAAGGGGATACTAGAGCCCTGAGCAAGGAATTTGCTAGCATCCTCCTTCGTCTGAGTCCAGAGAGAACAAGCAGCTGACAATAGTTAGATTGAAAAATACTTTTACAAAAAATTCACTTCCCTTGCACTCTGTCTGCAAAGCTTGTTATCCTCTACGATCTTTATAGATCCTCTTTGTTTTGCTGTCCCATAGGGCAGAGAGACTCGCTGCTTTAAACTGTGTGTGTGGGAAATCCATCCACGTAGTTTAAGCACAGCACAAGAGTCTTACACAACTCAGCTACTTCCCATCAACCCCCACATACTGCCTGCGTGGGGGTGGCTGCCTAGCCACAACATGGCAAAAAGCCCTGCAAGGAGAGGAATCAGCTTTGGAACTTCTTGGCTCAGGGATTCTGAGTGGGGGAGAGGGGGCGGCTGGCAGTGCAGCAGTGCTGAAGGAGCACGCTATGAACTGGAGGACAGGCTGGGTCACAGAGGACCTGAGACAATCCAGGTGAGGGACTGGGCTGCTGGTCACTGATGCATCTCAACTGCTCTCTATCCCTCTGAATGGCTCCAGGCAATATGACTTTATGGCTAGAATGAGGTTTGGGGACAGGGTAGGTGCATAGCCTAGTTAGTGGCAGAGAGAGGGACTGGTGAGGCAGGTGGAACAGCTCCACGAACCCTGAGGAGAACACGCAGGAGCTGCTACATCCTCTCAGAGGGCACAAAGCACGCCCCTGCCTCCTGCACTGACAGTACACATGTCAGCTGCAGAAGGGGATGCCCAGGTCACTAGCCATGCTTCTTGCCCCTCAGCCATGTCCCCCCTGGGGGTACAGATTACCTCATACTGCCTTGCCTGCCATCCCCAGTGCTCAGGTAGTGTAAGAACTAGCTGCCCCTTGCAAGCGGAATATTGCCAGACCCAAGCATTCCAAAACCATGAGTCATTCTCTAAACAAAACGTGAGATTGACTTAAAAATAGTAAATTTGGGTCATTATATTTTCCTTCTGGTACAAAAGCCTTTGCGGATTAATATTTTTAACTTTTTCTCCACAATCACAATGGGTAGAAACTTTCAATTAAAATAAAAAAGCAGCTATGATTCACCCAACATAGCATGACTCCAGGAGTTGGGGCTTTCAGTAAAACCAGAAATAACGCAAGAGTTGGCTACACCTCTTGGGTTTGCAAAGGCTTGGGAAATAATTCCCCTGCGCTTTCCCTCTGCCATTGTGCATGTGGACATCAGCAGCCACAATCTAGTCCTGGCTAATGCCCAAAACAACGATGGGGTGGGGTAGCCAGCACCACACGCACTGTTTGATACTTGGAGAGCAGTGAGTCAGTGACTTGGCTGCACTGCCCACCACAACTAGCCCATCTATCAGAGAATTACCGCAGGGGGGAATTCCACCTCTTCATGACACCTTGTGAAGAACAGCCCACACTTCCCCACCCTTGCCTAAAGCTTTGAGAGCTGGACATCCCTAAACCAGGAGAGACTTGCCCATATTACAGCTTTTGCTACAAAAGCTCAGCTGCCAGGATTACAAAACTTTTGGCAAGCAAGGGCCCAATACCCAAGTCCAGCATCAGCCAGCACCCCCGAGTTTTGAGTCCAGGGATCCCCCCATTATAGCACCTTGTGGAAAACACACTGAATTGTGGTTTCAGCCGACAAGGTTGGCATTTTCAGTGGAGTTTTACTTGGATCTTTCAGGTCTGGCTGAATCAAAAGCAACACTCAAATGAAGTAAACGACAAGGGGCTGAATCTGCAAAAGGTTAAGACCAGATCTGTGCAAACCAGAGATGGACTAAAACCAGGGACTTTAAGTTGCCCTCCACCATAGAGACAAAAATTTGGTAGTTCAGATTAACTGGAAACTAAAACTTGGGTCTGATTTTCCTTGTTTTGCACCTTGTGTCATTGATTACAGCTGTGCAAAATGGGTGTGGAATGCTCCCATTGTCATTTGTTAGTGCTTTACACTCAGATAACAATAAGATGAGCAACAGCAGGGAACTATCGCCTCCATATATGGTTTTGTTTTTGCCTAATTGGAATTTGGCCACCTGGACCCATCTGTAAAGCAAGCCAACACAGCCAAATTTCCCCAGCTTCACTAATGTTACACTCAGAGGTTCTTTCTCTGCCACACAGAACCAGGCCATGGTTACACTGGCACTTTATAGCGCTATAAAGCCCCTACGAGTGCTATAACCTACTCTCCGTCCACACTGGCAAGGCACTAATAGCGCTATAACCACGGAGTTATAGCGCTATTATAAATCCACCTCCTCATGGGGAATAAGGGCTGTAGCGCACCTGCTGTAGCGCTACAGGAAGAATGTGGACACCCACTGCGTATTAATTGGCCTCCAGCCTGTCCCATAATTCCCGTTCGAGCCACTCTGGTCATCACTTGCAAACTCTTTTGTCCTGTCCTCAGGTGACCACACGTCAGACCCGCCCTTTAAAGTTCCAGGGAAATTTGAAAATCCCCTTCCTGTTTGCTCCAGCCAAGCGTGGCGTGCTCTCAGGGAATCCTTGCAAGTGATCATTCTCATTGATCTGATTGATTGCGTGGCGTGGTCTCAGGGAATCGTTGCAGGTGATCATTCTGATTGATCATCATGACTCCACGTGCCATGCCTCCTCGCAATAGGCGATCCCCAGCATGGAGCAATAGTGAGGTGCTGGACCTCATCAGCTGCTGGGGGGAAGAGGCTGTTCAGTCTCAGCTGCGGTCTAGCCGCAGGAATTTTGATACCTATGGGCAGATATCACGGGCCTTGGCAGAAAGAGGCCATGAGCGGGACACTCTGCAGTGCCGTGTTAAGGTAAAGGAGCTTAGGAATGCGTATCGCAAAGCCCGCGAGGCAAACGGCCGCTCAGGGGCAGCCCCGGTGACTTGCAGATTTTATAAGGAGCTGCACGCGATACTTGGTGGTGATCCCACGGTCACTCCATCGACCACCATGGACACTTCCCAGCCCACCAGTGAAGGAGGGGGTGAGGAGGAGGACGAAGAGCAGGAGGATGAAGAAGAGGAGGAGGATGGGGACAAGGCAGCAGCGATCCAGGGCACGGAGGAGTCCCTGGACGCATGCAGCCAGGAGCTCTTCTCAACCCAGGAGGGCAGCCAGCCACAGCGTCCGGCGGTTGCAGGGGCCAGCTCAGCAGCGGATTGCGGAGGTAAAGCTGCTTTTCTATGGGGAAGGCTGGCAGCTTGGGGTGGAAAGGGATGAGGGGGGCATTCCACCTGGTGCTCTGTTCAAGCCAGGAGGAGGGCAGGGGGGCATGCAGCCAGGAGCTCTCCTCTAAAGCCAGGAGGAGGGCGGCCAGCCACAGCGTCCGGTGGTTGCAGGGGCCAGCTCAGCAGTGCATTGCGGCGGTAAAGCTGCTTTTCTATGGGGAAGGCAGGCAGCTTGGGGTGGAAGGGGATGCTTGCATGCTTGCCTACATGTGGAATAGTGCTTTGATGTAGTCTATCACCTCGCGGTAGTCATCATCAGTAATCTCTTCAAAGGTCTCAATAAGAGCACTTGCAATGCGCCTGCGCAGGTTTCCCGGGAGAGCCAGCGTGGTCCCCGTCCCGGTCACGGTCACTAGTCCCTGCCACTGTGCTACAATGGGTGGGGGGAGCATTGCTGCACATAGGCACACTGCATATGGCCCTGGGCGGAAGCCGCATCTTAATAAAATCCCTTCCCTTTGCTCCTCAGTGACTCGAAGCAACGAGATATCTTCCAGGACAAACACCTACGGAGAATGTTGGAACAGTGTTCAGAGTAGGGCTCCTGCCACTTCCCGGCACTCCACACACACCCCCACCCCCGCCACAGCTTTTCAGGGCAGGGAAGAAATCCTTCCCCTTGCCTGCTGCTCACACTGTGGCTCCTGCAACGTACCGGCACTCCCCACCCCCTCCCCCGCCACAGCTTTTCAGGGCAGGGAAAAAATCATTTCCCTTGCCTCTGGAGTCCACTCACCATGGCAGGGGCTCCGTTGCTGTACCTGTGCTGTCTGCGGGACAGGCAAACGGGGAATGCGGGGGAATGATAGGCATGTCTGCTCTTTACAAGGGAACCACTGTGAAATGTATCTTTTTATTTTAGAAGGGTCGTCCTTCACCCCTTCGCCATCGCTCTTATCAACAGCTGAGAGGCTCAGGCGACTGAGGAAGCGGCCACGAAGGAGCAAAGAGGATCTTGTACAGCAAGTAATGCAACAGGCTGTAACGGAGAATCGAGTTGCACAGAGGTGGAGGGAGAACGAGAGCAAGTTGAGGGAGAAGGCGCGGAAGGAGAACGCGATTCACCGCCGGAAAAGCACCGACAAACTGCTCTCATTACTGCAGCTTCAATTGCAGACTATGCAGCGGCTTGTCACCCTTCAGGAGGAGAAGCTCCGCACCCACCACCCCAATTATCGTTTGCCCCAACTCCCTTCCCCTTCTTTGCCTCTGTACCCTCCAGGCCACTATCATCAGCCAAATGGTTATCACCATCCACAGCTGCCTCCAGCCCCTCTGTCTTCACCGAACAACCCCCAGACCCCAGACCATTATCCACTGCAGTCTACCCCTAATAACATGCCTTACTGGCCACCGCAAATGGGGTTCGGGGGACATGGCCACTGTGAGGGCACTGGAGACTCAGAGACCCGGACATACTCCGATCTCTGACTGACCCCACGACACCCCCATTGCACCTCCCCTGCCTTCCCCCTCACATGCATCACAATATTTTCTTTCAGCAACCGAAGTACCTGTTCAATAAATGAATTGTCTTCTTAATAAATGGGGTTTTTTTATTAAGTGTACATACATTATTACAGGCTACAGAAAAGCAAATGCCTGTTCCTGTTAAAAGCATGCTCCCTCCCTCCCTCCCTCCATCTGCACCTCACTTTAGAACTGGCTTTCAGCCTCAAAATGCTCCCTCAAGGCTTCCCTGATCCTAACAGCCTCGCGCTGGTCCCCTCCATGAACCCTGCTCTCTGGCTGGGCGTATGTGGCCTCCAGGCGTTGAACTTCAGAGGACCATGCCTGAGTGAAGCCTTCGCCCTTCCGCTCACAAAGATTATGTAGGGCACAGCATGCGGAAATAACCGCGGAGATACTACCCTCGGCCAAATCTAGCCTCCCATAAAGACAGCGCCAGCGAGCCTTGAGACGCCCAAAAGCACACTCCACAGTCATTCGACAACGGCTAAGCCTGTAGTTGAACCTTTCCTGACTGCTGTCCAGGCTCCCTGTGTACGGTTTCATGAGCCAGGGCATTAAAGGGTAAGCAGGGTCACCAAGAATCACTATGGGCATTTCCACTTCCCCCACGGGGATCCTCTGGTCTGGGAAAAAAGTCCCGGCTTGCAGCTTCATGAACAGGCCGGTGTTGCGGAAGATGCGTGCGTCATGCACCTTTCCAGACCAGCCAGCGTTAATGTCAGTAAAACGCCCACGGTGATCCACAAGCGCCTGGAGAACCATGGAGAAGTACCCCTTTCGGTTAACGTACTCCTCAGCTAGGTGGGCGGGCGCGAGAATGGGTATATGGGTCCCATCTATCGCCCCACCACAGTTAGGGAAACCCATTTCTTCAAAGCCAGCCACGATGTCATGCACGTTATCCAGAGTCAAGATTTTTCGTAGCAGGATGCGATTAATGGCCCTGCACACTTGCATCAGCACAACTCCAACGGTCGACTTTCCAACCCCAAACTGGTTGGCCACCGATCGGTAGCTGTCTGGGGTAGCCAGCTTCCAGATCGCGATAGCCACCCGCTTCTCCACCGGGAGGGCAGCTCTCAGTCTGGTGTCCTTGCGCCGCAGGGCAGGGGCGAGTTCAGCACACAGTCCCATGAAAGTGGCTTTTCTCATTCGAAAGTTTTGCAGCCACAGCTCGTCGTCCCAGACTTGCATGACGATGCGATCCCACCACTCTGTGCTCGTTTCCCGTGCCCAGAAGCGGCGTTCAACAGCCGTGAGCATGTCCGTTAATGAGACAAGAAGCTTTGTGTCGAATGCATTCACCGCTTCGATCTCGTCTTCAGAATCATCACTGTCATCCTGCATGTCAAGGAATAACTCCACTACACACAGAGATGTGCTGGCGACAGTCGTCAGCATGTCCCTCAGCAGTTCTGGATTCATTGCAGCACTCGACAATGGAAGACGGAGCGTGCCTTGCTGAAACCCTTGAAAGATGGCGCCGGAGGTGGAAGGAAACACAGGGATTGCTGGGATATGCCAAAAAGCATCATGGGTAGTTCAAACAGGATATAGAATGCCCCGCAAGTGACGCCCCCCCTACCACAAGCCATTGCGCCAGATCAGGAAGAGGTGTACTGTGGGATACCTGCCCTAATGCGCTGCTCTTAATGCCGTATTAAGTGCCGCAAATGTGGCCATGCTATAGCGCTGGAGCAGCTCAGTGTGGACATACAATAGCGCTATTATTATTGCTGTATAAGGCGAGCGCTATAAGCAATAGCGCTATAATTTTGTAAGTGTAACCATACCCCCAGTATTTGGAGGCCTGGCAGAACTTACACAGATTGCCTGGTTCCTCCAACACATGTCCAAGATTTATGGCCTTTTTCCCTCTGACTCCTGAGTGACTCTCCTTATAATTTCTTCCCTGACAATGTGGACGGATTTGACAGCATTAAAATGCCACAACAGCAATGCTGTTAAAAATTTACCTGGAGACTGCCCCACGGAGGCTTTTATGCAGTGTCCCGGCTGCACCTAAAGTCTTTTAAATGAATGGTATGTTTCTACAGCCATTATAATGTCATCTGTGGTGTCATTTCCATTGCTCATCTTGACGAAAGAAGCCACTGAAATGTCACCTCTGCTGCTCACTGGTATGTGGCTATATATGAAACCCTACCAATAGCAGGAAGGGTGCAGATACGTATTGGGGCAACCCCTAGCTGTTACAGTAGCCTAAAAGAAGATGAAATCAAGGTCCCAGTTCTGCAAGGTACTTAAGCATATGGATAACTTTAAGCTTGGGAACAGTCCCATTGATTTCAATAAGGTTACTTACGTTTAAAGCTGGACATGTGTTTACCTTACTGAACTGGGGCCTAAATGCAAACAACTCCTTCAGAATAACACCAGGCAGTGCTGATTTAAACGGACCAAATGCAGGGGTCTGAAGATGCCTCTCTCATATTAACATATTGCTTTGGGCCTAAAAAACTGCAGCTCACACAGTGCTGTCTATCTGGGTCTCAAATCTGAATGGAACTCTATACACACATGAGCCTCAATATCCGCAATATGCTGGTTTAAAAAAAGCAACTTTATAAGTGCATTACACTTTGCTTCTTTGGCAGTTTATTACCCTTATTTTATTACAAGATCCTTATTGCCAGTGTGAGGAGCTGCTCGTGCCATATAGAAAAAATGATGATCAGCCTGTTTAGGAATATTCCTGCCTACAGAGTGTATCTTTACTGTAGATTAGTTCCTTTGGTTTTATTAACAGAAATGGGCCAAAACCAGATCCCTTGGCCTGGTCATCCCTTAACTTTGGAGATATTCAAATTCTCAATCCACCTTTGTTTCTGGGCCCATCTCTAGATCCTAAGGGACAAATCTAGAGCCTGTCTTGCATGCTGAGTAACTAGGCTGTGTGGGCTGGGGTCTCTGTGGAGCTAGGGTTGCCAGTTTTGGTTGGATATATTTCTGGAGGTTTCATCACATGACATAACCTTTTGTTAAAGATGAATCTTTAATTTCTGGAGACTCCAGGACAATCCTGGAACGCTGATAACCAATATGGAGCTGGGGAGGGAAGGAATACTCTTTCCAGGGGAGAGAGAGCCAAAAGTGCTCTCTGCAGCAGTTGCCTCAGCCCTTCAATAACCTCTACAGCTCTATACCCACTGCTACACAGCTGGAATCTATAGTCACAGATCTAGTGCTTTCCATGTATAAGCTGTTCATTAGGGCATAGGGAGCACAGCACCCACTAGATTGGAATGGATTCTCTAGGGACTCAGGAGCAGTCTATTCTTTGGTCATTCCAAGTGCCACGTTAGGAATCCCAAGCAGACGTCCATATGACACTGGTGTCACTTGCACAGGTGGTGTCATCACTGCCATAATCTTACGGTATGTCTACACTGTGACTGCAGCTCGTGTAGACATAATCTTGTTGGCTTGGGTACCGGAACAGCGAAGCTGCAGCAGTGTGAGCTTCTGTGCGGGCTAGCTTCCAAGTAATTACCAGCCAAGTCTATACAGCCCGCTGTTACTTCACTGCTTCAAGACCCCAGATACCTGAGTTAGCTGTAATCTAGCTATGTCAGCTCCAGCTAGACCTACAATGTTGTCCATGCATGTCATTCACAGGAGAATATTCCCTTCTTGGATGATCCAGGGAAATCTTAATTTGCTGCCCAGACAGAGTAAAAGGCTTGCAAACATTTTCTAGCATTCATCAGCACATTGCTGCTCAAAAACAAGTTTATGACCACAAGCTACAGACTAAGTTTTGTCCAAGAAAACCAACATGATACTTGGTTCTCCCTCCCGCACTGGCAGATACCACGGTTCACTAGCTTTGTTGGTCACATCAGACAGGAAGTAACAAAGCCTGATTTGAAAAACTTTTCTGCTGGAGCGTGTGCCATAAAAGGGGGCAACATATACTCAAGAGTTATGGTGCAGTCTGTGAGCAACCAAGCCGAAGAGATGAATGTGAATGATTTTGCTCAATGTATTTTGCATTTTTACACCATTAGATTCTGTTAAAAAAAATCTCAGCCCGATCTCCTAAAAAGTGTTCATATTTCCCCCTGAAACTAGACAACACAATTCCCTTTTAATGTGCAGAGAATATGACAAGTTATTCATTTTTCCTATTTAATAGTCTCTTTTATGTTCAGTCAAACTTTTACCAGAATGTATTGTCATAGTGATAGTAATTATCCTTAGATTTTCATCCTCAAAGCTTATACCAGGGATCGGCAACGTTGGCACGCAGGACCGCGGGGTAAGCACCTTAGCTGGCCCCGCTGCTTTATTTACCCGGCGTTTCGCCGACCGCAGCTCCCACTGGCCCCGGCTCACCGTCCCCGTCCAAAGGGGGCTGCGGGAAGTGGCGCGGTGCTGGCCGCTGCTTCCCACAGCCCCCATTGGACCGGGACGGCGAGCCGGGGCCAGTGGGAGCTGCGGTCGGCGAAACGCCAGGTAAATAAGGCAGCGGGGCCCGCTAAGGATGCTTACTCTGCGGTCCCGCGTGCCAACGTTGCTGATCCCTGCTCTATATAAATATTAATTACCCAGAGCTTATTACACAGAAATGTGGTAATCCTCATTTTAGAGATGGGGAAACTGCAGCACAGAGCAGGTAAGTGATTTGACCAAGGTCCCAGAAGGAGTCAGACACACACCTCTTCAGAGAAGCAATCCACTAATATGATAGGTATTAGTATTCTTGCAAAGATCACCCACTCCCAGTTAGAAGGATTTCATTCTTTTCTCTTGCATATTGCAGAGCAGAGTGGAAGTCCTTTCTCTTCTGTGACTGCATCTTTGTAAATCATAAGTTGCTGAGCTAAGACAGTTGCCAAATAGTTAATGGTAAACAGGATGTGGCCATTCTAATATAGGCGGAAGTGTATTTGGATGTGCACACATCCATCCTCCCTAAAACACCTTTCTTCAGATTACATCATCTCCTCCACAGGGAAGCCATCAGGGACAGGAAGTATTCCCCTCATTTGGATTCTAGGGTGGGGTCATCCCTTCTGTTTTTCGGTCTGTAAAGTGCAGTACCAGGATGTATTTTAGCTTTGTTATTTTATGGTAAATTGGAAGTGACCAAGTTCTATCTTTCTCAGCATGCACTGAAATATCACCTTAGCTACTTGAATCACACTCACGCAAACACTTAAATCATGAATACAGGGAGAAAAGTGATTTTAGGTACAGCGTAGGCCAAATTCTACTCTCAGTTATATAAGAGCGACTAGAGGATGGGGCCCTGAACACAGAATTTGTTTCAATATCTAAAATATTTTATCTTTTACCTATCATAACAAATCTGTGACCATTTGGATTTCATTACTGTCCCTGCTACATACCAGGGCCACTCAGAAATTCACAGGAATAGTAATGGATAGAACTTGAATCCTTCAGCTCCAAAACACAGCACCCTGCCACTTGAACTAAAGGAAAATCTCCACTATCAGTTAACAGTATGA
Organism: Dermatemys mawii; assembly: GCA_007922305.1. NCBI lineage: Eukaryota > Metazoa > Chordata > Testudines > Dermatemydidae > Dermatemys > Dermatemys mawii. Next base: position 11,766,096 of record ML677372.1, on the reverse strand, counting down.
GACCTATGATACACACCCGGCTAAGCAGCTCTGTTTCCATCCGCTTGAGGACAGAGGTACGACACACACATACACACCCTCTAGCAGGGCTTTTACAATAGGCATTTTCACTATTATTCACAAATGGTAAAATTGATCCAAGTCCTAAATAAAGTCTAAGAGGAGGTTTAGTTAGATCAGCTATTGAGTAAGGTCTCAAAAAGAAAGATAAAAGATTTAAAATCCTAACCCATCTAAAACTACAAGCTATCATATGTCGTAAGTTCAGTTCTTTTTTATCTCAGCCTTAAAATCGGCCATGAACTGAAAAATGATTTACCAAAGTTTCCATCACAACTATTTCATCCCCAAGAGCTCTGAATGAGAAGCTAGATTGCAGGATGTCAGCTTCGGAAGGAAGTCTGCTGGAAACAGAGGGAGGAAGAGGATTGGTGAGGCAACACTCAGGAAACCTGTGAAATGTACTGATTTTTGTTTCCTGTGTTTGTGACCTTAAAAATAGTTCTCGTGTGACTTGAAATGCTGAAGTTTATGAATCAAAACCAGGCTGCAGCTTGAAAAACCTGCATGCTTCTGCTTTAGCAAGACTTCTTCTTCCTTTGCCTCTAAAAGCATTATAATGGAACAGTAAGTGGACACACTGTCTAACTCCCTCATGCATCTTATCAGAGTGGATTAAAGTGTTGGCTTCTAACATGCCTGGAGTCCTGGGAAAATGACACAGCTAACATCAGATAATCTGCTCCAACTTGTTGATTTGTGGGACTTACAATCATCTTCAGAGGCTCGATATTTGGCAGTTGCCCCTACACAACCGACATTTTCAGGCCATTAATTCTGTGATAAAAGAGCCCTAGTTTTATCTCTTGCCTTTCTTAATGTAAACCATTAGCTTTTATTAACATTTAGGTATAACTCAGGAAGAGCTATGATATGCAGACAGAACATTCCAAATAATTTGGGAATTGTCTGGGGAGAACAGAGGGCTATAAATTCAAGCTAAAAAATACACTCCAGGGAAATACTCTTCTGCCAGGAGTTATAGATACTAAAGTAAAATGGGAAAAATGAGGAATACTTGCGGGCAGTGTCAGCCACATTACAAAAACAAAAAACACAAGCCCTCCTCTGTTTACAGCAAACCCAGAGTTCTTCCCAGGATCAATCTATTCATTATGAAGGGCTCTCAGGGCTGGGATACACTGGGCGGGGGGTTGACCTAAGATATGCAACTTCAGCTACGCAAATAGCGTAGCTGAAGTTGAAGTATCTTAGGTCGACTTACCTGGCCATCCTCACAGCAGCGAGTCAACCACTGCCATTCCCCCGCCGACTCCGCTTCCTCCTCTTGCAGAGATGGAGTTCCAGAGTCAACGGGGAGCGTGTTCGGGGATCGATTTATCATGTCTAGACCAGACGCGATAAATCGATCCCCAATACATCGAACACTATCCGCCGATCCAGCAGATAGTATAGACGTACCCTCAGTAAGGCTAGCAGTTTGTACACATGATCAAGTGTTTATCTGCTGGAGTGTTGCAACCTGAACTGTCAAAAATCAGGCATTTAGGAAGCCTGGATGAAAATGTAATCCTCAGAAGAGGACTCTACTGCTCAGGGTACGTCTACATTACAAGCGCTACGGTAGCACAGCTGTAGCACTGTAGTGCAGACACTTGCAATCTTGATGGAAGGGGGTTTTCTGACGCTGTAGTAAACTCACCTCCTGGAGAGGCCATAGCTAGGTCAATGGAAAATTCTTCCGTCAACCTAGCAGTGACTACACAAGGGGTTAGGTCATCTTAACTACAGGGGGTCAGGTCATCTTAACTATAGCGATGTAGCTTGGTCAACCTAAGTTCTACGTGTAGGCTATGGCAACCTAACCAGACACTCTGATTGTAGTGCTGCAGCACAAAGAAGCATTATCAGAAAGCTGTAACTTCCCACCAGTTTTGGTCTGAAAAATCTGGAGACAAGTCACCATGCCCTCTCAACCATTTCATTCATTTATGACATTGATTCCAGCTCAGGCTGAAAACTGCTGATAAAAAAACTGAAATTCTTCAAGAATTGGTGAACAGAAAATAACTAACTAAATAATAAATGAGACCACCTATGAGAAGCTGTTAGGATCATTTTAATAAATATTTGTGTTTATTTCATGCCTTTTTAAACAACGGATCTCTGCTCAAGTCTATGAGGTTACAGTTCAGAGAAACATGAAACAATGCTTCTAGGTAAGTTTTAATACTGAAAGAACTGTACGGGATAGGTCAGCAGCTCTAGAGAAGCAGGAGGGAATGTAAATGAAGCTGCATGAAATCTCAATTGCTGATTTCTACCCTGGTTAAAACCATTCTGCTAAATACTGTAGATCCTTCAGCTATAAATCTCCAAGGCAAAGACCCTTGCCAATTCTTCCCAATAAAGGGAACTGCCCTCGATTTTTATCATCACATAGTTGTTCCAGATGGAGAACAAGGGGTTAATTCTAGTTAAACACTGATCCAAAAGAATGCCATAATATCCAATTAATGAACAGTCTAAAGCCACATTTGCTAAATTGCTGCAAAGCTGACTGCTGGAAAGTTGGCAGATTGAAAGACAGGTGGTTTAAAACCTAAAAAATAAAAATAAAAAAAAATACCCACAATTGGATCCAGAGAGAGATTTTGGGAGTGGTCACTCCACGCTTCATATCCTTAATTCGTTTGTTTAAAACAGTTTTGTCTCCAGCACTTACATCTTAACAGAATTAGGCCTGATTCTGATCTCAGGAATGTTAATGGACTTTATAGGCCTGATTCTAATTTCAAGTACACAGGTTTTACACTAGTGAGTAACTACACTGTTTTCAACGGAGTGACTTCTGTTTAATACAGATGACGGTGAAGTCAGAATTGAGCCCATAGCCTCCAGCATTTTGTTTCACAATGGATGATGGTGTGGGAGTTTTGAACACGTAAAGCCAAAGCATCAAATACTGCCACATCTTCTTTATCAAATACTGCCACATCTTCTTTAGACTGATGGGATTTACATTTTTGTACCAGCTGTGCTTGTGCTAGAATGAAAGGCCCAGATATTTGGGAGTGTCCGGCACACAGCTTGGCTAAGACTTTAGAAGGGGATCAGAGGTGAAATTAGACTACTTTTTTCTGCCCCACTCCTCCCCCAGTTCTGGAGGCAGCTGGGGGCTAAATTAAAGTGTTGGCTTTAAATTCATGCTGGCTGTAATGACCCTGAATGCTAGGGGGTAGGCAGCATAAAGCCAGCTGTGCCCGCTTTAACCCTTGGGGGGGGATTCCACTACGGAAAGGGAATAAACCCCTGCTTTGCTGCGTAAACCAGTGTTTTGGCCATTTCTGCACAACTGGAGCAGTGCAAAGAGGACAGAACAGGACAAAGGATCTGGAACAATGACCAGCTTTGTCAGGAACATCACTGGGCCTGAGTTTTTTCAGTGAAATTCTAGACATTTTTAAAACCGAAAACACCAGTGTCCTCAGCTGGCCACCTCTGTGTATGTAAAACAAACAAGGTTACCCCACCACCAGGGCTTAGAATAAAACCTGGCCTTGGCGGAACTCTCCACTGAGAAGCAAGAGTGCCACAGTCACTCATTAAAACTGGGAGTTTCCAGACCCAAGTGAGGAGAGCTAATGGCTCACTGAATGGATGTAACTGCTCACGAAAAATCATTAACAGATTTCCTCTGTCAGACCCTGATGACTCATCATTTTGTTTACAAATGAGCATTCACTGTACCAAAGCCAATAACATCAAGTAGAATAGAAGCATCAGTTGAAAGGGAAGAATAACCACTACATCAGTTCATCAACTCTTTCCATCTGCCGTAACAGGACTCATTGAAACCTGATGCTGAAAACGGACCCTTCAGCTTCCATACAGCTTTAAGATTTATTTATTTCTCCTCTCTTCAGTTTTCTTTTTCTTGAGAGCTTCTTCTCCACTGATAAAACCCTTCTTTCTCTCTTTTGACTCACACTCATTTCAGGTGAAACTCTGAAGTTCTTTCTTAATGGTTTTGATGAGAGGTTGCATGACTAAAACTCAGGTTGGATTTTAGGATATGGACCTTAGATTTAAGTAAGCCAAGCAAACATACAGCAAAGCTGAGAGTGAGCAGCAGCAATCTCAGCTGGGTATTTTGGAGAGAGATACAAAACATTCTAGAGTAGAATAAGACACCAGCGATCTTTTTTTCCAATCAAAGTATTTTAGTAATGAATGACGACTCTTTGGACAATAAAAGAGGCAATATTCCAGAAGGCCTTTTGTGATCAGCTCTGGGATATCCACATCTAGTCAGTAGTTTTGCCATTTATAGACTTTTGGTATTTGCTGACAAAAGAAACAATGCTTAAGAATTAGCTGTTTGAAGAATAATTAATAAAGTTGTCAAAACTAATAGGCAGTCTTTATTGTTTAGCACTCATAGCAGATCATGAGGATATCCCCAAAGTAAGCACGGAATGCACTGAGTGAAAATGAAATCTTCAAAATTGCCTCACCAGGTGAGGCATGATGGTCCAGTGGTTAGGCTGGGATTCAGGGGACCCAGGTTCAATTCCCCACTCTGCCACAGACTTCTTTTTTGACTTTGGGCAGGTCACTTAGCCTCTCTGAGCCTGTTTACCATCCATGAAACGGGGATAAAGGCACTGCCTTACCTCACTAGGGTGTTGTAACGATAAATACATTAAAGATTGGAAGGTGCTCAGACATTATGGTGATGGGGGCCAGATATGTACCTTAGATAGATTGCTATGCCTTGAACTAGGATTCAGGGCCAGAACCTGCACTAATGAGCAGAGCCCATCCACTCCCCTCAACCAACAAGATTTCCTGGAGGCAAGATTTCTAAGTAGAGAAAAATCAAGGGCAAATATCTCTCATAAATAGATATCTCATGCTAAAATCCTCCAGAGCCGGTAGAAGTGTCGGGGTTAGCATGCCTCCCTGCTAAGATAACTCGACTGTCACCTATAATGTGTTTGAGACTTGTGCGATTGATGGGGAGTTGGGATTCTAACCAATTCCCATGTGAAAAGATGGTGGAGGAGACTGTCTTGCATTAGAGAAACAATGTAAAGTTGGTGGTGGGAAGAGCCTTGTTCTTCCTCCCTTCTCAGGCATCAATAGGCCTCCACGGGGAACAAGGCCGGGGAGGTTGGATGGACTGGGAGTTCTGGAGGGGTCTGTCTAAATATCTAAATATCTCTCATAACCAAATTCAGACCAGATTAAGCAGCTGCAACTTTGTTGACATCAGTAACAGCTGCATCCACCCTTAGGGTATGTCTACACAGCAAAGAAAAAAGCACGGCGGGCCCATGCCAGCAGACTTGGGCTGCGGAGTTGTTTCACTGCTGCGTAAATTTTTGGGCTCCATCTGGAGCCTGGGTTCTGAGATCCTGTGGGGTGGGAGGTACCCAGAGCATGGGCTCCAACCTCAGCCCAGAAATGTACCCAGCAAAGAAACAGCCCCTCGACCACAGCCCTGCAAGTCCAAGTTTGCTGGCACAGGCCAGCTGTGGGTTTTTCTTTGCTGTGTAGACATATCCTAAGAGTCTGAATTTGGCGCTCAGACTAACACTGTAGAATCAGGAGATTGCTTAACCACATGAGGCCAAAATCTTTCAGTGAGTAGGGACCACTAGATATTGTCTATTGACTTTTCTAAAACTGAGAATGATTTTATCTCCTACTGTCCAAAATACTGATTTCATCTAGGAGGGAACCCAAAGCTGGGAGAGACAATGTCCATAAATCTTGGGTGGCACAGTGGAAAATGGCAGATCCCATCAAGGTTTATTCAAGATGTTATAGTACATGAGCTGAACTAGAGAATGCAGCGAGATGACGGAACAAGTGCAGCGACTGTATGAAAACCACCCAAAATGTCCAGTAGCTGGTGCAGTAGGGTCAGGGCACAGAGATCATGCAAACCGCAATAGCTTAAAAATGAATAAAATACCAAGGTTGCAGAAATCCACCAACCAGGAGGACTTTCTATTAGAAGTGTTTTGTATTTAAAACATAAAGGCATGTGGAGGCATAGGCTGCACAGCATATTTTATTACGGTGTGCACCCAGGGATCCCCGCCTCAGTCCCGCCTCCATCCACTCCCTCTCACTTCCTGCCCTCTCAAAATTCCCAACCCCCCCGCTCCTTGTCCCCTGACTGCCCCCTCCTGAGACCCCCCCAATCCTAACTGCCCCTGTAGGACCCTACCCGTCCCCTGACTGCCCTGATCCTAATCCATACCCCCACCCCCAGACAGACCCCTGGGACTCCCAACCCCCCCGCTCTCTGCCTGCCCCGACCCCTCTCCACACACCAGCTGCCTGAAAGGCCTCCCCCAGAACTCCTGTCCCATCTAACCCCCCTGACCTTGTCCCCTGACTACCCCTTCCAGAGACCCCTCACCCCTACCCACCCCCCAGGATCACACCCCTTACCCAACTGCCCTGCTCCCTGTCCCCTGACTGCCCCTCGGACTCCCTTCCCCTTATCCACCCCGTCCTCCCACCCCAGTCCCAACCCCCTTACCATGCCACTTACCCCCATCTCCCCCATCTCCTAGAGCCTCAGCACCCCGCATCCAGGAGCAGCCCTGGACAGCGCTGCAGCGTTGTGGTTCCGGCGGGGCCTGAGCTCCTCCCACTCAGCCTGCCAGAGCTCACAGCCCTGCCCGCTTACCATGCCGCTTACCCCTGCCTCCCGGAGCCTCAGCTCCCCGCGTCCAGGAGTGGTCCTGGACAGCCCTACAGTGGCGTGGCTCCAGCGAGGCCTGAGCTCCTACTCTTTGGCCTGCCGGAGCTCGCAGCCCCGCCTCCTTACCATGCCGCTCCAAGCGGCAGGAACTCAGGTCCTGCCAGACCCACGCCGCTTAGCGCTGTCCAGGGCCACTCCTGGATGCAGGGCGCTGAGACTCTGGGGGATGGGGGAAGGCGGGGGGGGGGACTGAGGGAGCCTCCCTGGCCAGCAACGTAGGCGCGCCGGGCAGGTTGAACTTGCTCACCCCTGCATTAGGGTGTGCCCAGGCACACATGACACACCCTGTCCACATGCCTATGTGTGGAGGCCTATTGATGCCTGAGAAGGGAGGAAGAACAAGGCTCTTCCCACCAACAACCTTACATTGTTTCTCTAATGCAAGACAGTCTCCTCCACCATCTTTTCACACGGGAATTGGTTAGAATCCCAACTCCCCATCAATCGCACAAGTCTCAAACACATTATAGGTGACAGTCGAGTTATCTTAGCAGGGAGGCATGCTAACCCCGACACTTCTACCGGCTCTGGAGGATTTTAGCCAAGCAGCTCCTCTTAACATCAAGGGGAGTCATGTGGTTAAAACCTAGCAACAAGCTCTGACAGTGTAGGTGCCTGAATTTCTAAAGACAATGTTCAAAGCAGGCTTGAGTACGGTGCTAGTACAGAAGCTCTGTGTTAACACGTGGACACCACCATTTATCTGAATTTCTGTTTCTTTAAAAGAAAGGTCTTCCGTTATTTCCCCTGAAGGAGAAAAACATGATCTAAAGACTAAATGTAAAGAGAGATGAATGTTAATTTGAGAGTCTTATGGGACCTGTTCTGCACAGCTCTCTCCCTGCGTTACAATGAAACTCATATGCCTCTGTACTCCCCCGCTAAAGCCTGGACTGTAACATTACACGAGTTCCCCCACTCCAAGTACTGCTAAGGTCCAAGGGTGTTGTCAGGCAGGTGTTTTATGTTGCAAAGGAGCTGGGGGAATGGACGTCATTTATATGTAACGAAGAAGTAAAGTTATTAATGCTGGAATTTTAAAAAAAAATGCCTGCTCTTTACAGAAACTCTGCATCCTTCATGCTGCTAGGAAGACTGGTCAAGCTTATTACGTTAGTCTTCATCCTGTGTTAAATTTAATACTTCTAGATTATACAATCAAATCCCTGAAGAATTGGCAAAATGAAGGACTAAAGAATAACAGGCTCCAAAGGGGCCATCCTAGCCAAAATAGTGTATGTTTAAGCAATGAGATCCTGTATGTCCTTTAAAAATCACCCCTCTTGGAAATGCTTTTCTTCTGTCCATGTTCTCCTGGGAGCAGAGAATATATCAGTCCAAGAGTGCCTCATTCCAAGGGTATTCACACAAATTTTGAAAGCTATACTAAAATGTCCTTCTTGAAATTGTTTGGAATAAGACGTCTGATCTGTTCAGACTATGTTTTGTTAGCTGCTATTTCCTCAGGAGAGTCCCCTTTGCACCACTCGAGCTGTGTTTCTCATTTATGTTTAGCTTTGGCAACAGATTTCAGAATATTCTAACTCCTTCCCAGAGGCAGGAATTGTGGATTGACAATAAATTTGACTCCTCAATCTTCAGAGGTTATTTTCTTAATACATTTCTACTAATACTTAGCACTTCACAGCTTCAAAGTGCTTTGGAAGCATTTCAGTGTGGGTCTGCTCTGAAAAGTGGCCATTAACAAATAGCACCTTCTTATTTAACAAAGCCGTTCTTTGCACAAGCTTAGTCAAATCTGCTTAGTCTAGCAGTTAGTAAGAAAGAGGCATTTTACTCATCAGCCCTGTAGAACAACAAAGTTGTGGAGAATGAGCAGCATTCTAGTCCTTTTTGATTTCTAAATTCCAATAGTTCCCCCTGTGCAAACCAAGTGAAGACAACTGTGCTGCACAGATGTCATTGAGGACATAGTTTGCTGTGCAGAACTTTTGTCCAAGAAGGAAACTACTCAGCTTTACTCTCAGATCGCAGGGGAGTTTTCAGGTCTGATGGGGGAAAAAATTATTTTACTTGCTAACTGAGTGATACAGTTTAAGGCCAGAAGAGACCGCCAGATCATCTAGCCTGACCTCCCGTATGTAGGTCACAAACAGCACCCCGCACCCACATATTAAACCCGACAACCGAAATTCAACGAAGTATTACAGCCGACAGGAGACTAGGCTGCTATGGGCAGAGAACAGGAGGGATCAATGTGTACCAGTGTCCAAGGCCCCCACACCTGAGGCCCCCCCACAATAGTAGAGAAATGATTAAGTGTGATATACCCAGATAATCCTGGCAAGTGAACCACACTCATATGCTACAGAGGAAGGCAATTCCCATCCCAAGGTCATTGCTAATCCCACCTGGGGAAAAATTCCTTCCCAGTCCAACATATGACAATCAGTGAGTCCTTGACCATGTGAGCAAGAACCAGCCAAGCATCTCAGTGCCACCTGAGGTTGGCCCTCCCTCTCCAACGACCCATCTCCAGCCATGGCCGTCCCACAACAACAAAAAACAGATTACACTGAGGGAGTGGCACTCTCTTCCAGACCCCTGCAGGTGGCTGGCTGAAACTTTGAAGCATGCACTTTTAGGAACATAAGACACAACTGAACCCCAGAGCAGTTGAGCCTTGTCCCATATCATCACAAGTTACCCCATCATACGGTTGCACACACACTTGATATGTAAATCACTGAGACAAGAAACATGAAATCCGATTATCTCTCTTCTATAAAGTCATTTGGTAGAGTACAACTGAAAGCGCTCAAAAGGCCAAACCCTGCTTAACTTCTTTTGGGGCAACTCCCATTGACTCGGTCCTAACTCCTCTGTCTTCACACATCTCTAAGGTAGACGATATTAGACCCATTTTACATACTGAGAAAACTCAGAGAGATTAAATGGCGTAACTACAGCCACAATGAATAAGAAAAAGCAGCCAGCATTAGAACTCAAGGGTATATGGCTTCAGGCCTGCCCTCAATCCACTACATTACCCTTCCTTCTCTTACAGAAGGCATCTGTACAAAACAAATAACATTCTCCAGACTGTCAGGAGTAACAAGGCTGATTAGCTCTGTAGTTATATAAATCCAAATCAAGGAAAGATCACTGACCGCACTGGATTCAGCAGTTGGAGATCTATTTCACCAAGTCATGATGATGTAAAGTACTTTTTTCTCTACTTTCCCAGTATATACTTTGCCTTGCCATCTCTCAGTTTTGTTTAAACAGATGTTTCTAAGAGCATCTGGAAAGATCTAGTAAATATATTAAAATCCACTGGGTATTGTAGTGGAAACAAACCACAATTAAAATAAAAATCAAATTAGCATCATCAAGTGCATAGAAGGTAATGTTAAATTTCTGATTCTCCCCAAAACTTTAAAATTTAACAGCAATGAGAGTCTTAATAGAGAGCACATATTTCAGTGAAGATCTTGTTAACATGCTGCATAAGAGTGACTCAAGAAGGAAATACATCTAGTAGCAAACATGGCCCAACTTTCCCTCCCTTACATTTGTTGTAACCCAGCTGGAAGAACTTGATTCAAACCATGGAAAAAAAATAATTAATAAAAAAATTGTCTACATCAATTGTTCTCTAAATGGGGATGCTTCTCCCAGTTAGCTGGGATCTAACTGAAAGCTACCTCCCATTTAACCTCTGACACCTGTTTGTGAAAACATTATCTAAATCAGGGTTGAGAAACTATGTATCTGGCCCGTCAAACCTTTTAATCCGGCTCTCGAGCTCTCACCGAGGAGCGGGTTTGGGAGCTTTCCCCGCTCTGGTGCTCCAGTCAGGGAGTTGGGTAGGGGGCATGCCTTGCTCCGCTCCGCGTGTGCAGCAGCTTCGCGCGGCTCCTGGAAGCAGGGGCAGCCGGGGGCTCTGCATGCTGCCCCCCTTCCCCAAACTCCAGCACTACAGCTTCCATTGGCCAAGGCATTGCGGGGGTGGTGCCTGCGGACAGTGTGCAGAGCGGTGTAGCTCCACCTCCGGAGGGGGGTAATGGGCCACTGATTCCAGGAGCCGCTTCAGGTAAGCATTCCTGAGCATCCCTCACACCCCAAACCCTGCCCCAGCCCTGACTGCCCTCCAAACCCTTTGATCCCAGACCAGAGCACCCTCCTGCACCCCAAACCCTCATCCCCAGCCGGAGCCCCCATCTCCTCCGTACGCCCCAATCCCCTGCCCCAGCCAGCCAGCCCTCCATATAATTTCCATACTGAGATGTGGCCCTCAGGCCAAAAAGTTTTCCCACCTCTGATCTATATCAAAATGTTAGCCTTTGTAGCTCCTCTTTTTAATAAAGTGACATCAACTGCCATCAATTTTTACCTAAAACTCCTATACGGATTTCTATGAATAGATATTTGCCAGGATATGCCCTAAAATCAAGAAAACCTGGTTTTCACTAGCTCATTTCACTATAGCTACCAACCAGACAGCCATCAGAAAGCAATGACTTTTGATCACTATCCACCCAAAGTGCTTTAGAAGCTGGGAATAGTCATCTGACTACAGGATAAAATCCAATAACTAAGAAGTTTATATTTCAGAAACAGAAAGGTATGAAAGATCTGAATATTTTAAATAGAGATGGGACAAACATTCCCTTGAATAACAAGAAGGTGTGTGTTTGGGTGTGTCCAATCCCAGCATTACGCAGTTTTGTTTCTGTGTTGGAACCAAAACAGGCTTATTCTCCAATTCCAGTTCCAATTCAAATGCCTCTGAAATCTTGTAAGAATAGCTATTCTTAAGCAATTCTGGCCCAAGATGCTGGCAGTTTCGATCAAACAAGTAGTCTCATATTGTGCAATTTCCACCCCTCAAGACCAACTGTCCTGCATTTTGCCCCACGCTACCAAAACAGATTTTGGTGGCATCTCATTCAAGCCTTGCTAGTGCTTAAATCTGAACCTGAATTTGTAGCCTAAATCTGATCTGATCATGCTTCCTTGGCCCATCTCTAAAATACAGCTCATGGAGAGTCTTGATGTGTTTAACAGTCCATGGTCTAAACTTCTGGAAGTATATTAAATGGCTATTGGAATAACATGTGTGACTAACAATAAATCACATGAATCCTATAATCCCCTTCACTGTGTAGTGCACAGAGGAACAATACTGGGAAAAGAGGTCTGGATACAGAAAATATGTAGGAATGGGCAGACTATTCCCCATTCGCTCGAAAACTGTGTCCTTGTTCCCCAGAGAAGTTCTGTATGCCAAAAGCACCCCGCTGAAAAACAAGGAGACAGAGATCCCAGGGAGGACTCAAGGGATGGCTGTTTTGCAGAGAGGAAGGTTAACAGCCTCTCCACACTCTGTAACCCTGATCAGACAGGCCAACGAGCACAGCCAGGGCATAGGGTCCAGTGACAGCACTGCCACTAATGCCATTGCTCGAAGTGGGGCTAAGAGGAGCATTGAGAGGCCCTCTGTGCAGCTCACCAGGTGTCAGTGGGGTTTGACCCAGATTTCATGGGTACCCCTGTTTTCCATCTTTATCCCTTGCCACAGCCCCAGTCCCTGTTGCACAGCTGAAAACTCCATGATCCAGAGTAGGTTATTCCCAAACACCAGGTCTACAGGAGCCTAGGGAGGTTGTTTTTTAACATGTGTGGGGCACGTAGGTGCCATGATAAATGTCCTGGGCCAGCCTCAGACCTCCTGCACTTCCATTAACTTCAGTGCAGATCCAGCAGGTGTGAATTTGACTCACTCCATCTCAAAAGCTTCAGGGACTACATCTGTGTGTAATTACTCTATTTCCCCTTCTCCTGAAAACCAGCACATTATAAAATTTGGTGGGGCAGGAAAGAAAGCTGGAATTGGCAGCTTCGTTCCTGTTCAAACCACTCATGACTGTCATTGAACTTCTAACCATTGCTGGCTCACTGTGTTTCAAGAAAAGGTAGCCTGATTATTCACAGCCCCTACAGTGCTCTGTGCCTCTGGGCTCCATTGTAGTCAGAGATTTGTGTGAGAAATGATCGCCTATTCCCTCAACTGAGCAATATTATGGACAGAACAAGAGTAATGAGACATGATTATCAAGAACAGCGCTATCAGCCTTTCTGATTGGCTTGTCACATCTAAAACAGCCTCATCTAGATTCATCCTCTTCTAAAGCAGGCACTCCAAAGGTTTAGCTCAGCCTCACCCTGTCAGAACGGGGGTTGCCAGCAGAACTGTTATACAGCTGCTGGATAGTAATACTGTTCTTTCCACTAAAAATGTCGATAAACTTTAGGGCCTGCGTTAGTGAGGGATCATGTGAGCCAGTCTGCTGCCTCCTCCACTTGCTGTAAGTTGTTACTTCCCAACTTCTAACAAAAACAGGGAGCTGCAATCATTACTCTACCAATCTAGAAACAGGAAGTGGGGGGTGGATGACAAAGCAGACAACATTTGCAAATTAGCAACTCTACTGCTAACTTCATGGCTAGCTTCATCTCCTGCCACTTTGCTTATACATCCTGGACTATTTATCCCTTGCCACAGCCCCAAGGGTGATTGTTATACAGGTTTTGTCTAGTGGTAGAACAAATGACTGAGTGGTGAGGAGCCTTGGGTTCTATTCCTGACTCTGCCACTCACTCACTTTGTGGCGATGGGCAGGCCACTTTGCCTTTCAGATCCTCAGATTCCCCACCTGTAAAATGAGGATATTAATTCTTACCTACCTCAGGTGGGTGCTGTGAGACTTAATTTGTGAATGTTTATTAATTGTACCTTGATTTATGGGTGGACAGAGCTTCAGAAATGCAATGTGTTAAATATTGTTCTTCTGTTCCCGTCTCCAAAAAACATTTCAAAGAGCCATAGGGAATAAAGGGTACAGGCATTAGCCACGTGCTCTTTTCTGCTCAGCATTTTCTTTTCTCACTGTCAAGAACTTTTAGTATTGTTTGATGCTGTTCTTAATGCAGTAACTGCATGCACAAATGACATGTCAGACTGCTCATTTGTGCACACAATTAGTACAGCTGTGCATGCAACTGCAATAACTGTGAGCAAATTATCCATGTGTGCCATTCTAAAGGTCTGAACCATTACTTATAGCCACATGCTATCGATAACATTGACTATACTATTAGCTGGGAGCATGTAGCTGTAGGTAAGTGTGACAGGTCTCAGGTATTTTTAATTAACTGTTTTCATGTCTCTCTTGTGCTTGCTTGTTTAATGTTTGCATTAAATTACCTTAGCCAAGACCTTATAGTTTAATGTCTCTGATAACTTTTTCTAACACGCTATTGGGCCAGAAGAACAGCATAAGTATTTAGGCATCTAAAGACTTGGACTGATGCCTAGCAGGATTTTAAAAAGACACTAAAAGAACTGGAAGTGGATTAACTTAATCCACAAAAAGGCACTCTTAATGCAGAATAATAGTGTCCACATGGGAAGATAGTGCGGAATAGCTTTAAATTTAAATTCTACCTATTTTGTGCTAACTACCCTGTGAATCCACCACATTGACAAGCTCTTAGTCGGGCAAAATTTCTGGTTTCATAGTGAAGCCAGGTGAACCTCACTGACGTGGACTGAATTTCCCATTGCAATCTGGGGTTCATTTAGACTTGAAACTCAAAACAGGTATGGGAACAAGAGGAGTTCTCAGGCAGTTTGAGACCAACTGGTAAGAACCATGCTGATAAGATCAGTGAGTACCACATAGCTTTTTTACAGTTTTTTTTTAACCTTTGCAAGACATTTCAACTGTCTTGAAGTTGCATAGCTGTGTTTCACTCCAACTTTCCATTGTTACCTACTGTTTAGTAGTGATGGGACCACGACAGTGTGTTCAGATCTGGATTCGAGTCTAAATTTCTTCAAAGAAAAATGCGGGTTGGAACCAGGGCTTTGATCTGGACAGTTAAGTCCTGATCCTACAGTCAGGTCTACACTGGCACAGAGCTTCACCCACACATACCTGAGATTGGGGGCATAAAGAGTGAACTCTTTAGGCTGGGGACACTGACTTTTATTTTCTCTGTAAAACAATATTCATAATCACAATAAGAAAAAAAGATTAATGTGATATAATGACTTACTGTAGCTTTGGAACATTGCAATATTTTGCAGCCTCAGATAGTGATAGCAACCCCCAAAAGCATCAGATTAAATAAAACTAAAATGTATTAGAGGAACTTTTGCTTTATTTTTAATGTATAAATTACGTGTAAATTTGCAGTTTCCTTTTTGTGGCTAGTCCTCTGGATTTGTTTGAATAGATGTAAGATTAGAGGAGATTTATTTTCATGTTTAGAGTTTCTCATTTAGTATAAACTAGTACTTCAAAGTAACAAACCTCATTTAAAACCCAGTCCTACTGAGACACTACAGTATGTTTGGACAGTAAGTAGATGCTTTGTCATACTCCCATGTGGATACAAGATTTAGTTTGGGAATATTTTCTTACTGGTTTTAGACAACATTTCCAAACCAAAATAGACACATACTGAAATGGTTTATATAATTCACCCAAGCAGTACTTTTATTTAACAACTCATTGTCATAAAATTCATTGATGGCTATCTGATCATTAAACCACAAAATATATTGTTCAGCTAACCTGCAGAGTCTGACATAAAGCCACGAGAGCCAGAAAATTCAGAGTTAATGCTGAAACTCCATCATTATCACATGCCACTATGCCTAAATATTTCAACATGTAAAATACAGTAATCAGAAATCCCTGGAGGTCCCCACACCAGAATTGGGTTTAGATTGGTGTTTCAATCCTCCTTCCTCTGTTCCGCATGTGCATTAGACCGGCGTTTCTCAAACTTTTTTGTGTGGTGGCTCTTTCTCTCTTCCCTGCGGGCTGCCATGATCCATTATGTGTCTGCCGAAATGCCGCTGAATCCATCCTGCTGCTTTCGGCA
Organism: Dermatemys mawii; assembly: GCA_007922305.1. Classification (NCBI taxonomy): domain Eukaryota; kingdom Metazoa; phylum Chordata; order Testudines; family Dermatemydidae; genus Dermatemys; species Dermatemys mawii. Next base: position 11,750,372 of record ML677372.1, on the reverse strand, counting down.
GCATTTTGGCGGACACGCTGTTCGCATTGGAGTGTCCGCCGAAAAGCTGCCAAAACCAGAAATATACACCTCGGCGGCTTTTCGGCAGACACTCTGAAGCGCACGGCATGTCCGCCGAAATGCCACTGAGAGCAGAAGCATTCTATTCAGCGGCACTTCAGCAGCGCAGGAAGCTCGCGACCCCCCAGAAATCGGCCTGCAACCCCCAGGGAGGTCGCAACCCCCAGTTTGAGAGCCGCTGCATTAGACAGACTTTATTTTAACAGTTATTTCTCCTCATGGCTTGGGGACAGACCCTTAGTGATGACTGCAGCATGCAGAATACAAGTGAGTGCAAAAGATGGCTTAATGTTCATATTTGCACTCCCCTAATCCTGCTGCTGCTGTGAGGACTGAATTAGCGTAGCCTGGAGGCTGCTCTATTTCCTGTTGCTGTAAACAGCCCACAGGGGCTTGAACGGTGGCATTACAACAATTTTTATAGTGGGAGTGCTGAGAGCCATTGAACCAAACTGTAAACCCTGCATATGATGGAAACCATTTCAAGCCAGGGTGGGGTGGGGAGCTGCCAGAACTTCCAGTACTCCTAATTCCAGCCCTTTGGGCTTGAAACACAATCAAGAATGAACGTGGGACACAGATATCCCAGATAGCCTTCCCCTTCCTACGACAGCAACACAGATATAGAGTGACATAAGAGCCCATACATTGGCTGTACACTTCTGGTGATTCCCCTTATACTAGGGTAATTATCAGCAGGCCAGTTAAACCAGCTTTATGGCCAACTTGTCCCTTGTGTGGTGTAAAATGGCCACAACATAGTAATATATTATGGCCTTAATTTCCTTTTTTGGGGTTGATCATCTAAGGTGCAGAGCATCTCCTAGGAATTACTGAGTGGCCTCAACTCAAATACATGTGAATTTACAGTGAAATACAGAAGTTACTCAGCACAGTGGAGGATTGGTCCCTTAACTAATAATAAAAGGAAATTAAAAGGCATACCAGGCACATGGCATGTGGTTTTAAGGTTCTTTCACTCTTAATAGTCCAGAATCTGACCTGTTACAATGGTGTAAATATGGAGTAAATCCACGGGGGTTTCTCAGGTTTAACACCAGCCTACCTGAAATCGGAATCTGATCCCATAAAGCAATGGACCCATTTACACTTAACCATGTTTGCTAAAGTCTGACAGCACCCCACTGTGGAAGGTACCCATTAAAGACAGAACATATATTCATCATCATCTTTGGAGACATGGATTCAAATGCTGTTGAGGTTACATGTGATGCCAATACATTGGTGGTCCCATTCTAGCACTTCACAAGGGACAGTTATTGGCCCTATCACAAAAACAGCACACAGTCTGAGACAAGTTGTTGTAGACAGGCAATCTCTGCTGGGGAGAGGCAAACATGCAACTTCCTCACTAGCCTTTGGTGCAAAAAATAACTATTTTCTCTTTGTTCCAAAATCCCTTCTTAAAACACATGCCTTTCACTAAACCTACCAGTCTTAACCCACGTCTTTCATAAGTGCTTTAACAGAACCTTTCATTAACAAAACACATAATAGCAACACTTTGTTAATCTTCCTCTGCTTATCTAGAGAATCTGCGATAGGCATTTTGTCTGGCCATTTAGAACCCAATTCAGCAAAGCACTTGAGCTTGTGCTTAATAAGTCAATGGAATTACACAGGGGCTTAAAGATAAGCACCGTGCTGAATAAAGGCCTCAACCCATTGTACAGCATTAAGCACATGATCAGAACATAAATAATATATCAATAACATAATAAATAACAAAAAATCTGCTAGTAAGATTTATAGTACTCTGTGGAGGAAGCATAAGCAACACTTACCCGCAATAGACCTCTCTATTTTTCTCTCTGGGCAATACATCTGTCCCCCAAACGTATATTATTCATTCATTCATTATTATTTCTACAGCACTATAGGTGTGCCTGGTGCTTTACAGACAAGCACAGCCCCTCCCTCAAAAGAACATACAAACTAGGGGCCTGATCATGCAATCCACTACTCACACAAGCAGCCTTTACCTCCATGAGCCCTACTGACCTCAAAAGGCTTAGTCATATGAGTAAGGGTTGAAGGACGGGTCCCTTGATTTCTTTCCAAGCAACAGCCCCCATAACACTACTCATTACATGTTCTGTATTATAAAATCTCTTTAGCCTACCCTGTGTTTAGAATGAATCAGCCAGTCGTTTCATATTTTTTCACACTTATTTAAAAAAAAAAAACCATTCTAATCTACAGAACCACTTTTTTTAAAAAAATACTTGAACTCATTTGAGTTATATGTGGGATGGGGGGGAACAAAACAAATCCTAGGAACCCACTAACTGCTGAAAAGTGGAGCTTACAATAGAAACATGGATAGACCCTTAGCTAAAACACCATGCCAGCTGCTGCTGTAATATATTTTCCTGCTGTGTTCCCAGGGCTGGGACGTAAAATGTATTAGAATATTTCATTGTCTCGAAGGTGGAAATTGGTGTTAGATTTTTTTTTCAGTGCAAAGAAACATTACAATCCTCATCTTGATACAGTTGCTCTGGGAGTTGGAAATAAAAGCAGCTTGTTAACTTGTTGGCAAGTTACTGATTAAGAAAAAGGGGAAAAAATTGAAAAGCTCTTCTTCAAACTAAATGGCAGGTAAGAGGGTTTCCAGCAGACTAGGTCAACATTTCTAGAGATTTGCAGTTCAAGTGAATGGGAAATAAACAAATATTAAGCAGGAACAAATGTTAATAGTATGTTGCATTTATGTATTGCTGAACCTTCCATGCACAGAACACAAAGCACCTTCACAACCATACTCCTTAACACACAGTGAGGTAGGCTCAGTAACTACAGTAAGACCATTTTATAGATCAGTTTACTGAGGCACAGGGAAGCGACTTGCTCAAGGATATACAAAGAGTCAGAGTCAGGATTAGAAGCTGATTCTCCTGACTCCCACCCTTGTGCTATAATCACTAACCTACACTGCTCCCCTTGTGTAAATATATATTTTCTAAGATCTTGATCCTGTAAGGTGCTGAGTGCGTTCAACTCCCACTTACTTCAATGGAAGCTGAGGAGGCTCAGAACCTTGCAGCACCCACCCCTCAATGCCACATACATTATTGTTTAACCACACTTCTAATGACACACACTTTCTTAATATGCTTTCATTATAGAAATGACAATCTTCCTAGTCATCACTAGGTATAGATAAGATCCTGAGTACAGCATTCATTTCTGTAATCATTGAATTAATACAAAAAGTTAATTACCAAAAAAAAAAAAAAAAAAAGGATTGAGCTTGTCAGTCCCTACAGAGAAGTCACTTGCTTTACACTATAAACCCTAATTTTCATCCTTACTCTGACACTGACTCCATCTGCAGACTAGGGCAAGTCTCATCATCTCTGCTTCATTTCCCCCACGCTATGAATAGCAATAAATATAGTTACCCAGTTGCCTCACAGAGCATCGAGAGGAGGCATCAATATCTATAAAGTGCTTTTACAGAAGAAAAAGACTAGATATTTTAAGTGCTGATAAATGATGGCTTATTCATTGTTGTTAAGTGTTGCCCCCAAGTGACTGTAACTTAGAAAAACCTGTACTATTCACACAGGCTGGTATTTTAAAAGGAGGCTGAGGAAGTTAGATGCCTTGTTGCCATTGAGTTTCACTCCCTAGTGCCCTTGGAAAACCTCAGCCACAGTGCCTAATCCTGCAGTCATTACTCAAGGCATGCCCCTGCAAAGTGCTGAGGGCCTGATTGTAAGAGATGCTGAGAACCCAGCACATCAGCCAAAATCATCGAAAGTGGAGGTGTGTTCAGTAACTCTGAAAGTCAGGCCCTCAACTCCCACTGACTTCCCTGGGAGCCAAGACTGCCTCAGGACTGGACCCACACCATTTAATGCACTGAATCTTTTTGTAGCATTAACTTAAAAGCCACAATGGTTACCAGATTTCCTGACGTCTGGAAGCTTGTACTTTGCCACAGAGGAAAACATTTCAACTTCCCGAAAGCCGGTCTGTGAACTACTGCATCAAGGCTACCTATTTTAACATAGCTTGGGGCTGCTGTTGTCAAAAACACTGGTTACCATAGGAAACGTTTCTATCATTGCCACTGTAAAGCATGCACAGAAGCCCAAGTGCTGTGTCTTGCCTGTGAAATCAAAAAGACATTTTTATAATCTTTGATGGAGTCGAGTTGTGCCTCTTCCCAGAAGGGAAAAAAAAAAGATATAGTGCTAAAGCAGCTCTGTTGTTTAATAGTTTGTGACTTATACTAAAGGGGAATATAGGCATCTTTATCTGGCATTAAAATTTATATTTCAGTGTTGTTTATATTTCAGTGTTCATGCTGGTTCCAGGATATGAGAGAGACACTGCAGGTGAGGTAATATCTTTTAATGGACCAATTTTTGTTGATAGGAGAGACACACTTTCGAGCTTCACGGAACTCGTCTTCAGAACTGGAAAAGGTAAAAAATTAACTACAAGGTGGGACAGATTGTTAAACATATGGGGTAAACACATGTTGCAAGAAACCACTGAAAAGAAAAATGGGCAGAGGTGTTAATTTCCAACCCTGAAGAGCTCTGTGAAGCTCAAAAGCTTGTTTCTTCCAGAAGTTGGTCCAATAAAAGATATTACCCTCCCACCTTGTTTCTATTAACATTTATGTCCACTTGGTAACAAATTGTGACAATGGCAAACTTGCACCCCAAATGCAATGAAACAATGCAACCTGTGTCCCCTCTCCATGCATTGTACACATCCTGCACTGTCCTGCTGCAGGAATTCACAGAGGAACGTGGGAAAAGAACAGCTACAACCGAACACACATTCTTAGAGCTGCCTTCCCTCCGTGTCTGTACAGAGAACAACAACCAAAAAGAAAGAGAAAAATAAAGTCTGTGAGTCACCACTGGTTCACTGAGAACAGGGGACGTGGGAATAAAGACGCTCCTTGATAAAAGAGGGGGTGGTTATATGTGTGCGAAAACCACTGCATGTTTGAATTCATAGTAAACCAAGTAGGAATCCAATTGACTTTCACAATGGACTTAAATTTATACATGGGTACTGCATGAATGTAAAACCCTTGTGAAAAGAAGGAGCTTACTGTACTCAGCATGTTTCCCCCAATCTTCTAAATACAGTACTGTCTAGTATAAGTAAACCAGAATCACTCATCAGAGGAAGCTATGAGATGGATTTGACAGAGATGGTCCTGGGAGTGCAGAATCTACACACAAATTCTGACACCCAGGTCAGTCCCGGGTAGAATTTTGGCTCCATTCAACTGCAAACCTCTGAGAGAGGTCTAGGTTCTGCTGCTGACACCTTCTCTCCACCCACCATACAAACCCAAAGTCTGACCAAGTTTCAGGTGCTAGGTTTGGGACAGGCCATTAAAGAAACAGAGCCTGATCTGCACCACTGAAGCTCGTGTTGCTTTGCAACTGATTTTAATGGGGTGCAGGATACACGCTCATGCCCATAAAGACTAGTTACAACATTCAGATCTGGCTCTTGGTTCTGATTCCAGCCAACACCACCCTAAAGTTCAGTGGTTCTCAGATCCAAGCTTTTGACTGAATCCCATCTCTAATTTGCATTTATGCCAAGGATGCTTCTGTCAGATACACAGTGGTGTGAAAGCCATATCACTTAAGATGTTTAAAACTGGACTAGACAAAGCACTGGAGAATAGACTGACAAGAACAATCCTGAGGGACAAACTAATCAATCTTTTCCACCTCTAACTTCCATGACCCATAGATTCTCAACCCCTCCAGACTTCAGCCTGATGGATTGTTATCACTTCCCCAGCTAGTCATGAAGGTTCAAGGTAATTATTAATCCAAACTTGAGACACAATCCTGAAGTCCTTACATTGACTTTAATGGAGTTTTGCCTGAGTAAGAGCTTCAAGATTGGGACCATGGAAAGTCCAGCCCCAACCAAGCATTCCAGTCCATGTAGTGCTCGACATCAGCAGAGGCTCACCACACTGTCTGTCTGGGGTGCATGAAGCCCTGTCCTGCAGAGCTCTAGGTTGCCTTGCAGTCTCTCACCTACTAAACAGCTAGGTTTCTCCCAGCAGGTGGTTTCTTCCCTAATATAAAATCGAGTTTGTTTCCACGAAGTGCAGCATCACACGGATTACCTGACATTTCTCCTCCAACAGGTGGTTACTGTGCCCTTCACTTCAAAATCTGCGCTCCTGAGCTGCACTTTATTAGGGTTAGGGGTTCTCCCCAGTGAGGGGAGGTTCGCCAGATCTATACTCTGGTCATCCATAGGGCCAAACCTGCTCCATGCACAGCAGCACTGCAAGGGGACCTTCCAGTTTCTCTGGCTCCGGAAGGTTGATCGCCCAGTCCTAGAAAGCTGAGCTGTAGCGTTATCTGGGGCACCTCGGGAACTTTTCTCAGTGGTTCCCCTAACGCCGGAACTCTGCTCTCCTGGACTCCTCTACTCCTACCCCTACAAGCCTGAACAGCTACAGCATTAGAGGGGCCTCTCCATCCCACCAGAGATCCCCCCGCAATCCCGAAAGCTCCCCTGAGCTGCAGCATCACGGGGGGGGTGGGGGGGAGAGGGCGCCTCTTTCCCTTCGCAGCGGGGTTCCCCACGGATGAGAGACCCTTCACCGGGGTGCCGCGGGGGTCCCCACTCCTGAGCCGAGGGGGGGCCCCGCTGCCCTCCCCCCTTTACCTGGATGTTCCTCTTCTCGCAGGCCGGCCCGGTGCCCTGCACCACGCTGTCCAGCACGGTTACCAGCCCGGAGTCCGGCTGCACGAAGCACGAGTTCCTGGCCTGCCGGATGCTCCGCTCGATGTCGGCGAAGCGGAAGGCGCAGAGGGCCGAGTGCTGGCGGGCCCCCGGCGGGGAGGCTCTCTCGAAGACCCCGAAGAGCAGCTCCTGGGGCTGAGGCGCCGCCGCCGGGGGTCCCAGCTGGAGGGCGGCGGCGGCCGGGAAGACGGAGACCAGGCGGGTGAAGCCGTCGCCGCCCCCGGCCCCGCACTGCAGCCCCACCTGGATGTAGGACTCGGTCAGCTTCTTGGTCTCCCCGGCGCTGGCGTTGCGGCCGGGCTCGGCCAGGCAGATGCGGGCCAGCAGGCTGTGCGAGCGGCTCTCCTTGTCGCCGGCGTTGGCCTCGCTGTTGAGGGCCAGGTAGGCGTAGGGGGCGCCGTCGCCGCCGGCGGGAGCCCGCGGCGCGGGGGCGGGGTGCAGGAAGGCCCGGACGAAGCTGAGCTTGTGGCGGGCCTTGGCCCCCTGCTTGATCTTGAAGATGTTGTCGTCCGAGGGGTTGAGGTCGAAGGTGAAGAGCTTGGCCAGGTCGCCGCGGGCGTTGAGGGCGCGGATGGCGATCTCGGGCGTGTTCTCGAAGCGGTGGTCCTCCAGGCTCTGGTTGCGCGGGAAAAAGGGGCTGCCGAAGCCCGTGTAGGTGGCCGCCACCAGCAGCCGCGTGTCCGGCCGGCCCCGCGCCGGCCCGGCGGGCCGCAGCACCAGCCCCACGGTGGAGGCGTTGGGGTGGTTGGCCGCGATGTTGAGCATGCTGGGGAAGACGGTCACCGCCTCCCCGCCGCCGCTGGCACTGCCCGGCGGGAAGCTCACGGCCACGGCGGAGATGTTGGCCATGCTGCGCAACTGGCAGAAGCCCTGGTAGATGGAGCCGCACACCACCACGATGCCCTGCTCCGGGTCCGGCTGCAGGATCTTGTTGTAGTTGTTGGTCAGCACCTTGGGGTGCTCGCAGGAGGCCTGGGGCAGCTGGGGCGCGTGGCACAGGGGGTTATCCGGCACCGGGCCCACCTGCTCCTCCACCTCCAGCGTCAGGTTGGGGCCGGAGAGCTGGTAGAGCCTGTTAACAGCCGCTAGGTAGATCTTGCTGCCCAGCCCATCCAGGGCGAAGTTGTTGGTCAAGGTGGGCGAGAGGAACTTGTGCTGCACCACCAGGCCGGCGCCGGGGCTGCCGAGCAGGGCGAGCAGCAGCAGGAGGGAGGCGAGCACCTTAGCGCCTCTCTCCCGGGGAGCCATCCTGCCTCCTGGGCTGGTGCGCTGCAGAGTGCATGAGGCTCCGCGGAAAAGGGGGCTTTGCAAAGCCAGGGGAGGAAAACCTGCTTCCTGCGAAGCCAACACGCCTCGGCGCGGAGTGACGCCAGGAGGGAAGTCCTGAGCTTTCGCTGCGATCCGCAGCTCTTGCCTGGTGACTGGACCTTCCTCCCTTTCTCCTCGCCAGCCCGGAGATCGGATGGGGTTGAACTGCTCCCGATCTCGTCTCTGCAAAGGCAGCGCCTTCCCCTCTCTTTCTGACAGCTCCGCGCTGCCTGTGAAGCGATCCGCTGCTCTCAGACTTCTCTCTTTCGCTTCTCTCCTTTCTGCATTACTCATGGGCTTTTTTTTTTAATTGAGGGTTTGTCATGTGAATGTGATTAAGTTAAAGATATTTTCCAAAAGCTGGAAGGCAAGCGTTGCACCAGCCAACCGCACAAAGAGGCAGCTCTTGTTCCTTGATAGAAGCTCCTCTTCTAACAAATAACTCTTGTGTTTGTGGTTTTTTCATGTTTCTAATCAGAATATGGGACTGAGACTGAAGGGGAGAGGCGAGATAAGAACTTTTCTCCTCTGGACATAAAGCAAGACTGCAACCAACAGTAAAAATAGCCCTAACTAAACAACATTAATTTCTCCTCCTCTCCGCCCCAACAGTCAGAATAGGTTAACTCTCACTGCTCTTGAAGTATTGCACTCCACATAAAGAGAGTTGTACAAGAAAGGATAACAAAGAGGAGGTCAGACTGTCTGGGATTTGGGGGTCAGGAATAAATTAAGTGGACAAATATTCCAAGTATGTAAGGGGGGAGGATCTCTCCCAATCCCACTGTATTTCAGTCACTGGTGCCATGCACTGTTGTTTTAATTCCCTCTGTTCCAATGGAGAAGTGTTTGCATTGGACGGCTCTTTTTTAAAATGTGTTCAAGAAAGGCTGACATCCCCCGAGACTGAAATCTTCTGTTTATTCCCAGAGCAGGTATAGCACAGGCAGCAGCAGTACAGGATTCCCTGACACTGCTCCAATAATGTTCTTGAATCATATCCAAGAGGACCTAGAAATGAAAGCTCAGCAGGGATCAGATTGGGGTGGTACTCTTCCAACTTTGCCCACAAAATAAGCTCTGCTCTGTGAGTTGCTGCTCCCAGTAGCTTGTGCAGGTGTTCGGATGATGATTGTACGTGCTCTCTGAGCTCCATTATGTACCTTGTGCTTGGTTTATTTGGGCTGGGCACCATAGTGAGACATCACACAGTAAATTGTGCAGGTCAGTGAGCTTCCTTCTCCTTTCTTAAACAGAAAAGTTTTACCACTATTAGCTAGGGTGTAATGAATAGAATATAATGAAACTGACATAAAGCCCATATGGTCACGTATTCCAGTGTACAAGTGTCTTTTTAGAATGTACATTATGTTGCTTGGGGACAGGTTTAAGAGAAATTAAAACAAAGCAACACTGATACTGGACTAAGTGTCTACACTATAACTGTATTGATTTAACTATATACTTGCACCACTATAACTGGTAAAACTTTGCCATGTAGACAAGCTCTTACATGTGGAATGAAATAGTTAACACTTTTGACACAAATTATCATCACCAGGCATCTGAGTTAACCCCTAGTGGGATGAAGGGTTCATACCTTGTAGACCTAGTGTTGCAGGCTTTCTGCAGATTCAGGTAGAGGTCTCTGCATCAGTTACTCTGAGTGCACATTTGTGAAGTTTACCATGCACTCATACCAGCTAGGGACAGACTGACTTATTTTTTAAATTAAAACAGATTCTGGAGAAACAGACATTTGTATGCCCTAGCAGTCAATCTCTCTGCCACTTCATTTGTTGGTCTTTCTGTTGAGATTGCCAATACAGAGAAGATTTGTGTGTGTGATGTGAGCACCTGTCCTCTGGGAAATAAACTGAGACCCACACCAAACTCATTTCACATAGCCACAGATTGCTAGCTATGGGCTATTTGTTTTCTCCTTTAGGAAAACTGACAGGAGGACAATAATGAGGAGGAAAACTCAGCAAGATTTCTCCCTAATCGTTCCATCAGGGGAAGGAGGATGAGATTGTCCTGGGACTGGGTTGTCTTCCCATTCTGTTCTCTTGGGTTAGTGGGGAAATGAGCTAGTGCCAAGCCCTGATCATTTTCTGCCCACTCCCCATTATGGATCCACAGACTTGCTGAACACCCTTCTGGGGCAAGAGGATGGGCTGCAGTGTCACTCACTTTTATAATGTCACAATACTTGCTGTATTTCTTAAAGCCTCAGTTCCCAGCATCCTGTCAATGTGTGAGAATCTTAGCTTTCACTAAAAGAGAAAGTTTCTAACCCTCATGGTTCTGGAGAAAAGCTTGAAAATGTGACCTGAGCACAACCTAATGAAACCAAAGGGTAAATAAAAGGAAACTCAGATGTATTATAGTGGAGCCTCCTTCCACTAGGAAAGGGTGTGAGCTGTGCATGAAGAAGCCTTCCTATGCATAGATCACGTGGTGGCAGTTAGGTCTGTTGTTTGGTCACTAGTCTCCTGGCAAGGTCATGCTGATAGGCTCCGTGTCCCACTTTCAATCCCCCGAGCCATCCCTGTGTCTGGGCTGTTCCCATGTTACTTGAGTTATTTTCACTTACACAAAACATACCACTGAGAGTGATGGGGATTCTGGATGACTCGTATTCTGGATAGAAACATCCTCTGTTGTTGTCTAATCTCATTTCCACACCTGCCAGCTCCCTTCACCCCTTTCATGTCTCTTCCTCCCATTTCAGAGCACTAATTAATACATAACTGCAATGGCCATACCATGTCCACTGAAGATGTGCATAGAATTAAATACAGTGCTTTCTCATTAACTCATTGTCCTTGCTAATCATAACTATCCATTAGGGATATCAGTTCTTCTTAAAATATGGGATTCCAAGATTGTTTGGGTTTTTTATTTTCAATTTTTGAATACTATTGTGACTTTAACTGCCCAGAAATAAACTCATGTTCTAAATATAACACAACATTGTGTTTAGCACTGTCCATTCTAGGACATCAAGGACTTTATAAATGCTGGTTAATTAAGCCTTAAGTGTGAGCCAGGTAAGTATCTTTATCCCTATTTTACAGACGGAGAATAGGAAGCATAGAGGTCTACATTTTCAAAAGTGACAAATTACTTGAATGCCTCCATTTTGGGGAGCCCAGCCCCATAATCTATCTATTTTAGGGTTTTATAGCACCACTCATCACTACAGTTGATTTTTTTTCCAGAAATACTTCACCCACTCAGCCCATTATTATTAGTGGAATTGGAATCCCTAGAGAATATGTTCAGATAATGCTATTTATAGAGGTGTTTTAATCTCCAATATGCAGCGCTTACTATTCTTTGTTCAGAAAGGAAGGAAGGTCTGAAAAAAACAACAAAAAACAGCCTATGCCTCCCACTATGGACAATTGCCCCCTGCCAGAATCCTTTCCTGTTTGACGCTTATGCAGGTTTAACTATAACAGCATTTTAGACATGGGAGGGGGAAGTGTATGGGGGCAGGAGGGGTGTGTGTAATAACTCAAAAACATTTTAATATATTTACCCCAGAACAGTTGCTCTACAGAGGGAATATGAGTTACTCATGCACTTACTTGGGTTATATTGACTCAGCATTGTCAAAAACCAGGCTCTATCTTCCCTTTAATATGCTGAGTACAAACACCTATTTATTCTCCTGGCTTTAGCAGCAAGTTAGCAGAGCCCAGCTTGGCTTCAGGAGGATGGTTCACCATCACATGTTGGAAATGGACTGGTTTGACTCAGCAGACCCAAATAAATAACCCACCAAGCTGACAATTTGGAAGGGAAGAAAGGGGCTGGTTTCTAGATCTAACAGGTCATTGAATGTGACAGTGTCCCCTTCCTTGGCTAGAATCAAGTGAGTTCTCCAGCATCGTGTGTTGTGTCTGTCTCTCACACCTTGTCTTCTCTAGCATGGGGACTGTGTTAGGAATAGAAATTGTAAGAGCGTGTCTCTTAGCTGAATACACTGAGCACCTGGAAATCAGAAAAATAAATCTTTTTTTTTATTATACAAATAGTATCTGGAAGTAGTTGGCAGTTTCCCAAGCCTGATTTCAGTGTTGCCTGGTGTGCATGTGGGTGGGAAGCAGAGAGGTAGAGAGAGGAGGTGTGAGTAGATCTGTGCAAAACTCAGCAGTTTCTTCTTTTTTTCCTCCTGTTTTTTGGTGGCGGGGTGGAGTGTTCTGCTGATCTGTCCTTTGAGCTTTGACATGAGCCTCTCTCTTTGGTTTCACAAGCTCAGACAAGCTCAAAACAAAAGTTCACTCAAAGTTGACAAATTTCACACAGAAAGGTGAACATTTTAACTGTAGTCCAATTCCGCCATTGGAAGCCCCCCACTCCACGCTCCCAGGGTGTGTGTGGGGGTGTCAGTAGGAGCTACATTGATCAGTAAGGGCAGGATGACCAAAAGGGAGGCCTCTAACCCCTGCAACCTCTCCACTGTGCACACAGACTAATTTGGACTGGCTAAGGTAGCTAGACAGATTCAGATTGAAACAAGGCATACGTCTCCAATAGAGTAATTATCCACTGGAACTATTTACCAAGAATCCTGCTGGAGTCCCAGTACTGACAATTTTTAAATCAAGCTGGGGTGTTTTTCTAAAAGATCTGCTCCTGGAATTATTTTGGGGAAGTTTTGTGGTCTGCGTCACATGGGAAGTCAGACTAGATGATCACAGTGGTCCCTTCTGGCCTTGGAATCTTCTTGCTCTGTATCTATAGGTTATGATGGGGGAAGGGGCTCTTTGATAGAAGGAGAAGAGCAGGAGTAGAGAGGGCAATGTGGGTCATGGGAGAATGGGGATGGAACAAGAAAAAATGAATACAACAAGAATTGTCTCTAACATGGCTTTGATCACTGTGTTTACCTGCTGCTCCCAGGTCCTCTCTCCTTTGCTTTTCATTGTGCAGTTAGATTGTAAGCTCTTTGGGGCTGAGACTGGCCTCATCATACATATTGTACTGTATCTGTGAAGGACCAGCCTTGTCCAGTTCAAGGCATTCAGAAACAAGAGAGAGGCAGTGAATAGACCAATTGATTTGCAATCCTTAGCAAATCTTTGGACAATCATGGATTGAACTTCTAGTTTATTATTAATTTGTACTGCAGTAGCAGTTTACAGTGCAGCGAGGCAGATTTCATATAGTTATTATAGATATATGTAGCCCCAGGAGTGTGCTAGCTGCTTAGCAGAAAGAGTATGACAGCAGCCCTTTGCCACACATCTTCCCCTCTAAACAGAGTGGGCTAAGGTTTGCTGCAAACATACCTTGCAGCTGCAACTGTGAGTGCAGAGGAGTCACGTCTGAACAGTGTGGTTCCGATGACACTGAGCTGCAGGTGCTCACTGCTTCTCTGAACAACTTATTAGGACTCTGAGAAGTTTTCTGAGTGGAATTCTGTTTTTTCCTCCAGCCTCCTGGTGTTCAAAGATAAGCCTTTCTCAGTGCAATAGGGAGCATCATAGACCATATAATGCAGGGAGTGAGTTGTAGCTGCCTCTCCAGTACCCATCAAGCTAGCATTTAGAGTGCTTTGGATGCTGAGATAAGCTGCCTAAATACAGGCTGTTACCAGGAAACTATTTCCTGTGTTAACAATGGACTCTGTGGTGGTGAGAATTTGCTGCTCAATTAATGGTGGCATGATTTGGCAGAACTGACATCTTTGAAGTTTTAGTATAATGCAATGGAAAAACTTTGATAGGTTATAAGATCACTTAGCACAGTTCTTTGGGGAGAAGAAAGAGGTGGTCTTGTGGCTCAAGCAGCAGCCTAAGACTCTGGAGAGCAAGGCTCAATTCCACTGGCTTCATCTGTAAGCTTGGGCACGTCAATCTCTCTACAGTTCTTCACCAGTAAAGATACTCCCTTGTCCTACCTATTTAGGTTTTGAGCCCTTCCATTCAGGGACTATGTCTTCCTCTGTGTACGGACAACCTAACAGGCCTCTGGGCACAAGTGCAACGTGATTACTACCAAAAACCCTGAGTGTCAGGAGCCCTGGCTTCTAATCCAAGCTCTGATACAAACTTTTGGGAATGCAGAAGTGGAGTGATGCTAAGGCCCAGATTCCACAAAGGTATATCTAAGCACCTCCCACCTACTGTAGTCAATTCACGTGCATTTGCTCAGATGTAGTTTAATGCCCCCTGCCAACAGTTGCTCTCATAATCTAATAATGTTCTGCTGTGATCCAGCCATTTAATTACATCACACTTTAGTCCCTACCTTTCTAGAATAAAGTCCAGCAAAAAACCCCAGACCAGATGTCCAATCCCTGCATCCACTCTGCTGCCCTCAATTCTGGGCCTAGAGGTTTTCTCAGGGCTTCCAGTGGCCCATATCCCTTCTCAGGGGCTTCACACCCCCATGCCAGCAGAGAGTAGGGCAGGGCTTTTCTTTTTGGCCTGAGGGCCACATCTAGGTATGGAAATTGTATGGTGGGCCATGAATGCCCAGTGGGGGAGGGGGAGTCTACGGGGTGTAGCATGGGAGGGCTCTATAGGGGATGTTACCAAGATAGGGGGAGCGGCCTCTACAGGGGCGGTACCGGGGACTCCTAGGAGCCTTGCCAGCAGTGGTACCAAGGCAGCTGCACCAAGCACCGCCATAGGCAGATGCACTCTAGCTGGGATGAGTGTGGCCCTGGGTGCGTTCGAGGCTCTCAAGGGTGTGGCCATAGGAAACTGGGAGGGGATTGGTCGTGCTGCCACAAAGGGGGGCCTCTGCCATGTAGAGGCAACCCCCCGACCCCACTCCCCAGCAGGAGTTCAAAAGCCAGACAGAAACAAGTCTGATGGGCCGGAAGTGGCCCGTAAACCATAATTTCCCACCCCTTTAGTAAGGAAACCCTGGCCATCCTCTACACTGGGTCCCAGCCCAGGGATCCTAGTACAAGTACTCAAGATTCACTACACCCAACTCCTTGCTGCTACCTCCATGGTCGTCTTCCTACCAAACCTCCCCTTACCCTGCCAGAGCCTTCTGACTGACTGATCTCTTTGCTTCTATCATCAGTGGAATAACTTTAGAGTTTCTCCTTGCAGCCCCTAGCTGTACTGTACTTCCTCTCTGTATATCACCAGCCAGCCCCTCAGCTGTTTTTCATCATTAATTAGGCCTGGCCCACCCTCCATGTGCAAGTAGGTGGGCTAACTGAGCTCTCCGACCCCAGTTAACCCATTGTTCACCTGGATGGGGTGGATACCCCCTCACAGTCCCTCATTGCCAACACCAGGGAAGTTCCATTGGTAATTGGTAAGAGGAGCTCCAATGGTGACAACTGCTAGTGTAGATAGGGCATCTGCTACCAGTGGTGTTTTTAATGCCATATTGTCTAAACTTGCTCAGCACAAGCCTAAGAATCAGTTAAAAATGCTGGTGGCTGCAGGACCCTTACCACACTAGCACTCCTCACATTTCCATCACCTGTGGAGCTGCACCAGCATCAGCAGTGGTGGGAAACATTCCCTAGAATCCTATTCTGATTTGACAGCATTTTATACCCATTCTGCACAGCTGTATATGACTATATAGGGTTCAGGGCAGAACAGTATCAGGCCCAATCTCTGTGGACCAAGTCCTGCATCTTTAAGCTAAAAGGTGCATAGCCTCATTGGGTGCAAAGGATTGCGAGTGTTGGTCTTTTGTATAGGAAGAAAAACAAGTAAATGCCAGGACATTCCTAATGGACACTCACAGCCTGGTTTCACCTAGATCCAGCTTCCAGTCTAAGGAGACAACCAAGCTGAAACAGACTATGGATATACTGGAAGTAAGTCTGATTTCTCCTGTGGCTTCATAGATCAATCTAAGTGCTGCCAAAAACTGCAGAGCCAGTAAATGACATCAAGTGGGCTTAATCCTGCCAACTTTTGTTCAGACATTCTCCATTAAAGCCAAAGGGAAATTTTCCTAATTAAATCCTACAGGATCATGCTCATGTATTTCACAATTAGCAATTGCTCTAATTGCACATCAGCCACACCAGCAGGGGCTTGTTCATTTGCACATCTACCAATGTGATATATGCCATCATGTGCCGGCAATGCCCCTCTGCCATGTACATTGGCCAAACCGGACAGTCTATATGCAAAAGAATAAATTGGCACAAATCAGACATCAAGAATTGTAATATTCGAAAATCTGTAGGAAAGCACTTCAATCTCTCTGGACACTCAATAACAGATTTAAAAGTGGCCATTCTTCAACAAAAAAACTTCAAAACCAGACTTCAGTGAGAAACTGCAGAACTGGAATTAATTAGCAAACTGGACACCATCAAATTAGGTCTGAATAAAGGCTAGGAGTGGCTGGGTCACTACAAAAAATAATTTTCCCTATGTTGATATTCAACCCCTTCTTGTCAACTGTTGGGAATGGGCTGCATCTACCCTAATTGAATTGGCCTCATTATCACTGACCCCTACGCACACATTTGGTAAGGCAACTGCCATCTTTTCATGTGCTGTACATTTATATCTGCCTACTGTATTTTCCACTCCATGCATCTGATGAAGTGGATTATAGCCCATGAAAGCTTATGCCCAAATAAATTTGTTAGTTTCTAAGGTGCCACAAGGACTCCTCATTGCTTTTGCTGATACAGACTAACATGGCTATCCCTCTGAAACCAATTGGTGAAAGTTAGTCAAAGCAAATAGGCACCAGCTTTAAACTTACTAACCTGCAATCATTCTATATACTTTTAATTACAGCAATTATCTAATACCAACATATGTCATCAGTTTTTGATAGCTTACATTTTAACTGTCTGTGACTGAAATAGGTTGTGTTAAATGCAGCATAAACTACACATGGATTCAGTCCCCTCTCCAACATAATAATCAAGTGTTCAATAAGGTTATTATTACAGTAAATGCTGCTCTTTTTCCATAAAGTAAATTCTAACTAATTTGACTTACATGAGTTTCTTTATCATTATACTTAACCACATCACACAGAGGTTTGGTGAGGATTCATGAGTTAATGTTCGTTAAGGGCTTTGAAAGTAAAAGTGCTAAATGTGTTTAATTATAATTAGTGCTGCTTGCTTTGGGCCTCTCATTCCAAACATAAAAGTGTTTTGATCAAAAAAGTCAAAGAACTTTTTAAAATACAGCTTCCTGATTTGGGTCCTGATTCAACAAGGCACTGAAGCAAATGGCTAACTTCAAGCACCTGTGGTCCCACTGAAGGTACCTTGCAGAACTTGGCCTTAGGGAACAAATTCTGCTCTCAGATACGTGAATGCCACTTTCACTGAAGTCAAGTGAAGGCAGAATTTGGTTATTACAGGTAAAAAGCTCTAACTTCACTGTGTTATACATAGGACTAATCATGCAGTCCTCACATAAAAAATCTGTTATTTGAGAAAGGAGGCAGGATCAGTCCCTTTCCGAGTATATTATTATTGTGTTTTAGTTGTAAATGTGCCTACATTATTTTTACTAGAAAACTTGAAATGTTTTCATTCCTAATCTTGAGAGACTCTGCTATCTGCAACTGCAAGATAAATCCTTGACCTTTTAGTCGAAGCACCATGTGTTTTACATTCCCACTAATAGCTGTCTCACATTTAATGTCATTTGTAGGGTATCACTGAGTGCTGCACATTTTTGAATGTATTGTAGCAGTTTGGTCCTTTCCCCAACATTGACTTGGTGACACAAACAATGTTTTGAATTGTTTATTGAGACTAAGGTTTGCATGTTTTTCTCATGTGCATCCAACATGTTAATTAATCAGGCAAAGGTACCTTAGGTTGTATTTTTATGTATACTTTCTGTTCAGAAATGAGCAGGATTTCAGTATCTACAAAAAAACTAAAATAAAGCATTTATCCATATACTAAAATTTATCCATATACAAAACCTAACAGTAATAGAAAAAAAAATGATTTTTTCTCCTTTTAAGTAAGTGAAAACTATTTTTTTCTCTGGATTTAAATATCACTTTGTGGTGTTGGCAACCTAAATACTACAGCCCATGAAAACCCAGTAATCAAACTGACCAGGACTAACTGTAATCAAAAGTGAAATTGACTACATTTAGTTTCTAAGGGGAGTGAAATATAAAAAGGGAATAAACAACATAAATAGTGAAAACGGAAATTAGACTGTCAAAAACCTTTCCATTTTAAAATATGAAGTACTGGTGACTGTACAGGTAAATTTTTTTAAAAAAATATCTGTTTTTGAACTTTATGCTGTCCCTTTATGTTTTAGTTCCCCATCTTTGTACCTGAGCCGTGGCTTTTATCTGATGTCTCAAGTGTGATGTTTCTAGAAGACAGCACCTATGTATAACCTTGGTTGTGTGTGATTATAAGGGTTAAGGATTTACTAATTGTTTTTCTCCAGTTCTAAACTATGATTTTTTAATTTTGAAATCTGTGAGGCTTGCAAGTTTGTTCTCCTATAAATGGTAACTTAAAACAACAACACTGCAAATGCTTTTTTAGCTGCTCCTGAAGAAGAGCTCTGTGTCGCTTGAAAGTTTGTCTCTTTCATCAACAAACGTTGATCCAGTAAAATATATTCTTTTTCGAGTGACTGCTTTTCCACAATAGGTGTGCATGCCCGCCATATGCACCGGTGTTGGAAGTTTTTCCCCTAGCAGTACCTGTAGGGGAGCACCCCTAGTCACCCTTGGAGTGGCGCCCAGCGACCATTCCATGCAAAGTCCATGTGGGTCGCCCTCAACTCCCACCAGGTTGTCTAGTTGGGTTCTGTCTGACTCAGACTCCTGGCACCACTCCGCCTCGAGGAGGAAACACCGAAGTGTCCAAGGCAGACAGAGGTCCTCGTCTCGGAGGGGCTATTGCAGCCAGTCATGACACGACCATCGATGCCATTCCCATTTGTTGTCCCTCTCCAGGACCCCACCACAGCACCATCCGTCAATCGCCGGCATTTTGCCGCCCTGGTCCGCCCACCAGAGCCGATCATGGAGCAGCAGTTACCGATGGTACTGGTCCTCCACGTCAGGATCTTGGCCCTGTGGTCGGCATCGCTCCCAACAACGACGCTCTTCTCGATCCAGGAGGATAGCATCCGGAGAGTTTGTGAACTCCTACCTACCTCCAACAGATATAGCTTGGAATCACCTGTTGTGAAATACACATGAGCAATCACTCAAAGAAGAAAAGATAGTTACCTTTTCCATATCTGGTTGTAGCAATGTGAAGACTCACTGGCCCTCGGAGTGCCTCCTGGTGGCCAGTGTCTCACCTGCCATGGGCCCCGTGTTTAGGGTGACCAGACAGCAAGTGTGAAAAATCAGGACAGGGGGGTGGGGGTAATAGGACCCTATGTAAGGAAAAGCCCCAAAAATAGAGACTGTCCCTATAAGATTGGGACATCTGGTCACCCTACCCGTGTCCCTCCCAGGCCCTGGTGCCCTTTTGCCTTGGGGTACTGCCCCCTGGCAGTGCTCCCACAGTCTAGATCTCTCCTCCCAGGGGAACCCCCAACCCTCTAATCCCCCCCTTGCCTCAGTGGCTACTGCTAGTCATCATCTAGCCCGCACTCACTGGGGCAGACTGCAGTCTGTAATGGCCACTCATCATTGGCAAGGGGTAAGACCTGCTGCCTTTGGCTATCCTTGGACTGCCCTTCTGCAGTCCCCAGTATCTTTTTTAGGCACAAGGCCTGCAGCCTGGGGAGTTGCCAGGCTGGAGCTCCCCAGCTCCTCTTGCCTTTCCCTAGCCTGCTCTATTGCCTGCACCCTAAGCTCCCAGGCAGCTAGGTCCTTCTCCCTCTAAAGTAGGAGGGAGACAGCCTTAGCTCCTGGTCACAGCCCTTTTATCAGGGCCAGCTGTGGCTTGATTGGCGCATGGCCCAGCTGTGGCTGCTTCCCCAAGCAGCCTACCCTATTGGGTCTCCAGGGTAGCCCTTTCCTAGAGCTGTTTTAACCCCTTCAGGGAAGCAGCAGGGTGATCGTCCTGCTACACTGGTGTTCTTCGAGATGCGTTGCTCATGTCTATTCCACATCCTGCCCTCCTTCCCCTCTGTTCGAGTTGTCTGGCAAGAAGAACTGAGAGTGGTCGGAGGGAGTGTGCAGTGCCCCTTTACCGCGCCATGGAGGTGCCACGCCAGGGGGTCACTAGGGGCACTCTCCCATGGGTACTGTTAGGAGAAAATCTTCCGACACCAGTGCACGTGGCGAGCACGCACACCTGTTGTGGAATAGACAGGAGCAACACGTCTTGAAGAACATTAGTTATGGAAAAGGTAACTGTCCTTTACTTCACCCACCTGGTCTCCTGCATTTAACTGTAAGTTAATGTCATTACTTATTAAAGGTGCCAGATCAATCGCTTCATAGAGGCAAATCCTCTGCTTGAGCACAGACTACACAGCACAGGGGTAGCGGCCATTGTGCTTCACCTCTGTTCTGGAGGGGCTGAGAGGGTAACTCAGACTCAGTCCCTTCAGCTTTCTGCTGAGATTAATGAGAAGAGTGGTGAACTGTACCCCCTGTATAATGGGATCTGTCAGACGAGGGCCTGTTCACGATGAAGTAGTAGACTGAGACCAACCCATCTCATGCAGAAGTAACAAAGAGTCCTGTGGCACCTTAAAGACTAACTAAAGTATTAGAGCATAAGCTTTCATGGGCTAATACCCACTTCGTCGGATGCCCAGAAAAGCTCATGCTCTAATACTTTAGTTAGTCTTTAAGGTGCCACAGGACTCTTTGTTATTTCTGCAATTCCAGAACAACACGGCTACCCTCTGATTCCATCTCACGCAGACCACCAAATATCCATCAGTTAGCAACAACTTTTGGTTACCATCAGTTTTGGTCAGATTTGAACCAGCGATGAAGGACATGCCCCAACTCCCACTAAAGTAAGTGGCAAAACTCCTAGTTGGAGTGGGATCGGACCAGTAGAGGTGAGAGGTTCTGTATCATTGTCAGACCACTGAGCCATCCAGTCCTGCGCTTTTAAATTTTAACTCCTCACTGCTTAATTCATTAATGCTTAACACCTGGGTCACAATAGACATGGTACAGAGATGGGACCAAAAGTGCATGTCAGAGGTTATATTATGAAAACATACCTTTCACTGGATAGCTCAGAGTACATGTAATGAGATATGGAACCTTTCTCCTCTATGTCAGTGATTACAGTTCAGCCCAGACTGCTAAGTAACTAAAAGTTGTTACCACCAGGTTGTAGTTCAGTGACTTATGAGAAATTAGTTGCTGGCCATAGGTCAGTTCCCAGTGGAGAGGTGTCAACAGCACCAAAAACATCACAGCTGGCATAAATTAGACCACAGCAATGAGGACCAGGAACTGAGTGAGCCACAGGGAGGGGAATGCTCCATTACCTGGAGTCCGACCCAGTACATCTTCAAGATCTTACCTCACATTCTGCTCCTTTTGTGCTGTATGTTCTGTCACACAGAATGTGCTTGGTCATCCTTGTATCAGGGCCGACTCTTTCGACCTCCATAATCGCGCTTTTCACCTTCAAGCTCCCTCTAAGAAATTGTTTGATCATTTGATCTATATTCTTCTAAATTTTGTTGACTTAAGCCTGGGTTTAAAAAATTCACCTCTTTGGGCTTAATAATTTTTAAGGTGTTGCTGAGTTGGCCTCCTTCATTTCAGTGTTTGTTTATATTTGTGTGTGGAGTGGAGCAGCACTTACTCAGCTAAGGGCTTGGCTACACTTACGAGTTATAGCGCAATAAAGTCGTCAGGAGAGCTCTACCTTACTACCTGTTCTCACTGGCAAGGCAAGTAGAGCTCTCTGACTCCATGGCTGGAGCGCCCCAAGAGGAATAACGTTTGTTGCCGTGGCACCGTTATGGACACCTAATGTGTTCTGACTGGCTTCCAGAAGTGTCCCACAATGCCTGTTATAGCCACTTTGGTCATCACTTTTGAACTCTGCTGCCCTGTGCTCAGGTGACCAACCATCAGACCTGCCCTTTTAAATTCCCTGGGAATTTTGAAAATCCCATTCCAGTTTGCTCAGCAAGGCGTGGAGTGTTCTCAGTGCATCTTTCCAGGTGACCATGCCTCCACGTGCCAGACGATCCCTGGTATGGAGCAATGGCAAGGTGCTGGACCTCATCAGTGTTTGCGGGGAGGAAGCTGTGCAATCCCAGCTGTGCTCCAGCCGTAGGAATTACGATACATCTGGGCAGCTATCATGAGCCATGACAGAGGGGCCATGACTGGGATGCGGTGCAGTGTCGGGTTAAAGTAAAGGAGCTGTGGAATGCCTACCACAAAGCCTGGGAGGCAAACGGCCACTCCAATGCAGCTCCCGCGACCTGCAAATTCTACAAAGAGCCGGATACAATACTTGGAGTGATCCCACCTCCATTCCAACGACCACCATGGACGCTTCCAAGCCCAGCACAGCAAGGGGGGAGGAAGAGGAGGAGAAGTAAAGTGCGAGCGAGGGTGCTGAGGCGGGGCAGGAGACACCCTGGAATCCCTTGAGGGATGCAGCCAGGAGCTCTTCTTGAGCCAGGAGGAAGGCAGCCAGTCACGGTGTTCAGTGCTTGGGGAAGGACAAACAACAGAGGAGGTTCCTGGTAAGTGGCTTTTTCGGGAAGGAAGTTTTTAGGTGTGGGCTCTTGGGGCAAGGGGGTAAGGGCTGTATGCATGCCTAGGTACGGAATAGGACGTTCATGTGCTCTATCACATCACTGTAATTGGCATCGGTGATCTCTTCAAAAGTCTCAGTCAGAACGTGGGCAATGTGCCTGCGCAGGTTTATTGGGAGACACAGCATGGTTCTTGTCTCAGTCAGGCTAACATGTCCGCTCCACTCTGCCACGAGGGGACCATTGCTGTGTTACTTTCTTTTTTTAAATAAATGAATTTTCTTTTCAATAAATGGAGTTTTATACTTTGAAAACATACTATATTAGTGCATAAAGCAAAATATACCTTAGCCCAGGAAAGCAACAAACACTGCAAGTCAGTGTACCAAACACAGGCACTGTACTTAACTCCCGTGCAGAGCACCAGACATTACTGATGGCTTTCAGCCTCAAATTGCTCTCTCAAGGCATCCTTAATCCTTGCAGCCCCACACTGGGCCCCTCTAATAGCCCTGCTCTCTGGCTGTGCAAATTCAGCCTTCAAGTGTTGAACCTCCGAGGCCCATGCCTGAGTGAAGCTTTCACCCTTCCCTTCACAAATATTATGCAGGGTACAGCACGTGGATATAATCTCGAGGATGCTGTCTTTGGCCAAGTCCAGCTTCCCACAAAGATAGCGCCAGCGGCCCTTCAGACAGCCAAAAGCATACTCCACAGTCATTCGGCACCGGCTCAGCCTGTAGTTGAACTGTTCCTGGCTGCTGTCCAGGTTCCCTGTGTAGGGTTTCATGAGCCACAGCACTGAATGGTAAGCGGGGTCTCCAAGGATCACAGTGGGCATTTCCACTTCCCCTACAGTGATCCTCTGGTCTGGGAAAAAAGTCCAGGCTTGCAGCTTCCTGAACAGGCCAGTGTTCCGAAAGATGCATGCATCATGCACTCTTCCAGGCCAGCCTGCGTTAATGTCAATGAAATGCCCACAGTGATCCACAAGTGCCTGGAGAACCATGGAGAAATACCCCTTTCGGTTAACGTACTCAGAGGCTAAGTGGGCTGGTGCCAGACTAGGAATATGTGTCTCATTTATTGTCCCTCTGCAGTTAGAGAAATCCATTTACTCAAAGCCAGCCACAATGTTATTCATGTTACCCAGAGGCACGGTTCTTCTGAGCAGGATGCACTTAATGGCCCTACAAACTTGCATCCATACAATTCCAACGGTCGACTTTCCCACTCCAAACTGGTTAGCGACCAATCGGTAGCTGTCTGGAGTTGCCAGCTTCAAGATTGCAATAGCCATCTGCTTCTCCACCGTCATGACAGCTCTCAATCTCGTGTCCTTGCGCCGCAGGATGGGGGCAGGTTCAGCGCACAGTACCATGAAAGTGGCTTTTCTCATCCGAAAGTTCTGCAGATACTGTTCATCATCCCGGACTTGCATGACAATGTGATCCCACCACTCAGTACGTGTTTCCTGAGCCCAAAAGTGATGTTCCACGGTGGAGAGCATGTCTGTGAGTGAGACAAACAATTTTGTGTTGTATGCGCTGTGCGACTCGATATCGTTGTTGGAGTCGTCCTCAGTGTTAGTTTGGATCTTAAGGAGTAACTCGACTGCCAAACAAGACGTGCTAGCGAGACTCGTCAGCATGCTTCTCAGCAGTTCAGGCTCTTTTCCCGCAGACCAAAAGGGAAGACAGATCGTGCCCCACAGAAACCATTGAAAGGTGGCACCAAATGTGAATGGAAACACAGGGATTGCTGGGATGCGAAGTGATGCATTACATAGTGTTGGGATAGGATCCAGAAGGACCCAGACCCCACGCCCCCTTCCCACAAGCCACAGTGCCAGAATGGGAAGAGGTGCTCTGTGGGATAGCTGCCCACAATGCACCGCTCCCAATGTCGCTTTAAGTGCTGCGAATGCGGCCGTGCCAGTGCGCTTGCAGCTGTCAGTGTGGACAGACTGGAGCACTTTCCCGGGTGTGCTCTCTGAAGGCTGGTTTAACCCAAAGCGCTCTACATCTGCAAGTGTAGCCAAGCTCTTAGTCTCTCAGCACCAGATTCTGCTACCCTTACTCATGTCAGGTGGCTCTCTCCCTCCTTTTAATGAGACTACTTGGAGAGCAAAGTACTATTCAGTATGAGTAAAGGTGGCTGAATCTGGCCCTTAAATAACAAATTAACCCCTTCCCCTGAGAAACTCACTATATGTCAGTGTTTAGGCCCATTCCTGGGACTGCCTAGTGAAGTTTATACTGCTAATGTCCATGTTGGACCTAAACTAGAGATAGAAAGAGGATTTGGTGTCAATCCAATACTACCTCCAGCACTAGATCCTCTTGGACAAAAAATAAAACAGCACACACTGGGCCCAATTCTGACTCAGGTGCATGAAGTCTCTGGGTACTATTCCCATCAGGAAGGTCTACAGGGTTTGGCCCATTGTTTAAATGGCAGAATGGTAAGTGAATATTAATAGCTAAACTTGTAATTAATCTGCCAGTTGACATATTCAACACACCCCATGTTTTCTTCCTAGTAGATGCAAATGAGACTTGACTGTACACATCTCATGCCTAAATTATACCTCAGAGACTCTAAGTAACACAGTTTGCATGGTCTGAATTATTTCGGCAAAAACAAAGCAGATAACTGAGTGTAGTTGTCCTGAGTTCTCTCGCTCTCCAGCTCTTTCCCTGCTTGGGAACTCCAGAAGTTTGAGGGATAGACCAGATCTCGAATGTAAATATGCATCTTGCCTCCAGATTTGGCATTCAGAGCAAACCAGATGAGTGTCGGGGATTTTTTAACATAAAGCCATGAGCAAAAATGAGCTAGAAGTAAGAGCTCTTTTGTGGACTGTATTTCAAAGGCATATGAAACTATGGGTCCCCAAAGAGCATTCTGGAATTAGTGGTAAATGCTTTTATTATTATGCCGAGGTCTCACACTTAATTGGTTTCAGATCTAATAGCTATGATCCTGTGCAATGGATAGTGATAGAAAGCATGTAAATTATATCAATTCCCCTACCCCACCTCACTTGTTGCATGAAACTTTGCATCTGTTTTACACTAAGGCATAATCAGAACAACTCGCGGCCAGGACTTTTTATTCCAGAATCAAATACATAATGTACCTCTACTTCCTCCCTAAAGGATCAGTTCTACACTCCTTCCATATACATAAACTCCATGGACATTAATAGGGGGGCAACCCAGGCAGATGGAGAGGAAGGAGGGAAGCCTCAAAAGAAGTAGCTGAAAAATGAATAGAATTAGGAAGTGTGAAGTAACATGGAGAATATATTCATACAGTTGTAGTTTGCATTTGTTGTTGTGTCTATGGAGTACTGTACTCATGAACGATTCCAGATGGCCAGACCTTGAGAATAAAGCCTGCTAGCCACAGAGTAGGTACAGCACAAACTGCCTCCACCAACAATACAGGAAGTATTTATATGTCTCCTATCACAGTAGTATCTGAGCATCCTGACCTGGAGGGGCCACCTGCGTTGCTGGAAGTGTTGCTCAGTTACCTCCTCACTCAGTCCTTAGCTTCCCCACTCAAACCAGCAATCAGAGGGCAATTAGGGCTAATTGACTTGGTGCTTTCTGTGATAGGCGAACACTGGACTCTGAAAGCAACAAAGGTGTTTATGGTGACAAGAATAGATAGGCTGCTGGGTGTATCTGATGCAAAGGCAGATTAGTAGTTTGTTGTGTGTAGTTGTATTGCTGGATTTATTGTTGTAAGGCCAGATTTCTTGCTGCAGACAGCTGTTTGATGTGCATAGTTATTGGCTATGGAGATGGATTTACAATGGACGGTTAAGCAGTTGCACCAGCAAAACACAACGTTTACATGTGCAAATGCAGCAGTTAGGTAAACAATGACCTAATGTGCCCATCAGGTCTCTGGCTGTGTATGCACAAAGGTGCAATGTATTTTAGCCCACACCAAGGCATTTATGTGTATGCCTAACTTTAAGCACACAAGTAGTCTTATTGATTTCACTAAGGCTACTCATGTACTTAAAGTTAGACACTATGCTTAGGTACTTTGTTGAATCAGGGACTCGCCTGAGAAAGGAAGTGAAGAGTAAATTACATATTTAAACACAATTTGTGACCTTTTCCATTTAAAAAAATATTTTTTGAAATTCTTTCCTCATTTCCTTTACTATGAAGTCATCGGCTGATTAATTCAAGTCAGCCATGCCATGTGTTTGCATCCTTCAATCAACCTTGCAAAACTCCACTTGCACAGGGTGAGTACATATTTTGATGAGTGGAAAGGCTTGCATGTTTGGTTTAAATTTTTGCTGTTTGGGATCATGTGCATAGGAGTCTGGTTATTTTGCATAACTGTATATTTTAATTGTGTCTCCAGGGGGCCCAGCATCTGGGATGGGTCCCTTTGTTTTATTCTGTAGTCAGAGTTGTTAACTGAAATAAATAAAAAATCAAATAACTAACCATTTTTATGATCATCAAAGTAAAGCATGAATAAAAAGATTTTATGCCTTTGTTAGAAAATTTCCATGTCAATTTTGCAAGTGCTTCCTTACATGTTTTTCTCTGGGAGTACCCAAAAGCTCAGTGTCATGAGATGATTAGAAGGAAGAGAAATTGATTTTTTTCTGCTAACATTCTCATGGAACATTTAAGGTGAAGCAATCCACATTTTTTCTTATAGAATGAGGAAACGCCATCCTTCATTTCCACAGTTAATATGACAAAGCCCATTTGGCAAAATGTTGGTATGTGTGTGATAACACCTCCATATTTCAGAATATGGACTGATGACCATGATAGACTAAGATGTGAAAACAAAACGTGTATTTTATGTTGGTCACTGTTAGTTCCATTCTATTAAATTATAATCAGTTGCTGAATGCTGAAAAGAAAGGAAAATCTGTATCAGCATTAGACAATGGTACTACAGTCTGACAGCCCCTCTCCACTCAAACTCCCTGACCCTTTGCCTCCAGAGATATTGGTGTGAAACCCGTTCAGAAGGCAAATTAAAGTGATTCTTAACTCAGCTCTCTTCTTTTTTGATGATCCACATTGTGAAACAATCATGCAGATTTCATGCACCCAGGAAGCAGAACTGAAGCGGCATAGGTTTATGCATATACTGTTCTTCTGAGAGAGAGAGAAGTCTGATACCACTTGGCAGTATTTTGTATATCTCATGTGCTAGCCAACTAGCAGTCAGTTGACAGTGATTAATAATTGATTTTTAGAATAAATTTTGGGGGCTAAATTAAATCCCCAATACATTACCTGTATCTTCAGTCTAATCTTTTATTCTGGAGCTAGAATGTGTTTTATTTTTTAATCTACATCAGTCCTCAAACACAGCAGGAGATATTATGTGGATAAGCCAGTAGCATGGTTCCTTCTAACAACCTCTTGTCAATCATTGTTAATTAACTGATGGGTCTACCTACAAGGCACTTCAGTGGCAATTGTGCTTTCATCACTATCAAATCAAATCAAAGGGCAGGTGGCTTTTTAAAAAATATGCCATCTATTTTCTTGTAGTCACTAAAGTAAGAGTGTATGGAGCAATCTCCCAACTACTTGCTACATGTCTGAATACTTGTTGCTGTGGATGCTGAGCGAGATCATTATGACACAACCTATTCTCTGCAAAAATCTATGGTAATGAACACACAAATTCAACTAAAAGTTTCCAATCCATGTACTTCTGTGCTCACCTTGCACCCTCCTAGTGAGGGCTGCCTCGCCCATTTTGTGCCATGTCATGGCCTATTGCTAGGAGGGGGACAGATTTCAAAGTTTGAAATGTGCCTTTGCACATGCACTCACAAAGTACGCACCGCTGGAGGCCTAATTTGTGTGCACAGTTACTGATCATCTCCTCCCATGTGTCATACGAATTAGACATGCAACTCTGTGCCTAGAAGCAGTGGAAAATTTGGCCCACAATGATATCCCTTGTATGATCTTATAAACGTAGCTGGATCAGAGTGCCTGAAGCCATCATTCCTCGTGTTGTGATTCCAGTCAGAAGGCACAAGTTAAGTCAGATTGAGCTGGGCGAAGCTACTACAGCGTTTCCATGTGATTCAGTAGAGGATACTCTGCTTCTGAGTCATTACTAAACCTAATGCCCAACATGGTGATAGGGAATGCTGTGTTTCAGAGATTGCTTTGGGGGACTCCGTCAAGGTATGTCTACACTGCACAGGCAATGAGCCACCCAGCCTGAGTGGACAGGCTTGTGTTGGTACGGCTCATGCTAGCTTGCTAAATATAGCTGTGTGGATGTTGCAACACCGACAGATGGTAGGTCTGAGTGTGGGCGGCTAGCCCAACTTCCGCCATACCACAGCATCCGCACAGCTATATTTAGTGAACTAGAATGAGCTCTGTCAACACAAGTCTGTCTACCCAGGCTGGGGGAGACACTCCCAAGGAGTACTCTTTTCTCTGATTCAGTACTAACCCTCAGTGCCCCAGCATAGTAATAGGGGGCACTGTGTTGTTGAAGATGCCATGTCTGTGGTAGGATGTAAAACAGAGGATGTCATCAGTTGACAATCCTCTGGCGCCCTTCACAAGAGCAGGGATGTTTGCTCCCTTCTCCTGCTTGGATAACTACATATTGGCTACTTAAATCTCCTTATAGTTTCCAGCAGACGCAGTATTCCTTTTCGCTTCCTCTCCTTGGCTATTGTGTAGTGATGTTCTGCATTCAGAAACATGCTACATTTCATCCCCGACACCGCTGTGGTTCAGGGGAGGATCGTTTTTCATGGTTACTGGCCCTGCTACTATTCTCCACTCCCCAGTCTCTCTGGTCAGGCCCCCATGGACACAAATTCAGACTTTGAACCCCAGAGCTGTGGTGGCTGCCTTAATCTTCCTGGCTGTTATTTTATAACAATATGGAAGATCATCATCATTTTAGTGAACTTAGTTGAATATTTCCAGAGGTGATAGTAAAAACAACAACAGAATATATATGATGGATGTACAAGAACCCTGAAAACTTGGAGAAGAATCCTACGCCCCACATCCAACACATCTTTTCACCCCTTGTGCATGGACCACCCACCTGGTAAAGAATCTGTTTGCTGTCATCTATGCAATAGCTGTCAATGGACAGACAGGGAAACTACACACCTTGCAGCTATTTCTTGGTTCCAATGTGGCCTCATATCTTTGTTCCCTCCTATAAGGTTGCTTCCAATCTTGATATAGCTTTTAGTCCTCATATTTCAAGCAACATCAACCTCCTGCCACCCTTTTAATGTGTCCATAGAGAGGCCAGCTGGAGTTGCATCTAGAAATAAATAAATTTCCCTCCTCCCACCAGAGAAAGACTCTGGATGCCAAATGTCAGCCTGGAGCGAAAGATTCTGGTTAAAGTACAACTCTGGAGAAACTTGGAGCCAAATTACCATGTTCATGAGACTGTAGGAATGGATGAAGGTGGCAATGAAAAAACTCGTTGAGAAAAAAGTTAGTCTCCTTCTCTCTACGCCAAACTTTCACCCAGTTTTAGGGCCAAGCTCAAAGGGACACTTCCCTTAGATTCTTAGGTATTTAGAGAGGCCTTTTCTTGTGGGTAGGGGGAATACAATATGAATAAAGATGTGTTTGAACCAATGACCTTTAGATCAAAGTATGAATGTTGCTCTGAACCTCTGTCTCCATGCTGGCCAAATCAAATCCCAGGCTCTGAGCGTGCCTGAACTTTGGGAATCATTTCTGATACAAATGGTGGGGGCCGGGACATTGCTGCTTATAAGTTCTGGTCAGCCCTGGAAGAAGTACTGCTGGAAATCTCCCAATAAAGGTACTTCTCACAAGATTTCCAGGCCTTGTTTGTAGACTTAAGAGCTTCAGCTGAAATATCTCATCTGTACCTATCACCCAAACCTTTTAAGGGTCATTTAGATACAGGCAAGGAACATGTCACGCTTCCTCTTTGGGGATCTGGTTCTACATCCCTTTCTTATGTGAGCAGCCCCATGGGTCAGAGGTGATTTTTTTTGTAATATTCCCGTAGATTTTTTAAGATCAAATGACCTCCATTTTACTTTACAGAATGGAAAGAACAGCAGCATCCATTTCCACAGTTCAGAGGAACAGACAAAGAGATCGTCTAGCAAAATGTCAGGTGTGTGACTGACAGCCCTCACCAGAATGTGACCCATGGCCACGGGACTGTTCATGAGTAACAGGAGTAGTTGTATGAATGAAGGGGGCAGAATCAATGGGCTCAGTTTTGCAGTTGTGCCATGTGTTGAACCCTATCAACTTTGGGGAAGTCTGGAAATAGATTAATGGGAGAATTGGACCATTCTAACTTAAGATTCTCTCTGGCCCTTTGTGATTCTCCCAGACCGTGAGGAATGGGCTATAACTCACCTTGTTTCCAAGATACTGTGCCACACTGAAGAGGGCTTTGGAAAGGCACAAAGCAGAGGAGATAGACGTGCTCGTGTGTAGAACTATTGCCTTGGGCCAGGAAAGAGAGAGCCTTGGTCAGAGGAAACAGCACAGAGCAAGGAGAGGTAAAAGCCTGGGTATAATGCAAGAATGAGAGCCTGGGTATAATGCAAGAATGAGAGTAATTTGGTGTTTGCGTTATGAAAGCCCTATGGGAGGGAGATCTTTCATTAGGGCCTGCTTTCAGTATAGAATAAGAAAGGCAGCAGCAAAAATACAGAGAAGGAAAACGAGTGACTTCAAAATAATGACCCGGACTGATTCCGACTCCGAAGTAGATGAAGGAGACTGAACTGGGATCTGCTCCCATCAGATGGAAGCAAGTTGGACTACTTCCCGGACAGATTGGCCCCAGCTGGGAAAGATAGAAGAATGAGAGGAAGAAAGATGGCTCAAGTAGGAGAACAGCAGCTCCAAGATAAAAAGCATTTTCAAGAAAGCCAGATTAGATATATTATCAAATCAATGGCATTAGACCTGACAGGCAGCATCCGAGGAGCCAAGAGACAAAGCTTATCAAAGCCAACAGTAAATCAAGGTGAAAAAGCAACCTGGCACTGTGTGGTCACCTTTCCGTTTGCTCTGACCAGGGCAGCATAGAAAACCTTCTGCATTTCTTGTGTGGGATAGGTGCTTTGATATTGAGTTTGATTAATATTTTCCCTTCTCCCCCTGACTCCACAAACAGATCTTCAGCTACTGTGGGCCAGATCCTCAACTACTGTAAATTAGTGTAACTCCATTGACTTGACTGGAGTGAACCTGAGTTACACAATCTGAGAGGATCTGGCCCGGTGGATTGTAACAAATACAATACACAGACTCAACATAAGAGTCCAAGCATCTGCTCTTGTGGGGTGCTCAGCACTCTGAACTGCCAGAGACATCACGGGGCTGCCCACCCTGCAGATGAGGCCTTGAGACTCTTCCCCAGCTGCGCATTGTCACATGAAGATTTAACTTTGATCCAGTATTTCCATCCAGCAGTAAGTGGAGGCAGCATAGTCTAGTACTTGGACAACGGGCCTGGAACCTAAGGAACTCCAGAATTCAGTTCCCAGTTCCGACACACTGCCGCACCTTGGACAAGTGACTTTGCCTTTCTGTGCCTCAGTTTCCTCAACTGTAAAAATAGGGATAACAACTTCCATCTCTCAGTGGATGCCATGAAGATTAGCTAGTTGAGCCACACAGTGAGTGTTAAGTGCATCTTTTTAAAGATGTGGTTTAGAAAATAGATTGCTCTTTGAAATAAGCTCAGCACTTCTCAGGATCAGGCTCTCAATTATTTTTTTGGAGAGGGCGGGCAAGGATTGCACATATGTTATGATAAATGTCTGTGTTGTCTGAAATTCCCAGGATTTCCAGATGCTCCAGACAAAAGTCAAACATCCGGGGCCAGAGCCCACAATAAACCAACACAAAGACAACAATAAAAGGAAACTAACAAACTGAAGCACTAATTATCATCAGCATAGTCCTTTAGAACCCTGGGAGTCCAGGAATATAGAATGCAGGGTATATCCTGGTCCTTTCTTTAAATGTGTGACCTAAAGACTTGTTTACACTGTTTGTTGGTAAAAAAGAGAAACAAACAGACAGGTCAGTAGACAGTAGCTAATCTCCCAAACTCTTGGATGGGAGCTCTGCAAAGGGACTTATTTTAGAATTCACAGAAGATTGATCAGCAATGGGAAAGGAAGTGAATCAGAGCTAAAAACACATTTTAAAAAAGGGTAAAACACCACCTTTAAATGCTGTTTGATCTGGCACTTCAGCGGACAAGTCTGCTGCAGATGGAGGAAACAGGAAGTCTGCCAAGGAAAAAATGTGAGGAGGCAGCCATCAAGCCTTTCCGCTCCACCCCAAAATAAAATCCCAACCCAGAAATATGGGGTTGCCTTTCATGATTGGGGTTAAACTCCTGATTTGATCCGAAAATTGCATTACCGTCTACCTCGCCCGGTGATTAGGGGTGAAGACTATAGAGCTATACTCTCAACTTGTCTACTTTGCAGCTGTCTCATGATGATACTCAGGCAAGTCACTTCACCATTAGGGATAATAAATTAGCCCTCATTTATAAGTGGCTACATGGGGAGAAGATTTGGGATAGCAGAGCATTCTTTAGTCTTGCAGACAGCGATATAACAAAATCCAATGGCTGGATGCTGAACAAATTCATATGGGAAATACAGTGCACATTTTTAACAGTGAGGGTAATTAACCACTGGTGAAACTTATCTAGGGAGGAGATACATTCTCTGTCACTTGCAGTCTTTAAATCAAGATTGGATGCGTTTCGAACAGATGTGCTCTAGCTCAGCCAGAATTATGGGCTTGATGGAGGAATTACTGGGTGAAATTCTAGAGTCTGTTTCAGACAGGAGGTCAGACTAGAGGATCATCCTGATCCCTCCTGGCCTTACAATCTCTGAACCTGTGAACATTCACCTTCGTAAGCATCCTAGTAAAAGTTGCATGCAAAGTGTGCGTGTTGTTTTGCTGGAAAGCACCTTACAACAGATAGCAAAGTGCTGTTGAGGAGATCAGCCATCCACTGCAAACACACAGCATGAAATTAAAGAAAACGGGGAGGGGAAGGGAGAACATCTTAAAAATAGCAGGAGCAGGCGTGTGTGCCAGCCCTGCCAGGTGCTACAGCATAAATAAAAATAACATGGATTGCAAGACAGTATGGATACATGTACAGAGATATGCTGCTGGAGCCTGCTGCAAATCTGGAGTTACTCTACTGAAAGCAGTGGGCCACATTCTCCTTTCCTCTGTGCTGTATGTCATCATTTAACACCAGTGCAAAGTGAATGCAAAGCGCCACCATTCTGCTTTGGTAGTATCAGTAGCATTACTCCAGATTTAAAGAATCGCATTTGGATCCTAGAACCCATTTCGAACTGTAGGAATTCAGAAGCATAAACAAAATGAATATTAAAAAAAGACAAAAAGGTGAAGACGGCTCTTGGGAAAGTAGGTTGCAATTATGGATCTATGCTCTGTACACTCTTCTCTCTCCAGAGAGACACATACAGTTAGGTCTATGTCTCTTCTCATAGCTAGGCAGAGAGAGGAGTAATATTTCCCTCTTGTTCACGTGATCATGTTGTATACTCAATATAGATAAAGCATTAGAAAAATTGATGCTTCCCTCGCCATTCTGCACCAGATGCCCATGAACCTACTTGCATATACAAACTATTTGTAGACTTCCTAGGGTATGTCTAAACTGCAAATAAACACCTGCAGCTGGCCTGCGTCCACTGACTCGGGCTTGCAAAGCTCGGGCAAAGGGGCTGTTTCATTGTGGTGCAGACATTCAGGCTCGGGCTGGAGCCCTGGCTCTGGGACCCCACGAGGAGGGAAGGTACCAGAGCTCAAGCTCCAGTCCGAGGCCACATATTTACACTGCAGTTTTACAGCCCTGCAGCCTGAGGCCCACAAGCCCGAGTCAGCTGACACAGGCCAGCCACAGGTGTTTAATTGCAGTGTAGACATGCCCTCAGTGTCTACTATAGTTCACCAAATGCCAGTGTAAACTCCAGTATGGAACAATCCAGCAACATGGACAGATCCAAGCCCACTTCATTGGCTAGAAAGATTCTCACTGTTTTCAGTGGACTTTGGATCAGGGCCCAGGTCTCTGTTTTTATCTACATATAATACTACACATAAAACTCTTATACATACCTCGGTATTTTATTTACCTGTATCTAGCCCCATAAAAACAGGTTTGTGGAGACGAGGAAAGATCTTCAGCTCTTCGTTTTTAAGTCGCTAAGTGTCTGTCAGGTGTTAGTGGCACCATGGCGCAGATGCTGAGATCTTTCAGTCAGCCAGGAAGTACCAAGAGGATTCCCTGAAGATTGGTTAAAACGTGCTGACTGACCCCCAGAGCCTGGCTCAGTCCAGAAATCTATGCTTCACTCTGTTTGCACTGCGTGCTTAGCAGTGCAAATCGATGCCCCTTCACTTGCCCGATGCAACATCTAGTCACTGGGCCTGTACACGCACTGCACATTGGAGCAAGGAATGAGAATCTGACAGGCCAGACCCCCATGAAACTGTAACGTTCCCCCCACCCCCCCGTGGTTACAGAGTATACAGTACCTGTCCACTTGTGAAAGCTGTGAATAGGGATGGTTGGGAAGGACAGGGATGCAGGTTGTAAATCCATTGGAGGAGGGAGGGACACAGCAGAAAAATGACAAATACTTTGCCATCGTATTAGAGACTGAGCCCCCCCATATCAGGTAAAGATGGTTAGGCCAAAGCCGAACTGCACACGGGATGCTGCTGAGCTCTGCATTCTGCTAGCTGTGCTGATGTGGTCCCCACCAGCCCTACTCTGGAAAGGGACTATGCTGCCAAGTTTTGCCCCTCTCCCCAACTGCAGAGACAAAGACGGAGGAATCTAGATGCTGCTGTCATCACCCTGATGCCGAGAGCAATGCAATAGCAATACTGCCCTGAGCTCTTATCTAGCACTCCTGAGCCTTAGCACTCAAAGCACTTTACAGGCCTGTGTGTCATTAACCCCATGATGCAGCTGGGAAAGCTGAGGCTCAGAGAGTTGAAGTGACTTGCCCAGGGTCACTCAGCAAGTCAGAGCCAAAGTGGCTGTAAGAGCATATAAAGGTTTTGATGGGGAAAGGGAGAGAATAGGGTCATGGCAACCCCCTAAATAACCATAATAGACATAACTCCACAGTTCCTAAAGTCAGCTCTGGTCCATTTCATATCGGCTCCTTCCTCCTCCTGCCCCCACAAGAATACCAGGATAAAAGGAAAATTTGTGGCTGAACTAGTCTGGCCTCTTTGCAGTAATGGTGTGTCCCCACCCCCACATGTTGGCATGCAGATTAGTGTCACTCCAAATAGACAGGGAACAGCCCTATTTATGGAGTGAAGCCCTGATGCTAGCTCAGTGATCTGGTGATTCCATCAGAGATTTCCACAGCCACCTTTGACATGGTCCTCCTTGCCCTTCCTGCGGGCCTGGATTGCCATGCAAGTGTTTATCTGCTATGGCAAAAAGACATGGTCTCCCTGGAAGTAACACCACTGCTGTCTCCAGCCACTGCAGAGCCCCAATACTCTGCCACTCCAAAGGTCCCCTCCCTCCTGAGCAGGCTCCAGGAGACTTTTGCTTTCTCAATGCAGCCATTGTTTCTGCAGTTGCTCTTGGTTTGTCCCCAGAGCACATTTCACTCTCATATGATTTTTAGGAAGCTGACCCAAGTCAGAGAAAAGCCTCCTTTGTTTGTGACTCCGCTCTCTGAGTTATGGCCCTGACTGATCCAGGGCTAGACGGGCTCTTTGGGATCCTGGGTTAGGGCGGGTTCTCCTCTGCTGAGAGTTGGGCACTTCTGGGGAAGGTCCTTAAGGATGACCAGGAGCCAGAGCAGCCTTGATGCCATGATGGACCAAAGCAGTAGCACATGCACTTCCCCCTACAGGGGAGTGGGCATTTAATGAACCAGAGCCAAATTCATCCTCGGTGTGACTCCACTGACTGCAGTAGTTACACCAGGGATGCACTGGGCTAAGCAAAGCTATGGCTTTCTCTTGCAGTTCTTTCTCTTTGTTAATGAGATCGTCCAGCGGTAGCCTGGGGACCAGCTGAGTGGTTTCTTCTTTGCACCAAGTGCCTCATATTTTGAGGCTTCTCTGTTGCTGGTTTGCTTCATGTCTCTCCAGGTAGCTTTGTAACACAGAGGCCTGTTGCCAGCTGGCTATTGCATGTTTGGGGAAGCTGGTTTGCTCTGTGCTACAGAAACAGTGGGGTCTGGCTTGGTGTTTTTAACTGCCCTGGGAGTCCTAGAAGCAGGACAGTCATGTCACAGCTAGAGGTGTCCATGGGATTAGGTTAAGTAGGCAGCCCCTAGAGCACCCTTTAGAGGTGTAGCACTGATAGAACTTTCCATCAATAGGCCAGCCTCTAAATTCTCTGTTCTAGGGGTGGAATTTGGACTTTCCTAGTTCCCTCCTCCAGACAGGCTGGCCTGTTCCTGTTCAGTCAGGTGCAATGGGTTCAAATACATCCTCAGCATCCATTGCCTTGGCATTTGGCAGAGGAAGGTGTAAGAAGGTGTGAAAACCCTCCAGCAGGAAGATGTGGG
Organism: Dermatemys mawii; assembly: GCA_007922305.1. Lineage (NCBI taxonomy): Eukaryota > Metazoa > Chordata > Testudines > Dermatemydidae > Dermatemys > Dermatemys mawii. Next base: position 11,712,986 of record ML677372.1, on the reverse strand, counting down.
GTAATCTGCCCCCCACAAGGCACAGGATGAGAACACACAGGCACAGGATGAGAACACACAGGCATATGCTGTAAAGCCAGCCGGGTGTCAGACAAAGGAGTTAAGTAAAAACCAGGACTCTGTTCAAGAATAAAAGCTATCACTGTCTATACACACATGCAAGTAGTTAAAGGCATAACCACATGAAGTCAAATGGTTTGTGATGGATGAGGCCCTTGATATAATAAGCATTATGGAAATTAAGGAAATGACAGAAACCAATGGACTGGTGTAACACCAGTGGGTTACAACTGTACAGAAAAGACAGACGAGACTGAAGAGGCAGGGCAGTAGCGCTCCATCTAACAGATCCCATAGGATCTAGCCAGATAAAAATTCTGAGTAGAAAAGAGACGCGATACAGACACAACTCCCAACTATAAGAATATAAAAATATCAGTGGGGCTGCTTTACCAGCCTTCACACCAAGAAAAGGAAATTGAGGGCACAGGGTCGAGAGAGATCAGAGCCCGCAAAAGCTAACAAAATGATAACAATGGGGACTTCAATTACTCACATATGAACTGTCATATGGCACAACAGGTCAAAGTTTAGAAAAACAATTTCTTGACATTTTAAGTGAATGCTTCCTGGAACAGCTAGTTCTAGAGCCCACATGAGGAGATGCTATTCTTGACTTCATCCTAACACACCAGAGGTAATCCAAGAAGTGACAGTAGCGGAGCCACTAAGTAATAGTGACTGCAACATAATTAGGTTCAACATCCTAGGAACAGAGAAGGTAGCAGAAATGACACAGTGATACTAAACTATAGAAAGGAAGGGTTCAATAAATGAGATACTTGATCTGAAAGATCCAAAAGCTAAAAGTAAAGGACGTTAAATCCTTAAAGGTGACATGGATAGACAATTCTATCCAATAACAGCGTCACAGAAGACAAGCATATTACTGAACAAAGTGAGAGTGAGGAAAGGAAGGAGAAAACTGTTATGGCTAAATGGCAAGGTTTGAAAGTCTGAGTTGAGCAGAAATCTTTCAAAATCTGGAAATCTGACCCTAGTGAAGCCAATAATCATGAGCATACATTACAGCATGTAATAATAAAGAGGAAACTAGAAGGACCTATATGGATTTCAATGAGCAAATAGCTTAGGGTGTAAAAACAAACAAAAGCTTCATTAAGTGTATTAAAAGCAAAAGAATCAGTGGATCATCAGGAGTTAAGGGAGCATAAGGAAGACAGTGCTGAGAAGTTGACTGATTTCTTTGCATCATCTGAATTCTTGGCACCAAAAATGGTGGGCCAGTTCCTAACCTGGAACTGCTCTTTTCTGGTAATAAAGAAGAGGTGCTGTCAGAAAACTGAGGGGACAGAAAAGAAGGGGCTGGAGCAAACTGATTACTATTAAAAGGAATAAATCACCAGGTCCAGATGGCCCATTCAAGGGTTCTGAAGGAGCTTAAGTGTAAAACAGCTGGGTTGCTAGTGAAGATAGGCAATCTCTTATTAAAAACAGTCACTCTTCCAGGGGATTGGACGGTAGCAAGCATTGTGGCTATATTTAAACACGGCTCTAGAGATGTTCTGGGAAATTATATAATAGTAAGCCTTACAGCTGTATCTGGCACTTTGGTTTGGTTTACCTTATATCCACCTACTGCACAGTTCTGACACCTTCCTCTGAAGCAGGTGTGAGATCTGTTAGAAACATATTGGACTAGATCAAGGGTCAGCAACCTTTCAGAAGTGGTGTGCCAAGTCTTCATTTATTCACTCTAATTTAAGTTTCTGCGTGCCAGTAATACATGTTAACATTTTTAGAAGGGCTCTTTCTAGAAGTCTATAATATAGAACTAAACTATTGTTGTATGTAAAGTAAATAAGGTTTTTAAAATGTTTAAGAAGTTTCATTTAAAATTAAATTAAAATGCAGAGCCCCCCAGACCAGTGACCAGGACCCAGGCAATGTAAGTGCTACTGAAAATCAGCTCGCGTGGCGCCTTTGGCACACGTGCCATAGAGTCCTGTGTCCTATGAAGCACTTCTGCAGCAAGTGCAAAGCAATATGGGAGGAGCTTGGAAACAGAGCTCCTGCTCTAGACAAATGAACAGAAGTGGGCTACCTCCTCTGGCGGGGATAGTGACACATATGGGGGGCCAAGTGGGCTGCTGAGCTGTGTGGGAAGGAGGCAGACAACAAGGAAGAGTCGAAGCACTGGATCCCATTTTCCCCTGGGTCAACACCGCAGCTGACACTGGGATGAATTATAGAGCAGTCAGTCTAACATCAATACCGGGAAAGATACTGGAACAAATGATTAAAGAATCAGCTTGCAAGCAGCAGGAGGGATAACAGCGTTATAAGGAACAGCCAGCATGGGTTTGTCAAAAACAAAGCATGCCAAACAAACCAAATTTTCTTGAATGGTAGAATTACTGGTCTAGTGGCTGGGGCGAGTAGTGCATGTGCTCTGGTTTGATTTTAGTCAGGCTTTTGACAGTCCCACATGACATTCTCAAAAGTAAACTAGGAAAATGTGGTCTAGATGGAATTACTATAAAGTGGTTGATAGACTGTGCTCAAAAAGTAATTATCAATGGTTCATTGTCAAGCTGGTTGGGATGAGGAACGTAGCTGGTGCAGTCCCACAGGAATCAGTTCTGAGTCTGGTACTATTCAACATTTTCATTGACTTGCATATATAGAGAGTATGCTTATACAATTTGCAGATGACACCAACCTGGGAGGAGTTGCAAGCACTGTGAGGACAGGATTAAAATTCAAAAGGACCTTGATAAATTGGAAAATTGGTCTGAAAACAACAATAAAGACAAAGTACTTCACTTGGGAAGGAAAAAATCAACTGCACAGCTACAAAATGGGGACTAACTGGCTAGTTGGTGGTACTGCTGAAAAGGGTCTGGGGGTTATGGTGAATTACAAATTGAATAGGAGTCAAAACTGTGATGCAGCTGTGGAAAAGGCCAATATCATTCAGATATTAACAAGAGGTCATATGCAAGACACAAGAGGTAAATGTCCTGCTCTGCTTGGTACCGGTGAGGCCTTCTCATCTGGAGTACTGTGTCCAGTTCCGGATACCACACTTCAGGAAAGATGTGCTCAGAGAAGAGCAACAAAAATGATAGTAAGGTTTAGAAAACCTGAGCTATAACTGAGAAAAGTTAAAAAAAACTGGGTATATTTATTCCTGAGAAAAGAAGATTGCGGGGTGGGGGGATGGACAGGATATCAGTCGTCAAATATGTTAATAGCTATTAGAAAGAGAACAGTGATCAATTGTTGTCCATGTCTGGTGAACGTAGGCTAAGAAGCAATGGGCTTAATATGCAGCAAGGGAGATTTAGGTTAGATATTAGGAAAATCTAACTATAGGGGTAGTTAAGCTCTGGAATAGGCTTCCGAGGGAGGCTGCGGAAGCCACGTCACTGGAAGTTTTTAAAACAGGTTGGACAAACACCTGTCAGAGATAGTCTAGGTTACTTTGTCCTGCCTCAGTGCCAGGGGCTGGACTTGATGACCGCTTGAGAGTCCTTCCAGCCACAGGTGCCAACTTTTGCCGGCGGGTGCTCACACCCCCCCGGCCCTGCCTCTGTCCCAAAGTCTCCATCCAAACTCCACCTCTCCCTGCCCGATTGGACTGCTCCCCAAATCCCTGCCCCAGCCCTGCCTCCTGCCTGCAATGCACTGCATTTCCCCTCCTCCCCTGTTCCTCCCAGGCTTGCCATGCAAAACAGCTGTTTTACGGCGCAAGCGCTGGGCGGGAGGGAGGAGAAGCAGGACCCGGCGGCACGCTCAGGGGAGGAGGCGGAGGTGCAGGTGAACTAGGGCAGGGCGGGGAGTTGCTGGTGGGTGCTCTGCACCCACCAATTTTTCCCCAGGGGAGCTCCAGCCCTGGAGCACCCACAGAGTTGCACCTATGCTTCCAGCCCTACAGTCTATGAGCTGAGCACAAGATGCCAGCTGAACTTGGGGCCTCCTATAAAGCCTGCTAAACAGCGACAGGCAAGTGTTTCGCTGTTGAGTTTGGTAACAGAAGGGGACAGGTTTCCAGCAGGTTAGAGCTGGAGACTGATATGATGCTCTTTAATCATCAGTGGGTCGAGCCTGGTTTAATGCTATCGAAAACCATTCATGATCGTCGATGCCTTATTGATGTCTATGGGGCGGAGCACCACCAATATATTCCTAGAGAAAGCAAGCCCACCACGTTACATTTACTCACAGGAAACAAGCCATTCCCAAGGATGTGGGAAACATACAAAAGAACTGAACCCTTCTCCCAAAACAGCCAGCCACACATCCCAGGCGTGGAAGAACCTCGCTCAGTTCCGGCTGCCTAGTGGAAACAGCCCAGCCTATCTTCCGACGTGCAATCGCAGTATATTCCCGCGTGGCCCGCCAACAGGAAGCAGAGGTTCCAGGCATGTTTGTACAGGCAAGGATGCTTCAGGGCTTGTGGAAACGTCAGCAAGATGTTTGGATAACAGAACGGGTCAAGGCTCGAATATAATCAGTGTCTCCGAGCTCCTGCACCAAACGGAAGAGTGAATAATAAACAAGGGGAAATGGTTCTGCTGGGGAATTCTGTGCTCATGGGCGTGTTCGCTCTGCGGCCAGATGGAACTGGGGAGGGCAGTGCTATGGATTCAGTCCCTCTTCCCTCACTTTAGATAAGGGCTCCCTCTGGAGCTGAGGCTCAGAAGCTGAATCAATTCACCCAGAGGTAGACAAGAGTGTGGAGTGGGGATCTAGGGCTGGCCAGTGTAATTGTTTTAACTGTGACATCCGTTCCAAAATCCTTTCTGCTGACAGTGCCCTGAAATGCAGCTGCCTGGGTGTGGGGTGAGGCTGTGAACCATGTGCTGCCTGCTTGAAGAGGAAATTCTAGCCAACAGAAACAATCCCATGTTCCTTAAGGGCTGCTACACAAGGTCACTCTCCCAGCTTAGGGGGCTGGTTTGACGTGGGGCACTTTATTCCAGCTTTAGCCATAATCCAGCACCCCTCCCCCACATACAGGTTGCACAGGCCCTGCTGCTCCAGAGTCTTCCAGGCACACAAACTCTCCCTGACCACCCCCTGCTCCCACAGCTATGTCCCTCTGACTGCAGCAGCACAGTGCAAAACTTTAAGGGACAGCACATAGGCAGTATACAGCCCTGGCCTCCCAGCCAGTTCTTACACAAAAATACTCACGTTTCCATTACAAGAACTCCAAGACATCTCACTGACGAGTGCTGCGCTGCCGGATAAACAGACAGGACCTCCATTTCCGAGGTCTCCTCCAGAGAGCCTCACAAAGCAACCCGCACCGTGTTCTGTGCCTCAATCCCAGAGATTGCCTTGACCCACTGGGATTTTTCCTGGATGGGCGTCCAGATACTGAACCCAGAGAGTGTCTGGCCTCTGAATCCAGTGCTGTGGGTTGGCCTGTTATAAGGAGAGGGATCACTGGTGAAATTCAGATCTGAGTTTGGATTTCCAGCACCCCAAAGTGTGGATCCAAGGCATTGATTTGGTCCCATCTCTACACAGCAGGAAGCCATGATGAGCAGCCTGGCACACTGCATCAGACTGCACCCAGCCTGAGTGGCTCACTCTTTGCACATGGTGCCCTCTCTCAGCCAAACCAGCAGGCTGTAGGGAACATGGCCTCACGGTGAGGGAACAGGCCTGGGAGTCCTCTGGGCTCTGTTCCTAGCTCTGCTCCCGACTTGCTGCATGACCTCTGCAAGTCATGCCATGTCTCTGTGCCTCAGTGTCCCCATCTGTAAAACAGGCATAAACATTGAGGAGCCAGAGTGTGGTGAGTGAATCAAAGCACTTTGTGACCATTGGATGGCTGGGTCGTGGGATGAGCAAAGTGCTGACCAGGCAACGGCTCTGCCTCAGCACCGGCAGAGCTAACAGCCCCAGCGCAGGCTACGGCTCCCCAGTTTAAAAGCCCGTCTGAGTTTTGTCCTTTCCAAGCGTTTTCCCTCCCTGCCCCCCCGCACTGCCACCCCGTCCTTATATTTCAGCCCACTCAGTAGGTTATGTGGGCACTGGGGTGAGGGGAGGGATCACAGTACCGGCCCTGCCAAGCCAATTCCCACGTTAAAGACTGAGAAGGAAACCAGGGAGCCAGGCTTCTATATGATGCTTTGCCTCAGAGAGTGGGGCCCATCTTGGTCCCCTTCCTTCCTTTAATCCCGCCTCCACAGTGATTGCTTCTCTGCTTGCTCCCTGCTAGTGTGAAAACAAACAGCCCTATCTGGCAGGCCCCAGAACCTGCCTTATCACTGTTAATACCATTATCAGCCACTCCCAAGGCCCAGCTGCGGAGGTTTGTGCTCCTTGCTGCCCAAACACTACCTATATGTTTCCTCTGAGATAAGGAGCCTCCACATTCCACTGGGAACCTGAAGGAACTTACTCTTAGCACAAAGAGGATGGCTCAGGGCTTGCCACAAGGTTTGTGGCTAGGTTTCCAGGGGCAGTCAGGGGCAAGACGCAGCAGAGAGCGAGATGAGGGCTAATTAACTGGTGTAGACTTGGGGTCCTGTTCCTGACCCCTCGGAGACTCCCATACCAAGTGACAAAGGGGGGGTGGGGAAGAGGGAAAAGGGACCAGAGGAGGAGAGAAGTGAGGGGAACAAAGGGATGGAGAGAAAGAGGTGGGGGGAGGGGAATAGGGACCGAAGGGGGGAGGAATAAAGAGAGAGGGGGATTGGGAAGGGGAAGAGACTGGAAAGAAAGGTGCATGCTCCCCATCTGGCAGGGAAAAGACGGCCCTTCCTCTCCCCAGTCCCCACCCAGCAGCCACACACCTCCTATTCCCGCTTAGGGTGACCAGACAGCAGGTGTAAAAAATCAGGACGGTGGGGAGTGGGGGTAATAGGAGCCTATATAAGAAAACCACCCAAAAATTGGGACTGTCCCTATAAAATTAGGACATCTGGTCACCCTATCCCGGCTAGATGATTCAAAAGCCCCCTTCCCAGGTTCTCACGCTGGCCCCCTCACGGCAGTGCCCTCGCGGTGCAGAGTTGGTTCTTCCTGCCCCCAAGTGAACTGGATGTCACCTTCCCCTCCTTCCCCTGATTCCTTTCGGTCAATTTCCACAGCTGCTCTCTGTTCTTAAAACTCTGGCCAAGGCCTGGGGTGACTGGGCTCAGCTGGTGCCTATTTATGTCCCTTATCTCTGAGGCTCCTCGCCTGTGGCTGTGGGGCCTGAACATTGTTCCAGCCAAACTCCAGCTTTATCTTTGGAAACAACCCTCTGCTTAGCCCAGCTGCCTTGGGACCCTTCCCTGTCTGTCTGTCTGCAAGGCTCTTGGCATCTCTTAGCAGGGGCATCAAGGACTGTGTTGATGATGGGTCCAACCTCTACCATTAGAGTGATTTTACTGAAGGTGTTTTTCCCACTGGCAAACTCCCCTCTCCCCACCCAGTAACCTCCACACCTCAGCGGGGTCACAGCTTCTTCTGTGTCTCCAAGAACTAAAGAGTTTGATCCCAGATTTCCTGCTGATGTCTCTGCCCTCTGTTGCCCCCAAGTCTTTATTGGTTATAGACCTGTAGGATTGGCAAGGACTGTGAGAGGTCTTCTGTTCCAGTCCCCTGCACGCAAGGTAGGATTAAATATTACTGATGATTACTGATTACCAGTTAATTACTAATCGAAGAGCAGGGGATAGTGGGGTTTAATCCCAGAATCAGGTACAGCAGAATCAAAATGATCAAGTTCAATATTGGATCAGGAACCCCAATAGGCACAATGAAGACACTCACCCCAAGGACAAAGTAAACTATGAGCAATGTTATTAGCACAATTAGTAAAGACATAAATGCTCCAAACCACACCAGAAGATCACAGCAATGAAATACTAAGGTAATGGCTTGTACTGTTCCTCACATGTACTCACACCCTTTGTTGGGGAGCTGGTGGTAACCGACAGAGGTCCTGTTCGGTCCCTAGCATGCCATACAAGTCTGATAAGACACATCTCTTCTTGCGTGGTGTTCTGGTCTATTACAAGGCATAGGCCTGTCCTGAATATTCCTACAAATGCCCAGCCTGCCATGTCCAACTCTAACTTCCTCACCCTAGTAATGTTGGGGTGTCCTTATCTTCTAGGTTAGTATATTAATAATCTCAGCTTTTCATAATATACGTCAATTTGTTGACAAAGCAAGTTTGTGGTTAAGTGTCTGACAATGTTTCTATCCTAAAATAGCCAAGCCAGTCCTGTGGTTACCTGGTACCATTGTGTATAGACTCTGGCCCCGGAATTTCCACCAAGAACAGTGTTCCCAGGTCCCCAGAACTCAGGGTCACGGTTAGGCCACTTATTTCAGATAAAGGTCACAGGCCTCAAGGCCTCATGCTAGCTGCTTAAGCTGGTTCCTCACAGCATATAGGCCTGTACGTTTCTTGTCTCACTGCTAAATAAAAACGCTGTCTCCATGGGTTACAGTACCAGTTTCTATGATCTGACTGGGGGAGAGGTACAACTTAGGGCTACATCCCAGCCCTCTCTGAGCACTGACTACTGGATAGTGCTGGGGAGACGTATCACCACCAGAGAGCGGCAGGTAGAGATTGTTGGTAGAAAAATAGGCACCAGGCTTTCAATACCACTGAGATCCTTAGATCTGATGAGAGTGTGAGGAAGACAAACATACAAGCAGCTATTTTGGTTAACCTTGTAAAACAAGGCTGAGCTAATGGTAAAGGCAAAAGACTGGGAGGCAGGAGAGTTAGACTATCCTCCCAGCTCTTCCAGGGACTTTCTGGGTGAACTTGGACACAGCCCTTCATCTCTGTGTTGCTAAGTTTCCACATCTCTGAAATGGGATACCACCACCCTACGGGAGGCTAGATCAGCAGTTCTCAAACTTGCGTGTTCCACGATCCCTTTTTCCAATGCCGCGTCTTGTCATGGCCCGGGGGTCGTCTGCCAAAATGCTGCCGCATTGAACTCTTCTGCGTTGGGCAGCATTTTGGCGGACACGCAGCGTTTGTCTCTGTGTTTGCCAAAAAGCCACTGACAGCAGAAGCTTTCACTTCGGCAGCTTTTTGGCAAACACACTCCTGTGTTTGGAGTTTCCGCCGAAATGCCACTGAATACTTCGGCAGCTTGCGAGCCCCCTGGAATTGCCCCACAACTCCCCAGGGGTCACGACCCCCAGTTTGAGAACCACTGGGCTAGAATGATTCATGCCTCGAAAGTGTTTTGCAGTCCTGATATCAAAGATTCTAGTGAACGCAGCATAGTCCAGTGCCTAGGGTATTGGGTCTGTGTTCTAATCCCAGCTCTGCCACTGATGTATTGGATAATCCTGGGCGAGTCACTTCTTCACTCCGTGCCTCAGTTTATCCACCTGAAAATGTGGATATTCATACTCACCTGCCTTTGAAAACACACTTTTGACATCAGTGGATGAAAAGTTCTACACAAAGTGAAGTCTTGCCATGTAAACCAGAGGGGCAGCTCCTCCTAACTGGGGACAAGAAGCATGTGGAGCAAGATGGGGGAAAAAGTAGATGTTAGGGAGAGAGATTTGTTGTCTGTAGTCTGACCTCCCTGTATTTGGCTGGATCATTTGCTACATTATTCTGTGCAAACCTTTGTCATCTACAAGCCAGGATTAAAAATGTGATATTCCACCCTACCATGTAAGTGACCTGGCCACTCCGCAATGGCTGCATCCTTCACTGAGTGCGCTTGATCCTTGGAGGGGAGGCGTGCCTCACGCTATGTGGTTAGGCGCTGCCGGCCAATTCAGGAGGAATGTCGATGACCTTTGAAGGCTAGTTCTTGGCTGGGGCCAGCTATGACACATGGGGAAGGAAATGATGGAAGCCCAGCCATGGGTGTAATTGACAGCTAGCCTGGACAAGGCACTAAGCCAATTGCTGATTGTCCTGAGCTTGGATGACCTAATAAGGCTTTATTTTCAGCTCTAATTCCCACCGGTCTCTGATGTGGTGAAAAGAAGGGAAAGGATGGGACACAGTCTATGTTCTGTGGGGAGGTAGGGAGAAAAATTAGAACCTGTCCCCCTGTAATGGTTAGTGTGGCTGCTAGAGCATGCAGGGCTCTGCCGGGTTTAAGCAGCAAATGCTTTGAACACCAGGCCTGAAAATCAAGTCCTCTAATTCCAAGTGCAGAGAGTCGATTCTGGGGGAGAACAGAGGGAAATGCACGCAGGGGTATTAGCAACAGCAGCACGTAGACTTTGCTTTATAGTTGCACAGTAGGATTCTCTGCCCATCAGTCACTAGATGGCAGCATAGGCCAGTATCGAGAACAGAAAAGGAAGCGAGTCTTGTACAAACCCGGGCCATTAAACTGCCGATTAGATTCTGAGAAGCAGCTGCTGTTCTAGCTTCCCTGGGGCGATTAGATCCATGGCCTAGGGGTGGTGGAAGGAATGCCACTGTAGATAGACATGGCGAGGAAGAATCTCAGTGTCACCCTCAGTTCCATGGAAAAGTTCGTTTTATAAATGCAGAGAAGATACTCACACACCTAAGCGATGACTTACTTGTGCTTGCAACAGTTGAGCCCATCACTGGGCACACTGTGGACACAGCTCCACCACTGTAACACATACACATCCCCTAAGTCTGCTACTGTGACCAGGTCAGGGCTGAGAGGGAGAGCTGGGAGCTTGTTCCTCATGCACAATACACTGAAATTATTGCACAAGCAACACAAACTTTCTGCCTTTGGATGGCATAAAAGATCCATATGTGAAACTGATCAAACCCCACAAGACTCTATGCGCATTTGACTGGCTGGCAAAAGGACACTGACAACTTTGTTCAATCCCCAAATAAAGATTCTGTATGCACATGGTAGTGGATTTATGGGGGACAGGGACGGGGGAGAGGGAACAGTCCATAGACTGAAACCTAGCGCATGGGTACCAGAAAGTGAAAACGACCTTACACAAGTTTGACACTGACCAGTCTAGTTTCACTGTAGCAGAACAAAGGGTAGAGAGAGTAAAAGAGCATAAAGAGTGAACAATTAGATATGAAGAAATGGGTCCAAGTTTAATCCTCTTCGGCTGAACAGAGATGGACATTGCTAAGTATGATTTTTCATTTGACAGTGGTGCCTTTCACAGGGGTGTCATGCAACCTTTTTAGACACAAGGGAGCGATTCTGGATATATGGAAGGAGCCTCTGCTTTATCAGCATTCTTCTTCCACTCCCTGTCAGGGGAATGGCAGCCTGCCCCCCTACAGCCCAGTCAGCACTCACAGCAGCCTTCCCTGCTCATGTCCCAGCGTTAGAATATAAATACGGTAGAATATCTTTGCCACTAGGCCCTGCTTTTAAAACAGAAGCAATGGCCTCTCAGTGGGTTCTTGGGGGCAGGCTGGCAAATGAGTATCCTTCCTTTGACCTGACTTACCTAAGTGTATTTGAGAAGCCATTTTTTAGTTAAACTTAAAAAACTTAAGACTTAAAAAACCACTACTCTTCACCATGAGGCAAATTTGTATCACGCCATAAAACAAAGGGGAGGTTTTTGTCTGTGTAGTTTTAAAATATTTTTTACAGAGACTATCTAGAAAAAGAATTGTGCTCCTCCCCTGGTGAATAGTTTATTGGGGAACCTTCTACTTATTGTAATCCTTAAAGTAGCGCTAAACAAATGTATATATACACATATAGTATACACCCCCCCCCCCAACACTTCAAATATCTAGCAACAGGATTGTCTTCAACAAGGTTTTTTTTTTTCTTTTTCCAAATATGAGCCTCATGTGCATGAAAACAAGTTCTCATAGTTTAGGAGGGTCATTTATTCCTGCTTATTTATTATGCACTTGAAAGAGTTACCCCTCTCTCATTGTAACATCACTCATCTTGGTTGCACTTGTAAGAGCTTGATGCTGATTGTTGTAATCTCAGCGTATTTGCCAAGGCCCTCTCTGAAGAAGGCCTTTGGATTTCCCAGATGTGGAAGTGGGTGAGGGTTGGATGGGGCGAGGGCGGGGCCAGGCTGTCTAGAGAGGCACAGCCTTCCCCACAATTTTGAACTCTGATGTGGCCCTCAGACCCAAAAGTTTGCCCACCCCTGATCTAGAGAGCGCTTTTGTTAAGGCAGCTGTTCTATCTCTGCTCCCCACCCCAGTTCCAGCCTTCTTTTCTGCTGCCGTTTCAGCTGCTGGGTCCCTCCTACTCCATCCTAAGCACTCCTTTACCCCCCAAAATTGCCACATTTGGTACTTGAGGCATCCAGGAAACAAACCTAGAAAGATTCAGAGAAACGTTTCTTGGTTGGTGACATACTTCTTCCCAGCTAACATCCTTCTCACTTACCAGCTCAGTGCTTTTCACCCTCATTGAAGGGGTCTGTGGTTACCAGACTCAGGAAGCAGCAACCCCTTTCTGCCGCACACTTCCACTTGCACACATGATCTTCCTTCAATTCGTAGTTCACATTCACGGTAATAGCCTGAAGTAAGATTCTGGTGCTCGAAAGCTCCAGGAGTCTGAAGAGAGAGATGCTGCACTGGAACTTGACTCCAATAATGCAGTTAAGCGCCAAGTAAGTGGATGTAAATGTGATGCATCACATTTGGATGCACCAGTGAATGACCTGACCAGGTTTTTTGAATGGTCTCTGATATCTCCCTTCTTCAGGTCTTACATAGAACATGCCTGGTGTTGGGATGCAAACAGGTTCTAGTTCTTGCTCCCAAGAAAGAAGGATGCAGATGGCGGCTCCTCTCCAGGTCGATGGCGTTACCCATTTGATTTCCAGCTCTCTGGCCTCTGCAGGATGCAGGCACCTTGGTGTGCTAGCAATGGGTCACAATGTGAAAATGCCAACCCCCTTGAACTGTGCAGACCTTCAAATCTCTTGACTGGGTGTTTGATGCTAGTGCGCCAACCTGTGCACAGAGATAGGTCCACATACAAAATTGCCTGTGCACTCAGTCAGGCCATGTTAAGAACAGGCCTAATGTCCACGCTCTTCCTAACCCGACCTGCTGTGCCATCCTCTCTCCCCAGTCTGTGTTAATAACTACTCTTCTGAAAGACATCTGAAACAGGGGCAGGTAGCAGGACTGAAACACCGATTCTCAGTTACTTAGTAGTCAAGAAGAGACACTTGACCATTCAGCAAAAAAGGGCTGTGAACTGTGGTTTTTCAGGTAGCATATCATGGCTCATGCTAACGTGGAGAGTAGAGAACCCAGCGTTGCTGGTTTTGGCAAGATACCCCATTGCTCTGCCAGGCTGACCAACATCCTTCCCCACTGCATTTGCTGCAGAGCTCATTCGGGGAGCGGGGGAACCTCCATTTCAGCCACTTCCCCATGCTGGTGAAAAGTGGGCATCCCTGAAGACTGAGTCATTTATCCATAGAGCTGGTGCATCCTGGCTACTGGGAACGCAAAGTTCCACCACTCACATACACACTTACATGCCTCAAGCTGATTAGGAGGGATGACACTCTGCCAGTGAAAGGCTGGGTCATCATTCATGTTCATCCAGTTCTTGGCCTCTCTGCTGTGACTGCCAGCGTGGCCATAGTCTGAATTATGGATATTTGTCCCCTGGAATGGGGGCTGAGGTCCAGAACTCATTGCACTGAGGATACCTCTCCGAGGAGGGAATTCCAGTTATTAGGAAGAAGCAGGTAATAGTTATGGGGGATTCGATCATTAGAAACAGATAGCTGGGTTTGCGATGACTGGGAGAACCACACAGTGACTTGCCTGCCTGGTGTAAAGGTTGCGGATCTCTCAAGACATCTTGAGAAACATCTGTGTAGTGCTGAGGAGAAGCGGGTGATCGTGATACATGTAGGTACCAATGACATAGGTGAGAGGTCCTGGAAGCCAAATTTAGGCTGCCAGGAAAGATATTGAAGTCCAAGATCTCCATGGTAGCATTCTCTGAAATGCTTCCAGTTTCACGCACAGAGCCAGACAGACAGGCAGAACTCCAAGGTCTCAATGCGCAGATGAGAGGATGGTGTAAGGAGGAGGGATTTAGATTTATTAGGAACTGGGGATATTTTGGGGAAAAGGGAAGACTATGCAGGAAGGATGGGCTCCTCCTAAACCAAAATGGAACCAGATTGCTGGCACTTAACATTAAAAAGGTCAGAGAGCAGTTTTTAAATGAAGGGCTGGGGGAAAGCTGATAGGTGTGGAGTATCATGTGGTTCGGACAACAACATCCCTTAATGCATCTATTAATGGAGATTCTCTCTGTCCTAGTAAGGAGGAGAGGATGGAAGAGGATACGATGGCGGAGAGGATGGAAGATACAGGTAGGATCTGATGAGAAACAGTAAAATGAAAAAAAGTCCCATTCAATTACATCATGTAATAGCAGACAGTGGCAAGTTTTTAAAGCGCTTATATACAAATGCTAGAAGTCTAAATAATAAGATGGGTGAACTAGAGTGCCTCATTCTCAGTTAGGATGTTGATCTAATAGGCATCACAGAAACTCGGTGGAATGAGGACAATCAATGGGACACAGCAAAACCAGGGTACAAAATATATCAGAAGGACAGACCGGGTCAGGCTGGTGGGGGAGTGGCGCTATATGTGAAAGAAAACATAGAATCAAATGAAGTAAAAATCTTAAATGAACCAAATTGTGCCATAGAATTTCTATGGATGGTAACTCCATGCTCTAATAGTAAGAATATAGCAGGAAGGATACATTACCAACACCTGACCAGGCTGGTGCTAGTGACTGAAATGCTCAGAGAGATTAGGGAGACTATTAAAATAAATAAAAATAATTAATATTGGAGGATTTCAACTATCCCTAAAGATAGTGGGGCATCCTACAACCGTAATGAGGGCCAGATAAATATCTTAGATGGCTAGACAGGGAAATAGCCAAGACTCCATAGACATTGTTTCTTGTATTTCCTGTGTGACAGTCCATTGTGTGTCTGATTACAGGGTGGTTTCCAGTTATGGGACTTCTGGAGAACTTGCCTTGAATTCTAGGTGGTTATGAAATGTCTCAGTGCATTACAATAGGCCAGGGGTGGGCAAACTACAGCCTGTGGGACCGTCCTGTCTGACCCCTGAGATCCCGGCTAGGGAGGCTCCCCCCAGTCCCTCCTCCACATTCCCTCCTCCCCCAGAGCCTCAGCACCCCATGGGCAGCGCTCTGGGGGATGGGCTGCACGCTCCTGCGGGTCAGCGCGCTTAGCTTCGTCTGGGCTGCTGCTTTAAGCGGCATGGTAAGGGGGTAGGAAGTGGGAGGTTGGATAGGGGCAGGGAGTCCTGGGGGGCAGTCAGGGGGCAGAGGGTGGTTGGATGGGCTGGAGGGTATGGTGGGGGACGGTCAGGGGACAGGGAAGGTTGGATAGGACATGGGAATCCCAGGGATCTGTCAGGGGGTGGTGGGTGGACAGAGGTCGGGGCAGTCGGGGACGGGGAGGTGGATGGGGCAGAGGTTTGCGGGGGGGATTGGATAAGTGTGGGAGTCCCGGGGGGGGCAGTCAGGGGGTGGGGTATGGACAGGGGTTGGGGCAGTCAGGGGACAGGAGGGGTTGGATAGGGCAGAGGTTCGGGGGGTGGGGATTGGATAAGTGGGGGGAATCCTGGCAGGTCTGTGAGGGGCAGGGTGTAGATAGGGGGCAGCACAGTCAGGGAACAGGGGGGTTGAGTAAGGGATGGGGTTCTGGGGGAGGCAGTTAGGGTGGGGGGGTCTCTGGAGGGGGAGGTCAGGGGACAAGGAGCAGGGGGGTTAGATGGGTTGGGTGTCCTGAGGGGGGCAGTCAGGGGATTGGAAGTGGGTGAGGGTCGGACAGGGGGTGGGGCCAGGTTGTTTGGGGCAGCACAGCCTTACCTATCTGGCCCATCATACATTTTTTCAACCCTGACATGGCCCTTGGGCCAAAAAGTTTGCCTACCCCTGCAACAGGCCCTCTCACCATTTCCCTGTCTCCAGTCACCCAGACTACCTTTGAAAACAACCAAACCACACATAGTTAATAGCTGAGGTCTTTATTTTAATTTTTTATATACAGTAAAAGTGTCGCAGATGAATCTGTGACTATCAGACAAGACATATGTAACTCTCTCAACAATTAGCAGCTTAAGATCTATAAACTACAGTGTTACGTTCACAAGTGTCATTTCTGTACTTTTCATCCCGTGCAAGTGAGTTTTTCTGTTTTTGTTTTTTTTTTTTACACTTAAAAAACACACTTACAGCTAAGTCAATTGCCTACTACGATACCACCTGGCATACACAACACAGACACACATAGGGTTTAACTTTTTAGCCACATTCAGAATTCACTTAAAACTGGCAAAGCCATCCAATCTCAACACAGATCCCTTCATAGCTTGGCTTCTTCTGTTATAACGCTGCTTTTTGTTTAATCTTTTAAAAATGCATATTTTTCAAAGCTGAAAGACAGTGTCTCTTCTGGCCCAGTGCAACAATGTACAGAACTCACCATTTAATCTGATCAGATCTTAAGTATTCACTAGATTGGAATAAACCAATAAAGTAATTGCTGTGAACATGCTCAGCATAATTAAATTAATGAAGCTCAAGGGAAGGAGAATTTTGTAAACCTGTCTAAAAATGGCAACTTTTTTTTTTTTTTTTAAACATGAGACAGGAGATGGGGGAGCAGGTGAACTTCATTTGAACCATGGAATATCATTTAACAGTTACTTCTTTTTGAACTAATGCAGTTCACTATATTCTTTCCTTCCTTATATGCCCCCGTGATATGTGCTAAACATCTAAGCAATTTCAGAATTGTTTCAACTCCCAACAGGAAATGTTCTGCAACTCAAAGAGATGGTCACACAAGTTTACATACATAGGGAAGGATAATAAAAGGTTCACATGCACACACACCCATAGCAGATACTGTCTTCCACAAGTCATCCAGGAATGCTTTACCTTAAAGAGAATGAACACAACCCACATACAAGGTAAAGGAGCTTTAAAGCTAGAGTCACATTTTCAACAATATAATCATTGTTAAACTATTAGAAGTCATCGCAGAACTTCATACTGAAGGGGGAAATAAACCAAACGTTCTGCTAATGAAAGGCAAAACACTTCACGCTAGTCCTGTTAGAATATTAAAAAATAAAAACGGATGCAGCATCATATATGGCATTAACTGCAGACAACTTTTTGGAATGGAAAACTGTTGGAGAGAAAGACACAGACAGACAACATTGTCCAGGACCAAATAAATGGCCTTCACAAAACTGTTTTGGGGTGAATGTTTCTATTAAGTCCATTATTTCTTGCAAATTGCTTCTTTACTAAAAAAGATTAAATACAACAACATCCAGAGACTCTGACGGTAAGATACCTAGCAGAAAACAGGCAAATACTTCCTTCAGACATTACCAGGATGTGGGATGAATGAGTGTAAAAACGGGTTGGCTTTTAATTCATTCCCAAGTTTGTTCATGTATTAAACCAACTGTAAACTTTTATAGTGTGACCTAAACTATAAAGAGGTGCAAAGACCGGGCTTCAGAAATATTGGAGCAACAAAGTTCTTTGATCGTGTGTCATAGGTTTATTACTCTGATCTTCCTATCTTTGTTTCTGAGGAAACCTACAGGAACAGAGTATTTTTATATGGGTGGATGAAAATTAGAGATCTAATTTAGTCAGACAAGGGCATTAAACCCCATTGAATTTTGCCATGGAGGGCAACTGTCATCTGTTAAGGGAATTGTTTATACATATATACTATCAGCAACTTTTGTGGAAATAGAAATAATTATTTTTGGCTTGAGTCAGTTGCAACTGGCAACTTGTTTTTAACAAGGACAGTAGTGGATTAGTGCACAGTGACAAAGTGAGGTGTGCTGGAATTGTCACAGGGTACCTGAGTTTAAAGACAGAAGTGTGGCTATGAAGGTGACATGCTGAATCTTTGAAGGAGGAACAAGGATGGCTGACCAGCAGAGAATTTTCTTCTCCTGGCTGGCAGTGATCAGAGTATTAAGACCTTCTTCCCAACAGAGAGGGAAGTGCTAACCTAGAGCTGGAGAATTTCCTGGGGCTTGGGGTAGGCACAATAGCATGAATTCCTATACTTGCTATTATATCTAATTTTAAGTCACTTAGCCATAATTTGGTTCCTACTCAGAACTTCGGCCAAGGAAAGAGAACAAGAAGTCTGACTAAATACTGCAAATCATGTGAAAGAGAATCCAAGAGTCTTATTTGTGCTACAAAGTATCACTGGAATTAAAAACTTTACTTTGTCCCAGTTGAAACAGATAACTGAGCCAGATTTTTTTTTTTTTTTTAAATCCTTCAATATGAAAACTTGCCAGTAACAACAGATCACTGGGAAAAACTGTTGCTGTGACTTGAGTCATATCTGTAACTGACATTTCTTCTACTGGTTTGATAACGGAACTGTATAAAGTCCTTGCCTTCATGGCTCCAGGAAAGAGGGCTTTCTGTGGCAGGCTACTTGGATACACAGCACACAAAAGTTCTAAACACATAGACAATGATCTTTACCATAGTCTGATGGGATGACAACTTTGGTTTCAGTTATCAGAAGTGCATTTAAAAATAAATTATCGGGATATTTATGAGAGGATCAGTCGTTTGAACGAACTACCCCTTTATAACTATTATTCTCTCTTTAAGAATTTGTCTTTTCCCAAAAAGGGATAAGGAGAAATTCCTTGTTCTAAGGAAAATATTCTGAGGCCAGGTGGAAAGATTTGGGAATGAGAAATCCAACACCACATGCCTTCCTCACACCCACAAAAAGGACAGGAAAAAAAATTGCATGACAAAAATGTGTAGAGAAGGAGGAAGTTACTCATGATGCTGCATCTGCAAGCCCAGGACCACAGTTAAATGGCATGGGAATAGCTATGCCTTCTTCGGACCGGTGACAATAGAAACTACTTTCCACCCTCCTCAAAACTGTTTCAGGACAAGACTGCTCACAATTATTCACGCAATTCTTCATTTAAAAAACATCACTTCTTTATTAAAGAGGAAAATAATGACCCTCCCGACCCCTTCCAAAAAAACACCCCAATAATAATAATAATAATAATAAAAAATCCTATTATAGAAACAATAAGGAAGCACTGAGAGTTTGAGTATTACACTCTTCAAGTATGCTGTTCAGATTTTTTTTAAATCTGTGAATATACATATATAAAAAAAACCTTAAAAGTGCGACCAAGGGCTTTTGCTTAAAGATAAGTATTTAAAGGGCTACTTCAAAATACTGTAGTACGACTGTGCAGTTACTGTGTACAGCATGATGCTTCCACTTTGTATGCTTAGCAAGACTTAACAGGCCTTCTAGAAAATTATGTCAGGTCAGCACAAATGGCCAACACAGAAGCTGAACTGGGGGAGATCCACGCGTGTTTTTTCTCTCATTAAGGAAAAAAACAAGCCACCCTGAATCCACACATTTGGACATGGAATGTGAGCAGGCTTCACAGTAAACATTAGCGTTACAGATTCGCTGTGGTACCATTGTTCAAGGCTGTGCACACTAGCTTAATCTTTGCTATTTTTAAACTAATCACATTCTCCACTTCCTAACAGGTTTAGTACTGTAGTTCAAGCCATAATTTAAATTGCCCGTTGGTGTGCTCCAAATTTTTATTTTATTCTTTTGTACACTTAAAGAATCTTAAGATTTGCATCCAAAGAGAACCATGCTACATAAAAATTATCCAGGATTCTTGCCAAAAAGAGTTCTTGAATAAAATCTAAAAAATACTATTGCAATGCATCTCGCAGAGAAAAATGTTATTCTAAATGTAAACAAATTCACTCGGACACTTTAAAATTTCAGCGAAAGAGTTGCTGACTAATCTTTGCTGCGCTCACTTGCCCGTGAGCGCCAAGGTAGGTGGGTCAGTGGGGCGATGCAGCTGATTCCTTGTGCCATCATCTGGGGGGCGACAAGAATCGTTCCAAGTAGCCAGCGATGGCGTCCCAGTGCTTCCACATAAAGGCAATGAAAACCACCACAAATAAAGTGCTGAACGTTCTGTTGCGAGTTTTCATGAGGGGGACAACGCAGTTGGCCACAGTAGAGACAAAGACTAAGAGAACAGCCATGACAGCCAGAAGGATGTTGATGAATTTACCCAGCAGGTGTCTGGCAGTGGCATTTTCCAGCCCCTCCAGCTGCACCACTTGTTGCTGTTGCTGCTGAAGTTCCATCTTGGAGATCCTGGTCTGACAGGCTTCTAGCGCCTCCTGTTGGGAAGAATGGAATGGTTGTTTTCAGTGTTCACGTGGTGAATCACAGTGGTACTTAAAGACTTTACTTGGTGCCTACTGTAATGTGGCTACACTCTTTGGGTCCTGCTCACCTGCTGCAGGATATGAGTCACTCAAACTGATTTCATATCCTGGAGCAGGAGAAGAGGAACCCTGAGCCATTCCTCATGATTTATGAGAGTCCCTCATTAAGTAGAAACTGCAGGTTGCAGCAAAATACCTGATTCTGATCTCATTTATGTTTCTCCATTGACTGCAGTGGAGTTAATTCTTGATTTACTGTGGTTTTCATGGGACTGACAGGTTGGGAGTTATTTCTGTTTCCCCAAAATGATTTTGTGGAAAAGAAAACCCACCATGTTTTATTTCAGCCTCCTCTGAGTGTTAACTTGTGTTTCGCTGTATATTGTAACAGTTTTGTTAGACTCCATCATCTCTCTTGTGTTGGAGGAGCCTGGCATGTAGCTGTCTAACCCTGAATGAGAAGACCATCAACAACTGAATAACTTCCCATATTAGGACGATGGAGGCTCTCCTCCGCTGACTGTTAATGAACCTCTGTATGCAACCCCAGATAGGGTGGGAGAATGGAAAAACTCACCAGAAGGACGACGAGGTGTTAGAAATTGGTTTTTAAAAAAGAGATCCTTTCTGCCAGGACAAGTAAGGTTGGCCGGGAGGGATCTGGACTCCAAAATCAAAATGATATTCAGGAATGGCAAGGACACTGGATGGGGGTTCATGTGTTAAGGTGTTTGTTACTCTTCCACAGATCTGTAAATCCTAATAGGTTAGCGTGTGGGTGTTTAAGAAGCTACTTTGCAAAGCCTGTCTGGTTTTTCCTGTAACCGTCTCCTAGTTCCCAAAGCACCCTGTGTGGACTAATATCCCAGCCTGGTGACTGCTCATCAGGGGAAATTCAGCCAGGGCTGTAACAGAGGCAAAAGTATTTTCCACCTCTTCAGTGCTATCAGCCATTTTAGAGCCAAAACCAGATTCTGCTTAGAGGGATCAGAAGTGGGAGCCTTTCAACTTTTTATTTCTCTGTTCTAATGCTGTTTGGGTCAGTAGTTACCATCTGCCAGCATCCTATGTAAAATGAGTGTAGGACTGAATGGGCCATGGAAACTGAATGATCCCCTCTTGTTCCTAGAGGTAATCCCATCACATAAGAGACTCTTGCATTAGTTCTGCCTTTACTGTGCCTGTTTTGGAGCGAAAGGACTTCAGTGTCCAGAGTTGTTAATCTATCTCCTTTTACAAACACTTTCTAAATTATCTTCTCGGATTCTTCCTCCTTTTCCCCAGTTGGCCATCACTCTCACAACCTGAGGAATCCCTCATTTGAACTAAGCAGCACTCAGATGATCCCTAACTGGCTTGAGGGTCACTTCTGAGCAATCTTATTCCCACTACGATAAATCTGAACTCAGGTATCCTACACTGTCTGCAGACCAAAGAGCGACTATTTTGCCAGAGTCCAGGGAGAAACAGGTTCTATCTCCCACTTCATTATTTTTAAAATGAGATTTCAATACTCTATTACAAGAAGTTGTATATTTATTTCCCGTTTAGCCAAATTAACTCTTTCTCCCAATTGTGTCATGTCACCACCCCACCTAAATCTGGTGTGCTGAAGAATGCAGCACTCTCTACTTGATGGATTACAGGACTGAGAGCCAGGATTTGCTGAATTATAGTCTCTGTTCTGTCACTTCAGGCAAGTTACTGAACAGTTTCCTCATCTGAAAAATAGGACTAATAATATTTACCCCTCACAGCACTGTTGAGGATTAAGTCACGTTTACAAAGTGCCTCATCAACATGGAAAATTTATGTCAGAAATGCTGAATCATGAAATGGAGGTTAAGGAAAAGGCTACTGATGAATCCTACCTCATTTTAAGCTTCCTGTCCTACTCTGTTCTCCTGCCTGGATAAATTTGAGATAGGTGTACAGCTGGGTCCCTGTAGCACATCTAAAAGTGAAATCCTGATATTTTTTAGGGTAAAGGCCATGGTACCCACTGTCCCCAGACGTTTATTTATTTTAGCTTTACTCTAGTAAAGTTACTGTTACTTGTTACATTTCTCTGCTATTGCGTAAAACTCTGTTATTGCTGTGGAGGTCAACTTATCGAGGGCTTCCCACAGGTTACATAATTTGAAAGCAATAGGCAAAACTGATTTAACTAATTCTTCAGTTGGGTCAAATACAGCCCAAAGGAAATCACTGCCTCTGTGTGGTGGAACCAGCTTAGAAGACTCATCTGTACAAAGGACAGACTGCACTTTGACCTAAAATTCTCCTCACACATCCCAAGTCCTCTCCTCAAAACTGAGCAGCCTGTTTAAACCAACAATGTGAACTTAAAATAGCTTAGAGTTTGTTTCTAAATGGGCCTTTGTAAGGCTTAGCTAAAGTCCAAGTACTTTCCTAGATCACTTTACTTTTGTCTCCGGAGGCTCCTCCAACTCTGTAAATCCCCAGTTTTCACAAGTTACTGGACTCTAGATACTTCACATACTGAAGGAAACTTCTCTTACAAACACCTCCTTATTTGGGCACGAAAAACAGAATGGATTTTTTTCCTGACTGAACACAATGGATACATAAAGCCAGCTACTGTTTTCCCTTCAATATCTGTGCTGACTGCTCTAAAATTAGTGACACGCCCAGAAGCAGTCTACTGGGAACACTACCATAAAAACTTCCTGCTCATGTTTCTGCCCACTAGTTTCTAATACATGCGCAAATATTTGTATTTGGCTACCACCAAAGATTGGAGCATGTTCCTACTGGGCCTCAACCTAAAAAAATCCCATGATGAGATGGGTGGCAGGTTCCTCTAAACATGAATACATGAACAGTCATGCATATATAGTTGGCAAATACACAATGGCTACCCCTGCATCGGGGCTGTTAGAGAGAATTGTGAGAGCTAAAGGTAGATTAAGGTGCTCTTGAAAGCTCAAGGTACATAACTCTCCCATTAGCCTTTGTTATACTGCTATTAAAACACACACATATAGAACCAAGAACATCTTGGAAAACTAGGGAAATAGCCATTGCTACTGTGTGCTTGGGTATTCTGAAGTGGAAGCAGGAACTTGCTAAGCCCTGCCTCTCACCAACCTGGATGTCTCGAGCTCGCTCAT
Source organism: Dermatemys mawii (assembly GCA_007922305.1). Classification (NCBI taxonomy): domain Eukaryota; kingdom Metazoa; phylum Chordata; order Testudines; family Dermatemydidae; genus Dermatemys; species Dermatemys mawii. Next base: position 11,689,543 of record ML677372.1, on the reverse strand, counting down.
AGGACTGATAAGCTATTTTCTCTTCCATGCTGGCCAACTCCTGCTTTAGATTAAGGATCTCATTCTGGTGGAGCTCTGTCAGGTCATTTAGCTGCTCTTCTAGTCGTTCACATCTAGAAGTGAGAAACGTAGGGGAGTTATTTTAGTGAGAACACAAAGGTAAAATTACACCAACAAGAATCAAGAGATGAATAGTGGAGATTTTCCTTGAAAACCAGCATGGCTGATATTAAATTATTTTTGTTTTCCTTGCCCCTTCACTCTGTGGATCTCAGAGTGATTTCGGACTACAAATTATGCTGCCTCACTGTGAGATAGGTAAATCTTGCCCATGAGGTAGACAAACAGCCCCATTTTAAAGAGGGAGAAACAGGCACAGAGAGGCTAAATGACTTTCCCCCGGTTACAAAGGAAGCTAAGGACAGATGTGGAAACAGAATTCAGAGCTCCTTATTCTCAGTCTTGTGTTTTAATCACCAATCACTCTCCATACAGCACTAACATGCAGTTTTCCCCTATGTTATACTCAGTGAAGCAATGTGGAGGGTAACAACTCAGTAATTAATAAGACTGATGTCTAAGTAAGAGAATGTGATGGTCTTGTTTAGCATTACATCAATACATGTAAGGTCACATGGATTGATTTTTTTTCCATTAGCTTCTGAGAGTTATTCTGATTGGCAAAATCACCAGTCTGTAGGCTCATTTTGTAGATTCCCAGCGGCAAGCAGACTACAAGTGATTCCCATTTGGGGGGCAAAGGTTTGATATGCGAGTTATTCCAAAGGTGAAAAAAATCTCTTCTATTAGCAAAGCATGCAGTAATTGTTCAGCACTAATCTCACAATGCAACCTTTCAAATGTTAAGTATTTTGCATTTATATATAGCCCTTTCATTTGAAGATTTCAAAGTGCTTTACAAGCAATTAGGTTTTAATACCCCCTGTGAATTTGGTTAACATATTCACATACTTTCTGAAGAGTAAACTGAAAAACAGAACAAGGACACAGAAATCCTTTCATAGGCACTGTCTAGGCTTGCCTTTTTTCCCATCCAGAGATTCCCGCCATTACTACCACAGGTTCAACTGCATGAGTGGTAGATCCTGTGAAAACACTCACAATGCCACATAAATCTTCTACTTTTCATTTAGGGTTAATATTTGATGGTTCACTAACAAATAGTGTCTGACTGACTTATGGGAGGCGTCTGATTCTATGGCTCTAAGCTTCTTCAGCATTAAGTTTTTGTAATGAAAAGAATAAAACTCAGAAGATGTTTGATGCTTGTTACTTCAAGTAGTGGGGCTTTACTTAAAGACCTGACTTCTTAAGATCATTTGTAGTTGAAACACAGACAGCTTTGACCCAGGAGAGTCTCAGACAATGACAATCATACATGGTCAACCAGCTGGGATGCAAGAGCACATCACTGACTGATGCTGCTCATTCTGAAAAAAGTTTCCAGGCATCTTCATTGTCAAGACACACCATTAGAAAAAACAAAAGAAAAACAAGAGCACCTTGTCAGCACTGGGGAATCAAACAACATGACTAGCAATGTAGAGATGGATTGGTGAAAAGTTTGGCCAATTATTTATAATATAGTTGCTTGCTCCTGCCCCACTTCCCTTTCCCAAAAATACTTAATTAAAAAATAGTCTGTCACCAGCAAAACACTCAGGATCAAAATTAACACACACTCCCCTACCAAAACAAATCAAACCCTTAAGTGCAGCATAAATTAGGAGGAAAAGTATTCTGCACGTTAATACTTTTGGAAAAGTTTGAAATGTAAAGGTTTGTTAAACAAAAAGGGACTTGAACTTTTACGAAAAATACAGTGATTATGTCTTTATAAGAGACAAGGACCATCAAACAGTTGTTGCCCAGAATCTTAAATCCTGTTTTATTACAAAAAACTGGATTTGGATAACTTCAAAATATATCTACAGGAAACATAAGAAAACCCTGCAAAGTTATAAACCTCAGGATTTGGGCCAACATGATTAGCAAAGAAGATGGCATCCTGCTTCCTGGACCCTGGAATGCAGAGATACTGGTTTATTCCAAAATCAAAATGAACTTCATGTGACTGCTGCTTGCTAACTTAACAATGCTTTCCCCACTCACAGCAAGGAGCCACCCACAGCTTTTGCAGATTGATTTGTTCCCATACTCCTACTCAACAATTGTCCAATACACAGATTTTAGATATACTTAATGGGACTAACCTTACTCTGTTTATTTGATTTCTTATTTTGTTTGTAACATCTATGAGTTTAAGAGCTGGGGGTTTTTTGGTCCATCATATTGGAAAAGATGACAAGTTGGTCTTCTGACGAAAACACAGGACTGGGAGAATTTATTTTAAGAAAAGACAGAAGTTTAGATTAGGTGGTATTACAAAGTAAATGTCTTATTTTGTCCCTTGTAAAGTCATCTGCAAAGAAGGGCTAATATATATACACCCCCTCACGTATGTGAGGGCAGTAACATCCATGTGATAATTTTCATTTATCAGACACATCTTGCTGCCTTATCTGTGCTAATCTGCAATGGGCTATTTAATATTTAACATTCCTAGCCCCACAGCAGATTCTGTGAGCTGCCATTTCTTTTTACTCGCCAACCATAAAACTGAAAATCTGGCCCAGAAGGTCTAGAAGTCAAAGGTTATCCCAGCCAGCAGTCTTTTAAACAAACAGTGTAATTAGTACTGTTTGAGGTCCAACCAGTTCTAACTACAAAAGAATCAATACAAAAATTAAAGCATAATATTGTAGCATTTGGGCTGACGGGTTTCTCATAGCAGGCTCCTGTGAGAGCTAACTGTACTTTCCAGTGAGGCTGGCTTAAACACCTCTTCCCCCTCCTCCCCACCAGGGAGCTGGACACATCCCAACTACATGAGCTCATGATTTTGCTGTGTGCAAACAGGTTCCTCTAATGGGACAGGAACCACGGGAAAAAAAAAAAAACAACTCTGCAGGAGCTTTATTTCGGGTTCTCTACAGAACGGAAAGTCCCTGCTTCTCTCAGTAAACAACTGCCACCTTTCAAAGGATGAGATAAGCAATAGGCTATTTTGGAGTTTGTTCCAGCTGAAAAAGAAAGGACTGTAGTGGACCAGACCAGGATCTTCCTTGCTTGATGATTCAATTCTAAGAGGAGTGGTTAAACTGTCTGGGGCCATATCAGCTGGCCAATGGGCAGGTAGCACAGCCTTTCACACAGCCTTGGCAATGTGTACACTGGGACAGCTGGAGCAACCTGCAGTGCAGGGAAATAAAGACAGACACAGGGAGAACTGGAGAGACTGCACTAATACCACCTCACCCCAGGGCTAATTAGCACAAGAGCTATACTGATAGTCAAGAGCTAAAATGGGGAGGGAATCAGGCAGCTCATGGAAAACCTGCAGGGTGAGTACTGGCTGGTAAATAGAAACCAAGGCAACATAAAACAAAGGCCATTCACCTGCAAAAAAAGGGTGAGGGTAGGGAGGACATTTAAAAAGACTGAGCTGGACACAAAAGTTTGATGGAAAAAGATTATGATACTTGTATCCTTCCAATTGCCAGGACAGATATAAACACCCAGCAAGTGTTAAGTTCTCTTAAAAAAAAGAATTTTAGAACAGCTGCACTATGTGCTAGTTTCTGAATGCTTCCCCAGAAATAGCACACACCTGTCATCTATTCATAGCTTTTAAAACCAGGTATGATCAATACCAATCCCCAGCCTGACAAATTAAACCACAATCTGTGTCTATCTTCCCTGGAGGATTTCTCTCAAGGAAGAAGAGTGGACTAACAGTCCAAACACAGGACTAGGAGTTAGGCATTCCAGAATTCTAATCTGACCTAGGACAGTGGCTTCCTCTACAGCCTTGGGCAAAGCATTTAGCTGCTCTCTACTTCAGTTTTTTCCTCTCACAGAAGTGTTAGCTTCTATCTTCCGGATGCTTTAAAAGGTCAATTAAGTGGTAGGTTTTAATAATAAAGTCAATAGTCAGAATTACAACAATGAACTAATTTGGTTTGCTGTGATTTCATGTTTCAGATCTTTGCAGATCAGACACTTCCCTATGCAATTAATTTTTCATCTCTAAATCTCCCCACTACCCTATTGTCCCCTGCATTCAGCTGAGTGAGTATTTAAAAGAGGCAGAACATGGACATTGCCGGAAGCTGGTTTCCTAAGATGCATGGGGCTTTGTATAATATCTTGTGCTTACTGAACATTAGTGGGAAGAGTTCCCCCGGCCCCCAAATTACAATTAAACTTTGCTAAATGTCTCCAGGGCAGGACTAATTCAGCTGACAATATATTAAAGCCCAACTGTCTCCTACTGTATTTGTTCAGGTTGCCATTTTGCTTGTGCTGTAGTTTATATGCAGCATTGTTCCCTAAGTGACAAAGAGTCCTGTGGCACCTTAAAGACTAACTAAAGTTTTAGTTAGTCTTTAAGGTGCCACAGGACTCTGTCACTTCTGCAATTCCAGACTAACACGGCTACCCCTCTGATTGTTCCCTAAATATGGATGGCTAGTGCTACGTGTCCTCAACAAAATATCAAATTGAAACAAACAAGCAGAACCTCTCTTTATTATGGAATGGCAGATCAGATTCCATGTCACTTTGCTAAGGGACTGCAGGATAATAAGTAGGGCCCTACCAAATTCTTGGCCATGAAAAATGCATCACGGACCATGAAATCTCGTTGTGTGTGTGTTTTTACCCTATACTATAGGGATTTCACAGGGGAGATCAGCGCTTCTCAAATAGAGGGTCCTGACCCAAAAGAGCTGCACGAGGAGTCACAAGGTTATTTTAGGAGGGTCACAGTATTACCATCCATATTTCTGCACTGCCTTCAGAGCTGGGCAGCTGGAGAGCAGTGGCTGCCAGCAGGGAGCCCAGCTCTGAAGTCAGCGCCGCCGCCAGCAGCTGCACAGAAGTAAGGTGGCATGGTATGGTATTGGCACCCTTACTTTTGTGTTGCTACTGGCAGAGCTTGGCCCTCAGTCTGCTGCTGCCACACTCTGACCGCCTAGCTCTGAAGATAACAGCGCAGAAGTAAGGGTGGCATGACATGGTATGGTATTGCCACCCTTACTTCTGCACTCATGCTGGTGAGAGACTGCCTTCAGAGCTGGGCGCCCAGCTAATAGCTGCTGCTCTCCAGCTGCCCAGCTCTGAAGTCAGTGCTGCCACCAGTAGTAGTGCAGAAGTAAGGGAAGCAGTTTCACAAACACCTCTCTGCCCCACCTCCTTTAGTGGTCAAGACCCCTAAAATTACAACACCATGAAATTTCAGATTTAATATCTGAAATCATTTTATTTACGATTTTTAAAATCCTATGACTGTGAAACTGACCAAAATGGACAGAGAATTTGGTAGGGCCTTAATAATGAGCACTGGAAACTAGAGCTCCTGTGCTGGGCTCTGATATCACTCAAAAGCCTGGTCACAACAAAAGAGAATTTGAAAAATGACATTGGCCTGGCTTTGTCCATCCAGAAAACTCACTGCCACTACAAGATTACAGTAGCCTAAACTCTTTCAAATGGCTTCCAGGACACCAGCATCTCTAAATGAGTTAGAAGATGATGCTGAAGACATGGTGCAAATCTACACTAATCCCTGGCTGCTGTCCTCCCTTTTGGGATGAAGAGCAGGGTCCCCTCTCATTTCTTGATTTTCTCATAGAGCCTAAAAGGCACAGCCCAAGAATTCCACCAGGTCTGGGCTATGGAGCCTGGAGAGGCTGGCTGGGGACCAGCCTACAAAGCCACAGCAAGATGCTGCTGGGGAGGAGTCCTAGAGCATGAGGGTATGATCCAAAGTGTTCTGATGGGGAGGCGGCTTGGCTTTGGTAGGTGGAGCCTGTAACTGATGGAGAGGCGAGGGTTCGTTTCGGCACCCTTTTCTTTGTACCCGTGGCACTGGCTGTGGGAGGTGCTGGTGCAATAGCTGCCACCCTTCCGGGTTGCTCCACTGTCTCAGTTTCGAACCCTGATTTCTATACTGGGAATATAATGATGGAATTGCCACTACACAAGTGTACTCAGTTAACAACGTCCCGGGAAAGGCACAATACGTTGCCTGCCCTAAGCTGTTTATAGTCCGTTGAGTGCTTTAGATTTTTACTGCTCTGTAACTTCTCAGTATTTAATATGAGGGTAATTAATAAAATGCCTACCTGTACCGCTCCTCTTGCAGAGCCTGCATTATTAACGAATAATCCCTCTGATAGTGACCCTTAAGGTTCTCAAAGGATTCTTCCAGTCTTGCCTGTGTTTCTCGGATCTCTTGAATCTCATGTAGTATTGCATCAAACCCTGAGCTCTGCATATCCAGAGTGTTTGTTTTGGAGCTAGAAGCTCCCACTGGACCCCCTGTGGTGCTATTAGCTCCCACTGAACCAGATGTGGCACTTGAACAGTCCTCCTCACTGCCATATTTTGGGCTTGACTGAAAGTTATGAATAACACCTAGAGTCTTCCCATCTTCCTGGCCTTCTTCTAAAGAGTCCTTTAGATTAGCAATATTGTCTGCACTCCCAAATTTGTTCCTTATCAAGGAGGCAATCTCCCGGGGTTTGGAGACCACAGCCCCTGCTGCCGAATGTGTGGCTTGGGAGAAGCTGGAAAGCCCACCTTTAACACTGTCTACAACTCCTTCACTAAAGCCAGTGACCTTTGCTCCCACATCCTTCAAGCCCTGGTGCATATCCCTGAAGACATCCTTTGGCTGCCGAGGGATTCCATTTTGTTCAATCTCACGAAGTTTCCGATGGTAGTGCTCTAGCTTCTTCTGCAGCTGCAAAATGGTTTGGGCTGATTTCTGGTTCTTCTTCTCAAACACTTGCTTGATACGGGCGCTCTGCTGCTTGTCAGCATTGTTGGCTAGTTTTAGATATTCTGCCACATTATCATCCCGGGCTGTTTGCTCAATTTTGATTTGCTCTGTCAACTTCAGTATCTTCTGCTGCAGGTGAGTGATGGCCACTTTTGTCCGCTGTGGATCCGGGGTCCCATCAACAGAATCTGCGTTGATGCTGCCATCAGTGCTTGAGGCCACTGCACTAGGGGTTTGTGCTAGACTGCTTACTTCCGACCGCTCGATCTAGACACAGGGGGAAAGAATGTGAAGGTTAAAAAAACATTGGCTGTCCTAATTCAAAAACCATCCACTCTTCTGAGCATTAACAGTCAATGATCATAAATTACATTCCAAGATCTTCAGAACAAAAACAAACACTTTGCTTAGAGTCATTAATACAGCATAGAAAAATTACTTTAACTTTGATTTTTAAAATCAATCATTTCCATCTTGTCACCCACTTCCCATTTCTCTTCAATTCCCATCCTACAATGGGGGGAGAAGAGCACGTGTGAACCGTATGTAGTTCGTGGGCATCTAAAAAGATGATGCTCAAAATGAAAGGCCAAAAGCCACTTATTTCAAATACTGAACTGAGGCAATTCCTAACAACTTTTATTACTGCAATAAATGCAAGTGACAACACTGCAATTTAGAGAAGAAATAAGAACTACTAAGCTAGTCCATTGAATATGTGTACATATATACTTCATGTTCTCAGCCCTGTGAAACATGCTATTATCATAACAATAAAGCACTCAAATCAAGTCCTAAAGTGAGCACACAGCCACCTTCTCCTGCAGGGGGAACAGACCATGGCCTGAAATGCCAGAGTTTCAAAAATATAATTTACTTGGAATCTTTAAAACTCTCAATGTCTCGCAGTAAATAAATTATTTAAATCAATTATGAGACAGAAAAAGTGTCAAGCCATGTTTCCATTCAGAACAGGAATGGACCAGTGCCCTTGAGCTGAAGCATCACACTTCTCTTTCTGAATTTAGACTTTATTATTATATATTTTTTATTCTGCCAAGTCTAAGACTGGTTTGGACCAATGCTGAGCACGCAATGAAATAAAGCAAGCTGAAAAATGAGCAGGGGCAGACAGATTTGCAGAAAGCACTATTGATAACTACCCAACATACCAATAGCAATAAAAGCAAATGGGAAATTTCTAAAATATTTCTTCTCAGTACCAACAGCACCTATATATTCACATTAATGGCAATTTGTTTAGTAACCAGAAAGAGAGACTCCGGCATATTCCCCTTTGAAAAAATGTCTTAATGCTGAAGAAAAATAAAAGGATAAAATTTATATTCACTACAGAATCTCCAATATTAACAACCCATGTTCTCAGTATTTTTCATGCCTTAGTCTTGGTTTTCATTCTGTTTGTATGCACTTTGTAAAGGGACACCACAGCACAACTCAAAAGTGTAGAGCAGGCCTGCACAACTTGGAAAGCAGTGAGGACCATATTACTGCAAAAGACCCAGCTGCAGGCCAAAAAGCCCCGCCCTCGCCCTGCCCCCATCCACTTCCTCTGACCCCACCACTTGGCTTGCCCCACCCCTAGTGAGCCCGTGCAGGCTGCATGTGGCCCCTGGGCCGCATATTGTGCAGGCCTGGTGTAGAGCACCAACCGCTCTCTCTCCAAGACTTTTCAGTTTGGAAGAAAAGGAATTTAACTACAAAGGGTTGTCAATCAAAAGAAACCAACAGCTAATTGATGCACTGTTACAACTCCTAAAGGAGGTGGAAGCTAGTTTTAATGTAGGCTAACATTTTTGGAAGTGTCAGATTTATGAGTCTAGACCGATTTTGAAAAGTGACATGCATTTAGGATGCTGTTTTGCTCCTAAGTGCCTAAATCACTTTTGAAAATGAGACTAGGCTCTTAAATCTCTTAGTAACTTTTGAAAATTCTATTTTGTATCCTTAAAATTGTCTACCAAGTGTATACAGTATGTCTGCATTTTTCGAGGAGAGACTACACGACTTTTGACCCCTACAGGCAGGTTTCCTTTAACATCTTTGAACAAGCATTTTGATTTAAACCATAATTGTTCACACCTCATGGATTTGCAGATAATATACAGAAGCAGACAGTGAAATTATCCTCAGGAGGAAGCAATATAAGTTAATTGATAAAGCAGACATACACTGATCTATATTGGCAACAAAGTGCAAAAGAATTAAGAAGAGTGCTTGTTACATTTAGCTTCCCAATAAAGTGGAAAATATGGATCCCTTAGAGTTGAAAATCCCTTTAGATTTTGCACTCCCTGCCCTCCACCCCACAAGTACAAGAATGTGCTGCCTCTGATCTAGCCTACCTTGGCTTTTCTGAGACGCAATAATCTTTCCCAGTGCATGGTTTCCACAAAGAAGAGTTAACATGCCTACAACAGCTCTACTAAAAGGCAAGCTCTTGTTCCGATCTGAGTCCAGCAAAACTAACCAACTGTCTGAAGGTAGCTAACTAGTCACCACCTGAAACCATGAATCATGTAATTACTCAGTAACTCCTCCCCTTCAAGAGGAAAGGCATTATCCCAGCACACAGCTTCGGGGGTGAGAGAAATAAAAACATGACATCATCCAAGGCATGAAAAAAATATTAAAGGGACAGCTCATTTTTATAGCATTTAAAGTAAAGCATTAATACAAGCTGGCACATGGATGGCAATATCTGAAAGCATGAATTTCCATCTTACCCACTGGACTTAGTGTAATTATAGAAAAGGAATCCCATTTTCACATACAAAGCAGCAGCTATGAGCTAGCTAACATGGAGTAAAAAGTGCTAGAGACGTAGACAATGCAAAAGTTTGCTCTCTATCAGCAATGCTCTTTCCCCACAGTTTATGCTGAAAAACAACAGCCGCACAAGACAAAGGGCACAATGGGGTCATGGCCATACAGAACAAATTACCTAACTCTGATGAGAGCAGTATTAATACAGCATGGCTGAAAGAAAAGTCACAGAACTATTTATTTCTTCATTTGTCATGCAGGACACCAGCATAAAAAGTTAGACAAAGAGAAAACAATGGAAAACATATTTAATTCAATTAGGGCTACTATTTTTTGCTGCGTCTGATGACAGCACTTGGCCCAAACTCCTGGTGGGAAGTTTATTTTAAAAAGCCCATTACACCCTCTAGGAAATATTTATCAATGAGCAGGGCAATTATAAGCCTTAGCTTTCCAGACGCAGTTCTTTTCCTGCACAGCATCCAATACATTTCCTCTGTCACAGCGAAGAAACAGAAGGGAATGATACTCAAACAATGCAGCTTTTAACAACTTTCTTTCCTTGGAAGTCCAGCGTTTTTCCTTAGAAGTCCCTGGGGCTGTGTATTTCAGGAACCTGGTTACTAGGTAAAATGTAACTCCTGCTCTGTCCCCTAGACTTGACAGCTTTCTTTATGCCAGAGGGCTTTTTCTTTCTCACTGTAATCTGTCCAGTGCTCTATGCCTAGAATGTATCAATTTACTAGCCATGTAAAAGTCTCTCATCTGAATACAAGGAAATGGTGGGACGTAAAGAAACAAATAACCATGAATAATATAAAAGCTCAAACAAAGGACAGATGAACATTTTTGCAGGAGTGAATTGCTCTGAGTTGCCATTGTTAACACAGCAATCCCAAACTGGCCCATCAGTCATTAATAACTAATGATGTCTACTTGTAATGTATTCTGGAGATTAAAAGTGCTACACAACATTAAGTAAAGAGCACCGCCCTTGGACTAAGCAATTTGTTTCTTTCCCCCACTCGTGAGTTTGCGCTCAGAGCTGGAAAACAAAACCATCCTTTTGCTACTCCCTTCATGTCCAGCATTTGTATAAAGGGAGGCAAATAGTGGTAACTCATCCATTTAAAACAACCTATTTCCTTTCTCATTCTTGTAACTTTGTTATACAAGCTGCAGGAAAAACAAACGAAAAGTCCATTTCATGTTTGTTTCTAGACTTTTTCATCATTGCGCTAGTACAATGCAGCTGTGTTTGGTACACTGTTTTATAAACTGCTTTCACTGGAATAAATAGAATCAATGAAACATTTTTACTGGACTAAAGCAGTCTAAAAACAAGCCTTCATTTTGGGCTTCATGTGACCTTTAAAGCTCTACATAAATAGGTTGAAACATTCTGGCATTCATTTTAAGAATATGCACTTTGTCAAGCACAAAAAAAATCTATTAGAACGAAGCTTTAGAAATAGATTTCCTCCTTCCATGAAGTTTAACATACCTTTGACACAATACATATACATACAGTAAGTTGTAATAAATATCCTCCATTAGATAGGCAGCACTCTACTGCACTGTCATAAAAATTAGTGCTGGGCAGGGTGAGCAGAGCCATTAGCTAGTAACCTAGCACTGAAGTTCGCTGTTTATTAATACACAAAATCTAGTCTGACATTTGGAAGTTAAAATGAAACAAACAGTTTATGTTCTAAAGGATTCTGGTTTCTTGAGACCTCGGATTATTATTCTTCAGTCTGAGGTGACTCTGGAAATATCAGCTACTGATTGAATCAGCCTTAGTCATAGCACTTGCTTGGTAATCAAAAGGGGATACTTTTTTTTTTTTAAAAAAAAGTTTCTAGGCAGTATCAACACAGTAGTTAGTATTAACCTGTTCTGCTAACAGCACACAGGTTAGCAATACTATGCAGAGAATATTAAATCTCAGAGACAGGCTTACATGTATTTTGGAACAGTACGTAATTCAGTTTCTCTAGTTGGAATTTGTGATTTTCATCAATCTTTCCTTAGGACTACAGCCCTCATATGTGATTACCTCATCAAGCTGTATATTGAACAAGGACCTTGTGCGGGATCCCCAATCAAGTCAACAAATACTTTACATGCAGTTGTGGTTCAGTTTACAACTTCTCTCACTTGACATTCTTACAGAAGCACCAACACATAGCCCTGCTTACTCAGCGTGTTGCTATCTTATCACTCCTCTCAAATGTCTTATACAGCAGCTTTAGTGAGAGGAGTCTATTAAACTGTTCAAATATTTACCCTTTTTGCTGGAGTAGGAAAGCTAATACCAAGTGCACATGAAAATGAAAAACTGAAAACTAATGCAAAATTCTCAGAAAATAATGCTTTTGAAAGAGATCAATTTCTTCCATAAATTAAAGACCGTGTCTCAAGAGCACAAGATGCTAAAAGTGAGCGGCTGTGGAATCTATCCAGGACATAAGAGACAAACCTGTACAGAGCAACACAATTATGTTATTTTTCACAAATCAGCTTCTCACCAAGATGAGTTTTTACCGTAACCATAACAGCAATTTGCACATTTCAATGCAATGAAACGATATGGGATGTTAAACACTATTTTATTATAAAAATAATTTCACTAGATTTTGGTGCACTGTAAGCTGCTTCCACTAGGAGATGTTCTAAATCATTCTAATGCCTCTTCCTCTAACACTCCAAATTGGTTTTCTTTCATGGAGAGAACGTCACTGGTGGAACTTCATAGGGAAATGTTGGGTCGTTTTCTTTTCACCAGCCTGACCCTTAGGGTTTTAAGGCCTTGTTTACACGGGGAATCTGACTGCAACAGCTACAGCCGAATAAAATATTTCAGAATAGCTGCCTGTGTGGACACTATTCTGAAATGAAATAGATTTTTTATTGTACTATAGCTAGTCTGGTCAAGAAACCCACAATACTTGGCAAAACCTGTATCCTTCAGAACACAGATGAGTTCTGGTGTCTTAAACTAACGCTGTAGGATTACTGAAAAATCTAACCTGGTTGGATCCTATGGGGATGCTGGTGGATGGAATATAATATGTTCAGTATGAATACCTGAAAGTGAGTTAATATTCATTTGCTCATAGCTCAAATGTGTTTCCTCTATGTCCTAATAAGTCAGTCCAGACAGGCTAGTATGACCTTCTTCCAGCATATGAAGACAAGAAATGTACTGAAAGCTGTTCTGGCCCACTATTAAAGGGAAGTGGGCCACGTGATGACTCCAGTTCTCCTACCTCCTGGCAGGTGGAGTGTGTCTTTTGGATGCCTTAGATAAGGATTTAATTCATTGTTAATTCCTCACTGTTTAAACTGCTAGGATTATTCCCCTGCAAAAGTTTTTCTACATACCTACTCCACAGTGCAGAGCCTATGAAGAATCAGTTTTTCCCTTCTCTCCCTGCAGTCTTTCTATAGAATCATAAAATATCAGGATTGGAAGGGACCTCAGGAGGTTCTAGTCCAATCCCCTGCCCAAAGCAGGACCAACCCCAACTAAATCATCCCAGCTAGGGCTTTGTCAAGCCTGACCTTAAAAACCTCCAGTGAAGGAGATTCCACTACCTCCCTAGGTAACCCATTCCAACACTTCAACACCCTCCTAGTGAAAAAGTTTTTCCTAATATCCAACCTAAACCTCCCCCTCTGCAACTTGAGACCATTACTCCTTGTTCTGTCATCTGGTACCACTGAGAACAGTCTAGATCCATCCTCTTTGGAACCCTCTTTGAGGTAGTTGAAAGCAGCTATCAAATCCCCCCATATTCTCTTCTGCAGACTAAACAATCCCAGTTCCTTCAGCCTCTCCTCATAACTCATGTGCTTCAGCCCCCTAATCATTTTTGTTGCCCTCTGCTGGACTTGTTCAAATTTTTCCACATCCCTCTTGTAGCGTGGGGCCCAAAACTGGATACAGTACTTCAGATGAAACCTCACCAATGCTGAATAGAGGAGAATGATCACATCCCACCTACTTATACAACCCAAAATGCTGTAAGCCTTCTTGGCAACAAGGGCACACTGTTGACTCATATCTAGTTTCTCGTCCACTGTAACCCTTAGGTCCTTTTCTGCAGAATGCTGCCTAGCCATTCGGTCCCTAGTCTGCAGCAGTGCATGGGATTCTTTGGTCCTAAGTGCAGGACTCTGCACTTGTCTTCTTGAACTTCATCAGATTTCTTTTGGCCCAATCCTCTAATTTGTCTAGGTCCCTCTGTATCCTATCCCTACCCTCCAGCATATCTACCACTCCTCCCAGTTTAGTGTCATCTGCAAACTTGGTGAGGATGCAGTCCACGCCATCCTCCAGATCATTAATGAAAATATTGAACAAAAACAGCCCTAGGACCGACCCTTGGGGCATTCCACTCTATACCGGCTCCCAACTAGACATGGAGCCATTGATCACTACCCATTGAGCCCGACGATCTAGTCAGCTTTCTATCCACCTTATAGTCCATTCATCCAGCCCATACTTCTTTAACTTACTGGCAAGAATACTGTGGGAGACTGTACCAAAAGCTTTGCTGAAGTCAAGGAATAACACATCCACTGCTTTCCCCTCATCCACAGAGCCAGTTATCTCATCATATAGTTGTATATATACAGTCTTATTTACAGTGTGGTGGGTCTTCTTAAAAAACCTTGGTGGGAACATTTCACACACACAAAGGTACCTGCTGACTCACTGAAAATCTGGACTCTGTTTCCAAGTAGGGCAGCTGGCTTTAAGCCAGTGACAGCAGCGCTCTGGGCATGCGTGATTTTAGGAGCCGTTTACTGCAGCTTCTATTCCCTCCTCTCTGCTTGAAGCTTTGAAAACGTGACAGAGAAGTGTCATGTTTCTTAGAGTAAAAAAAACTAGGGCATGGTGAGAAAGGTCTGGCTGTTGCAAGGGGAAGGATGACTGTGCTGGGAGCAGCTCTGGGAAGGTGCCTAGCTAATTTCTGAGTGGATTGGACTGGTCATGTCTCCTGATGATTAAGATCTCTCCATATGTGATAAACATTCACAACAACTAAACACTCAAGAAGTGTTTGCACTGCGCCACCTCTCCTCTGCTCAGAAACACCGAGCCGCCCGTCCTCCCCGCCCCTTAAAAAACCCACCACCACCACAGGATCAGAACAGGAGTCTGATTTCCTGCTAAAACTTCCCCTCTCTAATGAACAGACTCATTAAATTACATTTAAGACAATGGATACACAGCAGGTGGAGAGAGAATCGGAGAATTGGTATTGAAATTCCTAGTAGCCAAGAGCTAACCAATTCACAAGGAACAGAGAGACTGCCTTCTTTCCTCAAAGCACACAGGAGGATAGACACTTTGGGGGTCCACTGATGGTTAAGAGGCAGTCAATCCATTAGTAAAATGAGATCTGTAATCATCATCTTTAAGGGAACAAAAATTAAAGGAGAGAGGAAAAAAACTCTGACCAGGTCTACACTACAGACTTTTATTAGTATAACTACATCACTCAGGGCTGTGAAAAATCCTCAACCCATAGTGATGTAGTTATACTGACCTTACCCCCACCCCCAACCCATGTAGACAGCACTATGTCTCCTGTTGACACAGCTACCGCTTTTCGGGGAGGTGAATTAACTATGCCGATGGCAGAAGCTCTCCCATCTGTGCATGAGCATCCTCACTAAAGTGGTGCAGCTGAGCCACTGTAGCGCTGTATGTGAAGATAAGCCTTTTTTCATGTTTGTCTGAATTGCCAGCCTAGAGCTCTTTAAAGATTCATGTCTGCAGTTATACCTCCTCAAACTCTAACCTCATCAATTCCCAAAAGCGAAGGTGGGTCTGATCAGTAGCTAGCTCCAGGACCTTAGAGTCATGGTAGGGAAACCATGAAGTTTTGGTCTTTCAGATGAGATGTAAAAGTGTGGTCCTGACCACTTATCTCTAGATCTCCCATGGTGAAGTTCTGTAGTAGTTAAAACTGTCAACCAAAGGTTCCGTGAGAGTAATTACATTTTGCCTCTCTGAATTTCCCCTGAAATTGCAACTGTTGTGTAGTGGCATTGTGCTATGAATTGACACATTCTTTTAAATGCACTTTTAGGCTAAGTCTTCACTGCCAAAAAGGTAGTGTATTTTTTAAACACAGTGGGATAGCTAATACCGGTTACCCTGGGGTTTAAAAACAACAACAAAGCCCAAAAAACAAAAAAAACCCAAACTTTTTAAGTCGTGAAGACAAAGCCTGTGAGAGCAGAAGACAACATACAAAACCAATCACTATTCTATTCTTAAGAGATTACTTGCTTTTATAAAGAACAAAGTATTACCATAAAATCTGATAAAAAATGTTTTTGAAAAATTTTCATTCATTACAATAGACAGATTTATCTATCTACCTGTATAAATCACAGCCCATTTTCTACATGCAATTAGAAATGCAGGTGTCCCCAGGGAACAGTAAGGTTTGTGTATACAAACTCAGTTTTTAAGCTGGTTTTAATTAGCTTTTTACAGAGACAAGGGAAAAGGTATGCTGCTATCCCATTCTTGGGAATCTGGCATACACAGACATATAGATGGAGTGTGTGGGGACAGATGGATAGACAAAAATGCCAAGATACGGTACTAAAATAAATCAGTTATCTGACATTAGTCAAAAGACCACTGATGTCCAACAGACTGAGTGCTTTCATCATAAAGATTTAAAGTACCCTGGACAAGAAGAAAGTGGCTATGACTGAATTCCAGCAAAGCTGAAACGAGTCCATTAAACAGGCATTGTAAACAGTAGCAGCTTTCTGATTTTTTGGCAGAGTGTTTTCGGAGGGCCAGTGCAGGACACAGTATCAATGCGTATGTACTGTTGTTGCTTTTTTCAATTAGCGCTGTAGAGGATCAGGAGTCAATTGTGGCCAGGGTCATTACCATTGCCATCACCTGATTAGAACACTTCCTCTTGCATTCTGATCTGGTTACTGTGAGGCATGTGTCTGCAGTATTATGCATGAGTCACTGTATGGGACTAAACCTCCTCTCAGTCCCAAGCAACTGCTACAGAAGGTAGAAACGTGGCAAAGGGAAATTCTGTTTACTGACTGCTTTTCTCTGTGTACTAACTGCTGAATGGAAGAGGGGTAAACTGTAAGGTTTCAAATGAATTCAGACCCAAGTATGTTAATGCCTAGCTCTTATCCGGAGTTCTCAAGATATTTTATAAATGAAGTCAGTGTTAGCCCATTTTATAGCAGGGGAAACAGACACAGAGGGACGAAGTGACTTGCACAAGGACACCCAGCAGCCCACTGGCAGAGCTGGGAGTAGAACAGTCTCTTGAATCCCAGACAAGCACTCTAACCATGAGGCCACACTGACCACCTGGATGTTCCATATATTATCTTAACCTCTAGGGACAACAAGAACATGGCTGTTTGTACTGGGGTAGGTTAAACAGGAAGAACAGGTACAGCTGTATCTCAACTCTCCTGGCATTTCTGAGCATTAGAAATCCCTCTGAGCTTGAAAAATGACCTGGGTCCAACAATTTATAAAAGGGTCTCATATTTATTTAAAATGAAATATACCTGGCATGGTTCTCTGATTTAGCTTTAGTCGTTCAGTTCCATTGTAATATCAGTATTCTCTACTTTGACGAGCAATGTTCCTTAAAAAGAGAACTTTTCATATCTTACTAATTACATAATACAGTTAATGAAAAACAGGCAACATTAGATATCCATCCAACAAACCTCAAGTGCCGCATGAAGCGGTGTTGATCTCTTTGAAGCTGTCACTGTTCCCTTTAAATCAGTAATGAACCAATACCTCAGTATGGCTCTAGAGAGTGCTGCACTGTGCTTCTGGAAGTGCAGTCTCATGCAAGGTGTAAGACTGAAATCCTGACAACTTGTGGGTGCTGAAAACCCCATAACACTTGTTGCAAAAACAGAAGAGAACCTCAATGCCCTGTACTAAATCCAATTAGTTTTTGTAGCATTCCTCTCATAGAACAGAAATGACAGCATCTATCCCATATATGACTGTGCGTCTCTATTTGACATGTGATCATCCCACTAGGTATTGCATGAAAAAGCACACAGTAATCCTTCTGAATGGGAGGAGATATGCTAACCACAAATCAGCTTCAAAACACACAATTTAATATAATTTGTGATCAGCAGAAGGAAGAGTCACCTATCACAAACCTTAGTTGAGCAATGTTTGGATTAAGATGGTACCAGCCCTACAGACATCACATTTTTAAAGATTAACAACATGTGAGAAAAAAAGAAAAACTGTCAACCTCCATGGTAGAAATTTTCAAATTGTGGTCTATAGACCACAGGTGGTTCGAAGACAGCTGGCTGATCACATAATGCTTCCTCATTTGCCACTGCTAACCTGAATTAAAAGACTGCTCAGATATATTAAATGCTTTCCTAATATTACTTTTCCATGCAGGCAATTGCTGTATATCCCACAGCGATGTTATGCAACTGTGAATGGTAGTAAAGGTACTCCATAATATTGTGAAAGGAACAGTGTGTGGTTCACATTATTTGTGTTGTGCTTAGTATAAAAAAATCTGAAAACCTCTGATCTACGGAACAGTTAATCTCAGTTCTGCAAGGCAGGCCAAAATAACCACATTCAAAAGCAAAAGCAAAACTAACTTTATAAGCCACCAGGAAGCCTTTGACATATTCACTGAGGCTAGTACATTGTCCATCCTAGCTGAAGTCAAGCCACTTGTGTAATAAACCCCTTCTGCTTCCGTCCCAACTGCATTCGACAGAGAAGGAATGAGGCCGTTACTTATCTGTAATTGGAGTTTCTTCAATGTGTGATCCCTATCTGTATTCCACTGTGTCCGAAGTCAGAGAATTTGAAAGTAGGGTGAGCTAGGTGCATGTACGGACCAACGCACAACACTTTCAAATTCTCCGACTCCAGATGCATAGTGCGCAGGTGTAACCCTCTCAGTGGAATACAACAGGGATCATCACTTGAAGCAGCCGCATTTTTTCCTGCAAGATTTCACTTTCTGCAAAGCCTTCTTGGCATTGGTTTTAATTATTATTCTTAATCTCAATGAAAAATCGGAGTGTGTTTTGGTTCTCCATCTCCTCAGATTCTAAGTCAGAAATGCAAATAGTCTGTGAGGGGACATTACGGCTCACCTGAAATGGTCTGAGAAATTCTTTGGCTACTTCAGCATTTATTCAACAGTTAGCCTTTTGATAGGGCATGGAAGATACCTAGTTGGTAACCATGACAGATAGGGTTGCAACAACTTACAGGCTAGGCATTGTGTTGGTGCTCTGTGATATCAAAAAAGGATAATCAGAAAAATATATCATAGAGGTGTCTGGTTTCAGATGGAATAGTACAATTAAGATGCCTTAATGTGTGCATCAGTGAAATATCAAAACTGAACACAGCCCTGGTCTGAAGGCACAACACACTAGGTGTGACTTTTCTAGATTTTAAAGTAAACAATATTCACAAATTACAGAACAACTTTGTTAGTGTAAGGAGCTATTCAAGGCCCATGCTTTATTTCACTTTTTTAATGCTACATCTGCTTCTTGGAGGCTGCTTATTAAATCTGCACAAAATATCCCTAAAGGTAAAAGGACCACCCAACACAAGCTTTTGCTTGTCCAGTGCAGAACTATACACAGTCTCAGTCACCAGCCTTTGGTTCATTGTTTATGAAACACCCAGACTTAATCATTCTAAGATTCTCCATACACATCAAGGAGGGACCCTATAGTATAGATGTAAACAGTGGGTATGAATGAGGAAATTTCTATTAACATGCAAGTCTGGATCAATGCAAGAACAGGTTGAAGGTCCAGAAATTGATAAAGTGAATTATTCACAGACATTTTTTTAATAAGGTTTCCACATAATGCAAAGGAACACACACAACCATATCTTAAGACAAACTGCCGAGAGATGTGTTGTGAAACAGGAGTTCCCAAAGGCTGAGTCTTCACCATCCCACACATTCTTTACAGCTTCACACTATAATATATTTCATTCCACTTATCCAGCATTTAAGAATTGTTTTGAGCAACTCCCATTATGATCTTTACATTCAAATTCTCAATATATTCAGATCTAGAAGACAGAGCATGCTAAATCAGACGTGAACAGAAGCATAGACATGAGAGTCTTGCTAGTATGTTTAATACTCAGCCTAGTCAGTCAGGTCTAATAGCCATTAACAGGACCTCCCACAAGCAGTAGCATTCTTTGCCTGCAGCCAACTGCCCCTCAAGAAGCTATGAAGTTCTTTCCTATCTTTGACCAAGAAAACTTGCTTCCAATTTGACTTTTGCTTGCCCCAGCTACGAAGTATGAGGACCAACAACTTAGCACCAAGAAGAAATAGCTTTGTAATTTATTCATAGACACTAAATGACCACTAAAGCAGTTCTACTGCATATGGTGCTTTACATCTTAAAAAACACTATATAGACATTAATCACGCCTCAATATCTCTGCATGGTAAACATTTATTATCACCAACTTACAGAAGGGAGGATGACAGAAGGTATGTAACTAATCAAGGGCATAAGGACTACTTGCTCATCTACATTATGGGCAAAGATTTTAATAGCACCTAAATGCTTAAATCACTTTGAAAATAGGACTTAGGCAACTTTGAAAATTTTCATCCAACAGTTTTCAGTTACAATATAGCTGACCTGACCCAGTCAATAAGTGATTCTATTTTGTAATGTAAACAATCTTAACTTGCTGGTTTCAGTAACAGAGCAACCAGCTTTATTTTCCATATACTTGCAATCTACAAGAGTTCCAGAAAAGGACCAATATTTGAGCATTACTAAGTGAAATGAAAGAAAAAATATGTTTAATGCTGCTACCGCCGCAACATTACCTGTCTTTTCAGAAAGAATTAACTGTGGTGTCAATTACAACACAACCTACACAACACATTTCACATTCTTGCAGCTTTACTTAGTGCATTAACACACAAACACTCTCCACAAATCAACCACCCTACCTCCCCCATCTCCAGTAACCCTGGTTATTTCCTGGATTGTTGAGGTCTACAAATGTGGTACCGCTTGGAAGATTCTACATTTTTCTCACTTTTATACCCAGTTGGCTGAAGCCTTGTATCTTGGTCACCATTCTTCTGGTCTAAAACTGGAAGGGACTCTTTTAGGAATCAGTCACTTCTAGCTTCTAAAAGGTAACAGCTGAGTGACAAGAAACACCTTCATCTTGAGGAATACATATGGTTCAACCACTGCCCACAAAGCAGAAGTAGGTGGGGTATGTGGAAAGGAGTGAGATAAAGGTGGATATTATGTGGGTGCTAGGGGTCAGCAACCTTTCAGAAGCGGTGTGCCAAGTCTTCATTTATTCACTCTAATTTAAGGTTTCATGTGCCAGTAATACCTTCTAAAAACGTTAACATGTCTCTTTACACAAGTCTATAATGTATACCTAAACTATTGTTGTATGTAAAGTAAATAAGGTTTTTAAAATGTTTAAGAAACTTAATTTAAAATGAAATTAAAATGCAGAGCCCCTCAAATTGGTGGCCAGGACCCAGGCAGTGCGAGCGCCACTGAAAATCAGCTTGCGTGCTGGCTTTGGCACCCGTGCCGCCTTTGGCACCCGTGCCATAGGTGCCTACCCCTGTGCTAGACAGACATTGGATGAGACATGATCCCCATCCTGAGGAGAGAGGAAAAGGCACAACATACAAGTGTTCAACTGGTGATCATTCATCCACTGTACATTTTTAAAAATGATTAAAACTACCTCCAAATACCCCACTATCGAGGCATGATCAGCCAGTTTGACTTCTTGTAAGTGTCACAGCAGAAGTGGATCTTCAGGAAGATCTTCAATGCACAGAGTAATGATTTGGTGGATTAATTCAGGAATGATTTCCCATTTGTAAAAGAGAAAATCACTTGTGATAGGTGGACACGTGGGACATTAAGACTAGCATCAAAGGCAACAAATTACAAGAATACAGAGGTAGATAAACGAAGACAGAATTATGTGCAGGGCCTTGAAGGAGCTTGATCTTTGAAAGGAAAGAGGAAGAGATAGTAATAGACATTGCCAGAGGAATGGACACAGAAGATTATCTTAGCTGTTTGTGTTTTTTAAAATCAACCCAAGGGAAGCCATGTAGGAGTCAGGAAGTCCAGGGAGCAGGCGGTTACACTAATAAAAACAGGAGACGAGGTGGATGAATTTTAACTACAGGAATAGATATCTTGAAAACAAACCTATTCATTTGAAATACAGGTTATCATCACAGGAATGACTACATAAAATGGCACACTTTTCACTCATTCCAGTTTCCCCTGTGTATCTGAGTCATATTTGCTTAATTTACTCACAAAACAAAGCTTTTACTATGGCTAGCATTGCAGAGTAGTAGTCCAGTCTATTCTGTCGCACACATCAACCTATCTAATAAACTAATGCAGAATATTAGTGGTACATTAACGTGCAAGGTACAGTAATGAACAGAGCTTGGTTTTCAGATTGCAGGCTGCAAGTTAAATTTGACTTGTAAAATGAGTGAGTCAATTGGATATGGAATCAGTGAGAATATCCAATGTCACAAGCTTATTTTTACAGGATCATTTTACACAGTGCAACCACACTTAAAACAAGGTTCACCCTTACCCCCCTTTTAAGAGGAGTTTTCTCTGTTGAAATCTAATTTGTTTTGTTATGTAACCATTTAACAAATCATTTCTATTGCAATTCATCTCTGACATACAGTGGTTATTTTGAAGGGTTCAACTACATTTCCATACATGTTTGATACATGGAGTACTTATTTTTAGAAGTTGTTTCTTTTGCAGGTATAACTGTCATTTAACTGAGCTCCACTGTAACCAAAACCCATTCCATAACCTTATTTCTGGATTCATGTAATCAACAACTTGTACTAAAAGATAAACAGGTCTTGAAACGGCAACAAGGTTCATGTTTCCTGTCACTGCAGTATTTGGAAGTTGTATCTATAGTTTCTCAGTACAGTAACCCTCCCTTTAAGCCTTTGTAATACACACGGAGTATACATCAACACATTTCTTATTTGTCAGGAAGCTACGCAATAGTTTGGATACTGAAGAGGTTTCTTTTCCAAAATCTGCAGTTTGTTGTTCAAGCTCTAAGTGTTGTATGGGAGCCACACTAACATCATGCTAGAGTCATGAGATAAAGGAGCAAAGAGAAGACTAGCTCAGCTAGTCGAAGACAAGGGAGAGCTAATATGTGCCACTATAGTACAAAGAAAAAGCCTGCCTCCTCCTGCTGGGCTGCCACCCGCATACATATGCCTTTAGAGACCTGAAAGGAATAAGCTATATTTAATGAGGAAGTTTCACTCAAGAGGCAGAAACCTCCAGTGGAGAAAGGCAGTGGGGAAACTCGTTTAAAAGTCTACAGTAAATACTATATTAACTAAAAGCTGAAATTAATACATTTATTGCAAACTATCTGCAACAAACAAAGGCAGATTTGAAACTCCATCTCAGGAGGCCCTGCTAAGAACAAGTACAGCTGCTAATATTAGGCCTTGTCTACACTACCAGCTGGATTGATGGGTAGAAATCAATCTATTGGGGATTGATTTTATCTCGTCTTGTCAGGACATGATAAATCGATCCCCAGAGGCACTCCCCTCGACTCCGGAACTCCAACTCGCCAAAAGGCGCAAGGCACAGTCAACGGGGGAGCCCGCTGTCGACCACTGCCACTGTGAGGATGGCAGGTAAGTTGACCTAAGATGTGTCGACTTCAGCTATGCTATTTAAGTAGCTGAAGTTGTGTATCTTAGGTTGACCCTCCCTGCTAGTATAGACTAAGTCTTAGAAGAGGATCTATGAACAAGCACGAACAGTGCAACAGAAGCAGTAATAGGAACAGATTCTAAAATGGCACTTAAGGCAATATGGTGTGACTCTTCAGTCTTATACAAGATCCAGGTGCTGCATTCACTAAGAACAGACACTGATGTACCCAACTGTAGTCCAGCAGGTATTTCCCCTCAAGCTCCCCCAGAAACCTGAAAACAAATAAAATGCTAGTGTCAATGGTAAACAAAACCCTTCCCTGCCCCAATCCATCCTCCATAGCTACTTCCTGGCACAATTTTAACTCTCAATATTTGTTTTAACAGGTACTAGCAGTAGCCACTTCTACATCACTTTTATTAAAGAGACTGACAAATATAGTAAGAGAAAGAAAATGTGCCTCTCACGAGAGCTGGATGCCTCAAACACAACTCTAGCCACTGCTTAATATGTGCATCATGTATTTAGGGACTGGTAATAAACCTGAGGAAAATATCCCCTCCTCCCCTGCATGGTATAGTCAAAATGTCAGGATCCTGTGTTTCTCCTCCCTCCTTCTATACACTGGAGTCACAGCAGATCAGAGAACCACCGGCAAGAACTTTTATACATTTTTCATAGGAGATCAGACTCCCAACCCCCACTATAGGTTTCTTATAAATGTAAGTGGGATATAGGTATTGCTGTAACACACTTTTGTGGAGGTGGCGATTCCTGGCTAAACTGCTTATAAAAGCCAAAGAATTATACATTTTTTTGTGAAGGTCACCAGGCACTCTGAGAAGCCAGATGCTAATTTCTTTGCCTGGTGTCAGATATTATTCTGCAATATGTTTGTCTTCCTGGAAATGCCTTTTACACAGCTGAAAAAGCAAAGCATTCATTCATATTTAAAGATATGTCTGATCAAAATACCCCGTGATATTGGGCTGCTTTTTAATAGTCCTAACTTTCATCCTTCATTATACTATGCAAGGACATATTTGATTATAAATTGAAACACTCACTCAGACAGAAGCCTTTCCCATACTTTCCAGCTTCTAAGACGAATAAAACTATATATATATAAAAATAAGACCACCAAAATGTAACAGTCAAGCCTGGAGGAAAACACGGTTTCCAAGAATAATGCTATAAATGAGGTCAAATGCTACTGTACTGATGATTTAAATAAAACAGCCAAATAGGATGCACTGATGTTCCAAGATCTTCTCACCTTCACCGGCTCACAGAAGTGTTTGTCGCAGCACATACAGGTACAGCAGCACCACATAAACATCACCGCATGGCCAATCTGCAAAGTCCTCCTCAGTGCTAGGTACTGCTTGAACAGTCTCCCACACTGACTACACTGCTCCCTACATCTGAGAGACAGAGGGCTCTGGACACTTGCCTTATAAACAGAAAGCCTTTGCCAAAACAAGCATCACTGTGTGCAGACCTCCAGTGCTGCTGATGCAAACAGTTACACTCAGCACTCACGCACAGTATATGCCTCTCTCCTCCAGCCCCACTGGGAGCATTTTGTTTACATACAAAAGAATCGGTTCTGTTAGTTTTAAAGCTACAGGGCATTCAATTCTATATTACACAACATTTATGTAGCACTCTCAAAAAAATCAGAAGATAACAAAGGGACAATGTAGTAAAGTAAAAATATCAGCTGTACAAACGAGATAACTGGTGTCCCTGAGGGAGTACAAAATATTGGGTTTGCAAGAAAATTTTGAGATGGAATTAAATACCTCGAAATACCCGCCCACACAGCAGGGTATAAATTACACACACCATTAAATATCAGTTGAAACAATTTTCAGCAGGTTAGTTTGACAGCACACCAGGAAGAAACGCTGGAACGAAGGTAACATGGTTTAGTGCAGGGGTTCTCAAACTTCATTGCACTGCAATCCTTTTATAACAACAAAAATTACTATATGAACCCAGGAATGGGGGGAAATGAAGCCCAAGCCTGCCCGAGCTCTGCTGTCCTGGGCAGGGGGGCCAAAGCCAAAGGGCTTCAGCCCCAGGTGGGGGGCCTGTAAACTGAGCCCCTTCACCCAGGGCTGAAGGCCTCAGGCTTTGTCTTTGTCTCTGGACAGTGGGGCTTGGGCAGCAAGTCAAAAGCCAGCCCTGGTGACCCCATTAAAATGAGAATCCTGACCCACAGTTTGAGAACCACTGGTCTAGTGGGCCAAGCACAGATCAGGAGGAAAGAACTGAGTTCTAATCCTGGCTCTGTCATTGATGCAGAGCAACCTTGGTCAAGTCACTTCACCACTGTACAGCTCAGTTTCTCTGTCTGCTAAAAAGAGATGCTACCTCACAGAGGTGTGGTGAAGGTTAGTGAATCATTCTTTGTCTTGTGTTCAGACGATGTAAAGCAATCTGCAGTAGTTTGGTGAAGAGGCACTCCTATCATATCCCCTCACACCATTCCGTGTTATCGTATTACTCCCCCCGCCATTTTCTTCCTCCAGACATCACACCAGCCTCATCTTTATTTAAAGTAAAATGTTCCCTTTCTTGGTCTTTGCATCTCCATTCTGTGGTTGCTCCCCAGCCCAGTCTGTCATTCAGCCTGCTACTTACTGCTGGGAGTGGGAGGCTCATATTAGTGGCGCTATGAGGTTGAGACTCAGGCTGTTGAGCCTGAGCTATGTATAGTGATAGACAGTGTGGGCAGGGAACTGCTGACGAGCCCACAGTCCTGTATGTGTTAACTGCTCCTGACTCCAGCTGTATTAGGGACCAGCAGGAAGGGAAAGTGAGTTTCAAGAGATTGCCACTGCTTTAGCCACACCAGCATATTTGCAGTTAGAGTAGATTCAAGGACATACAGCTTTTCCCAACTCTTTTGCTTCTCTTTTCTGCTCCTTATCCTCTGGACTACTCTGCTGACCCACAGATACCCTCGTGCGTTATATAAGCGTGGAATATATTAGCCAAGCTAAAACACAACTTTGAGCTTTTCCCTTATGCTGTATGGTAAAATCCATGCAATTCTTTGTGCTGTGAAGAAAATCTACAATTAGTTTATAAAAATAAGACTCAACAACCCAGCTAAGGGGCAACTTCTAGAATCACTCAGCATATGAGCAACGAGAAGAAAAGCACTGCAAGGGGAAAAATTCACCCTCCTAGACAAGCACTACAGGGAAGGTGCACCAAGTGCCTGAAAGGGAACAGAGGCCGAAAGAGTGGTTGGGGTAGCAGCAGCAGGAAGTCTGTTGAGATTCAGAGAAAAAAAAGACAGCATTGTTATAAAGAAATTAAAAGGTATTTCAGCTTCTCAGAAGCTGCCATAAAATTAGTTCTCAGGATGAAAGCTTATCTAGCATGTATTCATTTTGAGTCAGAAAAAATGGGGACACCAAACAAAATAAATCAGTAGCCACCCAAAGCAATAGTATGTTATGGGACACCTATTTCAAGCCCAGCCTCAGAATGGATGGTTCAACACAGGTTAGTGGAGCACCCAACCTCTTTGTGTGTGCAAATATGGGCATGCAAAACTGGAGGCCTGCTGGACACATGGTTCTTGCAAACTCCTGGATGAAAAGCTCCTCGTTATTACATTTCTGTTTGGTGAAAATTCAAACCTTTAATTGGGATTGTCACAAGAAGACAACCTCATAGAAAGAATTCCTATCAAGCTTTCAAGCAGTGGTGTCTGTCTAAATTCTGCTGTACTACTGTATATTGAACTTAATGCAAGAATTTCCTTATATAGAATGATATACACGATAGCAGGTGCTTGGAGAACAGGCGACCTCTGTTGCTCAAACACTTTTTCAGAAAGTTTAGATGTAAAACTTCAGCAAATTTCTACTTCTGCCTTGCCACCAAGTCAACTTAAATGTGGCTAAACATTATCTCCAGTGAGAATAAATGTGATTAGTAGAGAAATGCGACTTAGGTCTTATCTACCCGTAGCGTTTACTCTAGGTTAACTATATCAGTTGGAGGAGAGTTATTTGTCTATTGAAGTAGTTAAACTGATATAATACCCAATTGTGGATGCATTCATGTCAGCATAAAGTTGCCTTCTACTGGTATCGCTATTATTTCCCCTTCCTAAAGGAATGGCTACCCCTTTTGTACACAATGCCATTGACTGCTGGGAGTTGTCTATACCATGCAAAAACCCAATAGTTGGAATGCAGAGTGTATAACACTTGTACAGTACTGCATGTCTACGTACAGCTGCCATCTTGGGTGTTTTATAAATGCTGATTGCAACACTAGGAAGCAGATCTTTACCGTAGGTTAGGTTTGCCAGTTTTGGTTAAATGTATTCCTGGAGATTTCATCACAACATAACCTTTAATTAAAGATTAATCTTAAATTCTTGGAGACTCCAGGTCAATCCTGGAGGGTTGGCAGCTCTACTGTAGGTCTGGTTGTGCGGCACAGTCTACAATGGTTTTGCCTAGTCTGAACAGGCAGAAACAATTATTGTGGCTGCACTACTTCAGGTGGTCTCTCTGACCTCATTCTACACTACATTGCCACAAAGCCCCTCATTCCAGTAACAGTGCAGGGGAGCTTCAGTAGTCAAACAATTAAAAGGAATGTCATTTACTATACATTTATATAGCACCTAGAAGACTAAGGAACCAACCTTGTTGGGTCTAGGCATGGCTATGATAAAATGTTAAGCAGTAATAAGAAAGGTGTGTTGCCATCAAAATGGTTTCAAGAATAGAAGATGCAAGAATCATTTCATGAAATTGATATTCTTATTACTGTTTCCTTGTTTAGTTTGGAATAGCTCTGATATCTTTAGTCAGGTTGTTCAAAATACTCTGAATGATAAAAGATCATCAGGAATATGAGAAGCTGAGACACACTGATCACTAGAAAGCACTACCTAGGGCTTTCCTATATGGCATCAGCAAACTCACTTGAGCATGCAATTTGTGAAGCACACTAACATGCTGTCCTCTCATTGCCTTGTGTAGATCCTGCTACCACAGGTTTCAAACAGGACTACATTAAAGCAAACAAGGTATCTTTAGTTAGTGAGCGCCAGCAGGGTCCACACAGCATCAGCAGAGGAATTTAAGAATCAACCCTCTGCACCATGTAAACAAGCCCCTAGAGAAGGGATCCTAGGAAAGCTGTGCGCAAAACAAGCTAGTATTCTAGCCAACACAGAATCTACTCACTCGCTCTTTACCAGATTACGATATTTTACTCATCTGAAAAAAAGCCTCATCTGAGGCATGTGAAGAATTTTACAAAGCTGCAATCCACTGTATTCTTCCAGTAGTTTGACTAAGTTTAGGATTCCTCCCCTCTCCCCCTCAGCTGCATTATAGGACCACTGAGAATGTGAATCAATTCAAAGACATCCAGTTAGAAAGCTGGTACAAGGACAGATGCTATTACCACCGTTGTGTACTTAGTATCACACACAAACAGCAAGTTCAGTGAAAAATACATATAGTTTTAATTTCAAAAGTTAAACTATGCCTGGGTTAGAGAAAGTTATACAATTCTTTCAGCAAAGACATTTCTTAAATGGAACTTCATTAGTAAACCAGATTTCATTAAAACATATAGAAAGACAGATGTGATGAAATGACAATTGTGAGAGGATTTGCCTTCTCTCTGTTCAGTCTCTTGGTGGCACCTCATTTTATATCAGTAGTTTTTCCTTACAGGACAAGAAGATCGATCAATCTTGCTGGGCAAAAACCTAGTTTGGATAGCAGTGGAATCCCTATTGATTACATTCACCATAATGAAGCAACAAAAAGTGCAAACAACCCCCCAAACCCTCTCTTCAATAGTCCATATCATCATAGTATCTGAGAGTCTTCCTAAACTTACAGAACAATAAGAGACTATTGCAAAATTAATCAACCTACCAGGCTCAGTATCACCTCCATTAAGAAAATCAGTAACATTCCCCATTCAACATGAGGGCATGTTTCTTCTTTAAGTTTTGTTCATTATACTTCCGAATCTCAGCCACACAGCACTGAGGTTCAATGGCATTAAGAATGGATTTCTACCTTCACAAATGTATTGAAACATCATCTTTAAAAGAATGCCAAGACACAAGTCTTTGTTATAAACAAAATTGAAAAGGTTCTTTCCACTCACTGACAAGATTAAGCTGGCAGTCCGTAGGTAAAGCCTCACATCAGCAATGAATTCTCGAGTGCTTCACTGCTGATTGTCATGTCCCCCCCTTCGCCCCTTTCTCTCTTGCCTTTGTTCTCAATATGAAGCCATGTACAGTGGAAGAAACTGCTTGCAGCAGTTTAACTACTTCAGCAAAAGCCAGATAACTTGATCAAGCCTTTAACTAATGTCAGGGACACAAATGTTTCATGCGTCCAAGCCAAAAACAGAAAAAGCCTAATCAATATACAGCCTCTGCAATTCTATGGAGGAGATCATTCAGAAGGTCTTATGAGATGAAAGCACATAGGTTAAAAAACCCCAGCTTGGTGTAGTTCTTGTATACTCCAAAAGGCCTCTTCTTTCTTCTCCCCCTCAGAGTCCTGTTCCAGCTAGTGAGTCCCTAACTGAATTAGGGACTCGGGAGGCCCAAAGAAGAGTCATTGTCTGTCTGCCTGCAGCATTTCCTCTGCGCTGAAGGTACTTAGTGGAACTGAAAGTGGAGGGAGGAGGGATGAGAAAATAAAGCACATGAATTTTGAGGCGGCTTAAAAACTTTTGAGATTAGATGCCCACATGACTATAGTAACAAGAGGAGGCCTCTTTCCAAGGCTGCTTGAACCCAATTAGTTTAGAAAAGGGGGATAGAGACTAGAGTACTGCATGTGCGGGAAGTTGGCTGTTGCCTAGGGTGACCAGACAGCAAATGTGAAAAATTGGGATGGGGTGGGGGTAATAGGAGCCCATATAAGAAAAAGACCCAAAAATTGGGACTGTCCCTATAAAATCAGGACATCTGGACACCCTCCTGTTGCCCAAAATTAAATAATGTAAAAATCAAGTAGCAGCAAGAGGCAGAGAAGCACAGGGAACACTTCAGAGCTGAGTTAAACTCATAAGCTTTATTGTGCATTTCCCCAAAGTGATGCTTAACATGTGAAATGATCTATTTAGAGAGTGATTTTTTAAGAATCCAGAGCATTTTTCACATTGAAAGTATTTGTATACAGTACCACAGGTGATGCTCTGATACTTAGGCCATGTCTACATTACTGACCTTACAGCAAAACAAGTGTACCGATGCAGCTGCGCTGCTGTAAGATTGCTCATGTAGCTGCTCTATGTTGACAGAGCTCTCCCATTCAACTAATAAAACCACCTCCATAAGTGGTGTCAGCTATGTCAGCAGGAAAAGCTCTCATGTCGACATACTTGCACTTCTGTTGGTGTAACCTAAGTCACCCAGGGGTGTGTTTTTTCACTCCTGAGTGACAGAAGTTGTATGACAAAAGTGATAGTGTAGACATGGCCTTAGTGACATAAAAACTAGAAACAGGATCACCAGCCATAAAAGTGCAATAATAGTTTAACAGCACAAATGCATAAATAAAGTTGGAATAGTAACAGAAAGTTAAGACACCCATTAAGGGAAAAAATACTGAAGCAGCACAGGAATTTAGGGAGAGAGAATAATTACCAGTGATGGAACCTGGCCAACACACATATGGACAGAACATCCCTAATTCTTGCTACAAGTGCCACTAAATCTTCAGTAAACAAATGGTGAGGAGCTCAGGTTTATATCTCATTTGAAAACCAGCACCTCAGGCCAGTAGCATCGTACCAGCTAAAACCACCCAAAGGCACTGATTCAGGAGTAAGGGAAGTCCAACTTTTAGGGTATGTCTACACTTCAATTTAAGGTGAAACTGTAGCATGGGTAGACACATGGATGCTAGCTTTAATCTAGCGAGTGCATACAATAAGACAGTGAAAATGTGGTGGCATGGACTCCAGGACAGGCCAGGAACCTGAATATGTACCCAGAATATCTGGCAGGCTTGAACTGGGGGCAACTAGCCCACACTGAAGCTCATGTTGCTTTGTCTTCACTACTATTGTTACCCATGCTACAATTGAGTGAATCTACAGTGAATTCCACTCAACTCCTCCAACTTCTGTACTTAAGCGCATACTAGAGTTCTTTCATTCAAGTACTGAACTGACCCTTTTTGGCCTGTGAGGTCTTATATACTTCTTATTATATCTATCTATGCATCTAAAAAGAGGTAGCTGGGAATCAAGTTAACGTACCAAGGAAAAGTCTCCAGCTCCGATTGTTCTGAAAAGAGGCAGTGTAATATGAACACAGCTTGCAGATTCGGATGTCTAACTATGGGATCAAACTGTCCTTATGCAGCTGTTTCCAAAAGTCGCAAACAGTATTACTTCAAATAGAGGTACTTACTCTACACATTAATATTTAGGTCCCAAGATTTTTGCACATACACACAAAATATGGATGCTACAGCTTTCAGAACAAGTGACCCCTCAAAAAAATCTTCTGTAACTGCACAAGATGAAAGAATATCTACAGATGGATGAAGCAAAGTCACTCTCCGAAGGAAGCATAGTCTTTAGGGAAACATGCACGACTGCCTCTTATACACGGAAAGTTCCAGGGAATGAACATCATTCAGCAGCTGCGGAGGGTCAGAGGGACATCAGTGAGTCAGGGACACGAGAGAGAATGTGTGTATGTCATGGATTCATAGGATCTGTACTATGTCCCTTGGAGGAATTCCTTCTATGTGGGAGACCCCCAAGGGTCCCAATCTTCCTTAAGGATAGACCTTAATGCCATGGCCTTAATGCCTCCAAGATGGAGGCTATGCTCCAGCACTCTGGTTTCATGCAGGGAGCTCTGGCCAACTGAGATAGACTCCTGGTCAGACTTTTATGTCATTCAGGGACTAATGCCCCATAGCAAGTATATGCAGCCTTTTCAAAACAGTAGAATTTATTAACCAACTGTAAGGATAGCCTTGCAAAGACCTTTAGAGAGAGTCCATTCCAGCCCCATAAGTGCTGATACACACCTATACTTCTGGGCCCTCTCTCTCTTCAAATGGCTACCCTTGTGTCAGCCATATGCTACTTCTCCACTTTGTTTTCCAGCTGAATTCACAGGTTCCACCTCTTAGGTGGTGATTGTTCCATCCTTGGGCTTTTCACTGTCTCTCTGGAGCCCCTGTTGATATTTGTCAGTTTTGACCAGCTCTTTAAAATGACCCTTCATTCCACTCCAGTTGGTTGAATAAGACACACACCTCCTGTCTCCTGCTCTAAGAGCAGGTTTAACCCTTTTGCACCACTGAGTAACGATGCAAAATACTCAACATTTTTTAAAAAACAGGTTATTTCTATAGGAGCCTAAATATGAACTTACGTGTTAGGCTTGTATTTTTGAAAATCTTGGTCCTAGCTCTTTTGTGATGCTCACAAGCAGAGACTGTAAATATATCTTTACAATACTGAGCATATTGCCTATGTCCATGCTTAATGAATTATACCCAAATGAAACAATGACTACCCATTACCTACTTGTGTATGCATGAACTGTGCAATATAAGCATTCATCTGATCCACTTGCAATGTAAAGACAGCACAACCACCACAAAATTTGTTTCTTGTTTTTCAAATGAATTTTTCTGTCAAATTATTTTCAGTTCTATCAAATTTGCTTTTTCTCTGAATACAACAAAGGATGGCCACCTCTGCTACTGCATCTGAAGTGAAAAGCCCTAAAAGAGACCTCATTTCCAGTTCAGTGAACCCTGTCAGACTTCAGCTGGGTTTGCCAAACTCTAGACACAGATCAACTTACTTTCAGGGATCCAAAAGAAAAACAGTGTTTTTAAATCCTCAAGAATGCATCACTGTACGGATAAATTCAAAATTCAAAAGGCTCAACTATCTTCAGTTAAAAACAAGGATTCCTCCACTCCCAGTCACTTAATCCCAGTAAAGACAAGACTTTACTATATTTTATACAAGAGAGTCCATCCAGCGTCACTCACACTAATTTGAGCTTCAAAAAGCAGGTTTTAGCATGGACAACCACCAATGATGAAAAGAAGGGGCACTGTTTTTCCTATCTAAAGGATGGCATCTATAACAGTGCAGCATCCCTTAAGATCTGCACTATGTTAGCAATGAGTGAGAGCCACAGTCCTGGTGTGGGACAGGAACCCAATATACAAAACTCATGCACTTGCATCCCCCGTCATTCCTGTTGGAGACTTGGAACAGCAGTTCAAATCTATGGCCTTGTCTCTAGAGAAGCAGAGCTGATCTTGACTCGTTCCTGCTGTAAAGCTGGTGTATGTACCTGTCATTCTGCAAGTAGAACTTTTTAAGCCAGGCTAGAGTAACACACACACACACACACAAAAATTAAAACCAGTCACAAATTAGTCACTCCACATCTGCTATCTAACTTTGCAGGGAACAGATAGGAACAAACAAAGCTTTCCTCTTGAAAGGTCTTTTGATTTAAACTTTAACAAGCCCTGATGTAGCTGCCAGATTATACATGATACTGTGAATGACAAAGGAATAAACAGGTTTGTCCCCTTTCTATTTCTTTATAATATATAAAGAAGGCATAAACGGTTTTATAACCTGCTCATTTTTAACATTAGAAGTATCAAGAATATCATTTCTGAACATTAGAAGTATTAAGAATATCATTTCTGATCACCTGTGGTTTTGCTGGAGGATTCAAAGGCTGTGAATGTGTATTATGAGCCTACCAAGACCACAACTAATGAAGGGATGAAACTTTTCTCCTATGTGGCAATTGAGCTAAATAGAGACTAATTAAAAAGTTTTAAGCTCTCTAAATAAAAATTACTAGCTTTTATTTGTATCGTATCTCTGATGTTATAACCCTACTGGTTCTTCAGTTAGTCACAGAATCCAAGAAAAAAAAGCAATATTTCTAGTTTAAAAAGCAAAACAAACTTTTTCTAGAGAAAACCCTGCAGGGCTTTATTTTATTTTATTTTTTTAAGTATCTTGACATTTTAAAAAACTCACAAACCACATAACCTTTAAAGGGATTCTAAAAAGACTGAAAGGACCAGGATCTGATCTTCTTGGCTTCTTAGACATATTTGCAAAGTCTGTTTGTTAAATAAATATTTAAGAGCCACTCCAACTCAACATCAATCTCATGTATAAGATGAGAAACACAATTCTGATGAAAAACAAATTTTAGGTTCAAGCTTCCAAGATGTTATTTACAAACAACTGAAGGAGAAAGTACATTAAAATTATTTAAAATGCCACAACTGGGTTCTTTGAAATGAATGTTTTTTAAATACAGAGGACACAAACTGAACCACAGTATTGCACTAGTGCTAGTGACAGAACATCTGATGGACAGTTACTATCATACTTTACAATGAACACAGATTTCTGAGAGTTCAATAGCTACAAGAATGCCTTCAGTAACTAGAGCTCTTTTAGCCCACAAAGAGTTAACAATCATAAACCCAATTACTCAGAGGATCTATAATCTCAGCGATACCAAACATCTTATAAAATGCTTTGTTTAATCATGCAGTAATTAGCAAGTTTTTACACTGTGGCAAGAGGAACTAATCACCAAGATCTGGTCTTGACCCACATAACCCCCCAAACACAAAGATGAAAGTCTTTTTCCATGCTTATTGTAACCCAGAAAGGCTGCAGAGGCTTAAAAACAAGCCCTCTTAATTTCCCATTGGCATATATGCAAGTTAGGAAACAGCATGCAAGAAATAATCAAGTTATTATGTAGACTTTCAAATGGTGGAGTTTTGGTCTGGAGAACTTTAAACATGTTATTTAATATTTACCTTCTAATCTAAGCTCAGACATTTAGGGTTCTCATTGTATCAGAGACTTTCTCCTTGATCTTTATCAATTCATAGTCAACTCCATCTGTCTTTTAAGGATTTCAGGCACTTGCTTCTCCTAGTCATCTGTGCCAGTATCTTCACCCCATTATTAACCCCCATATGAAATCCTTTTTCCACTAATCTTCAAAGTTTTTTTAAAATATAATTATGGTTAGTCTCATATATGGAACCTCTACCTTTTTCCTGTACAGACTCCCATAAACAGTTCTCTTATCTGATCTGTTTGATCTTAGCAAGGTGTTCCTCTTGCAATTTAAAGTTTTTTTAATAATTAGTTTAGCTTGAGTCACTGTGCAGCTGAATATCAAGGGAGTGAGGGAGGGTACTTTATTAACAAATTCCAATCCCAAGTGTCCAAATAAGGTACACCCAACTTCCCACTTTCAAGCTACAAAATGTGGTTATGGTTATGATTATAATTAGCCAGTAGAGGGCTCCCTGTACTAAGTTAAGAGAATAAAGTTTGTGTAAAAAGGCAGATCATTTTGGGTCTTGTCTATACTAGGGAATTTTTCAAATATTCATGATCATTGTGAATAGCCCAACTTTACCAGTGTTAGCAAAAGTGGTAGTACCACCATAGCTGGCTGTTTCTAATGTTTTGGACATATTCTGAGCAGGGTTTATGCCAAGCATGAGCAAACTTTTTGGCCCGAGGGCCACATCTGGGTATGGAAATTATATGGCAGGCCATGGATGCTCACAAAATTGGGGGCTGGGGTGCAGGAGGGGGTGAGGGGTCTGACTGAGGATGCGGGCTCTGGGGTTGGGGCCAGAAATGAGTTCAGGGTGAGGGAAGGAGCTCCGAGTGTGGCAGGGGGTTGGGGTGTGTGAGAGAGGGTGAGGGATCCAGCTGGGGGTACAGGCTCTGGGTTGGGACTGGGGATGAGGAGTTTGGGGAGCAGGGTTGGGGAATGGGAGATGGTCAGGAATGCAGGCTCCACGCGGCACTTATCTGCAGCAGCATGTCCCCCCTCTGGCTCCCACATGAAGGTGCAGCACTGGCCGGGCGACTCTGCATGCTGCCTTGTCCGCAGGTGCCACTCCTGCAGCTCCCATTGGCCGTAGTTCTCAGGCAATGGGAGCTGTGGGGGAAGGGGCAGTGAGTGGATTGTGGAGCCTCCTGGCTGCTCCTATGTGTAGGAGCCAGAAGGGGACATGCCACTACTTCTGGGAGCCACACAGAGTAGGGCAAGCCCCTGATCCTGCGCCCCAGCTGGAGTGCTGGAGCAGGGCAAGCTCCACACCCCTCTCCCTAGCAGAGCTTGATTAAAACATCTGATGGGCTGGACACAGCCCGCCCCTGGTTTATGCCATGGTGCTTCAAAATGCTGGCAGTTTAAATAAGGGATTTCTGATGTTGCAGACAGTCAGTGAAGCTGAACCAGTATTAGTAAAGGCAAGACATTTTTGAAAAACTCTTTAGTATGGACAGGGCCAGGGTTGTGAAGGTACTGATTACTACACAGCACCTGAAAGATACATCAGTAATGCTGCTGAAGTTCTGTTTCAGACACACAAGTATAGTATTTTCATACAAAAAATAAAATATATAGGCATAATGCAGAATGGCATTTGGCTAATGTACAAAGGAGTCTTTCACTATGACCTTTCAGTTCTAGTTTCAGGATTCAATACAAATCCAAAAGGCAGCTGAGGTTTGGGAACTTGCTCTGTTTGGTGCTGGAAATAGGCCTGTTTGTTCGATAACTTCTCTGCTCAAAACATTCCCAACAAGCCTAAATACCCTGATCTTTTGTTGTCTTAATGCAGCGGTTCTCAAACTTGTTGAGACTGCGACTCTTTTTTGCTTGCCCCTGTGCCACGGCAGTCCCTTGTATGTCTGCCGAAAAGCCGCCCAACGCGGAAGTAATACATTCGGCGGCTTTAAAGTGGCACTGGGAGCTGGCGACCCCCTGAAGGCACTTGGCAACCCCCAGAGGGGTCGCAACCCCCAGTTTGAAAACCCCTGTCTTAGTGGTAGAAGGGAGAATTCGGTGACCTGCAATCCCTACTACTGCCAATGTTTTTAGGGGTGGTCCCTTTCTCATCATTCTCTTCCTGGAGAGGTTTGGCAAGGTAAAGCCATTCTCATTCACTATAACCAAATCCCCATTCAGCAGTAATGGGATCCACCATCTCACCTTGCTTCAGAGTCTGTACTGAACTTGCTACTGCCACAGCAATGAAAAAGTCAAGAGAGAACATGAATAGAGCTAAAATCATGCCTTCATCCGAAAGATTTGCAACTTCAGCAAGAGATCACAAAATGACCACTTTAGAGCTGCTACTGGTTGTCTCCCAAGCCTGCTATTAAAAGGCAAATGCAAACTGCAGAGTTCAGCAATTGCCAGGTGGAGAGAAGCACTTCAAGAAAGGGGCTGAATTCCCAACTACCTGAAAGGGTACAACTGAAAAGCATTCTGAGATTTCCTAGGAGACAAAGCCTAGTGCTATATGTCTTCAAGCCACATAGTTGTCCTTTGTTTTAGTATGATCTTAATGTTGATACTAAGTGGACAGTGGTTCTCTCTTCAGACAGGTTTGTCTGTTACTGCTGGAACCCACAATACACCCACTTTCTGTAATTTTATGGGCACAATTCCATAAATGGGAAAGAGGCATCTCAAAATTACCTTACATCTCTCCAGACTTAAGGCCTCAGACCCACTGTCAGTACTCGGGGTTTGTCTTGGGCTGTGCATTGCTGGTGATGGAGTCCACCCTCACCACAATCAACTTTTCAACTGCCATGGAACCTTCTGGGTTCTTTCCCTTTCCTTCTAGATAAGCAGCTCCTGCTGAGTGAACTGCTGTCTCCTAAGAAAGGCTAGTGACCCTTTACTGACCAGAGTGAAAAGTTCGTGTGTTCAAATGTACC
Source organism: Dermatemys mawii (assembly GCA_007922305.1). Lineage (NCBI taxonomy): Eukaryota > Metazoa > Chordata > Testudines > Dermatemydidae > Dermatemys > Dermatemys mawii. The sequence continues at coordinate 11,651,256 of ML677372.1, read as the reverse complement.
CAAAATGGTTTCTGCAGCTCATAAGGAAATCACTGTCAAATTTCTAGATCCCAGCACAATGTGAACAATTTTTATGTCACCTATCTGTTACAACTGTCTGTTGGCAACATAGAAATCTCTACACCTTTTGGGTAGTATTTGGATTTTATTCACCACTCTGCATTTAACTAGCTTTGTGAATTTGGGAAATCACTTCACCTCTCTCCTCCCTGTGTTTTAATTTACTCATTTGTAAAATGGAAATAATAAAATGCTCCGTTGTAAAATACATGGAAAGCTGTGGGTGTTTAGCAATATATAACTGAATTTTATTGTTAATAAGGATTAACGGCATTATCATAGGTCACTTATCTAAATTTTGAGACCTGATCCCCTCCCTGGTATACATTATACTATTACTTTCTTAATAGCTAATCCTTCACAAAGACAAAGTGACCCATTAATCATTTCAGATTAGACATTGCCTAGAAAAGATGAGACTGTTCACTCCAGGAATTTCTAATTAATGAATGTAGTCTCTACACTCACATAGGATTCCTCCAATATGTCTCTTCATACACTACATAGTGGGCTAATTGGCCAAGCGAATTGAGGTCCTATACTCAACTTGATGACATTTCTTTGTATGTAATATGTTTGAATGATGCATCCAACCAACTTTACAATTTTAGGGACATGGTCTACTCTAGACAGCAGTGGGCAGAACCATATTGATTTTGCTGAAAGTGGGAAAACTAGAAGGGAGACAGACATGCTGAGCCCAGCCTTTGATTAGCAGACTCCGCAGTTTCAACCAGGTCTGTGACTGCATCTAGAGCAAAGACCCAGCTGATGAAACCATTAATGCCTTCCATCATAACACCCTCCCCAGCTCAGTTCTGCCCATCATCCCAAGAGCCTTTAAAATGCTGACACCCTAAATGGCCTATCTGCAAGTCAGAAAAAAGAAATAGGGGATAGGTTGGGGGTGGAAGAGATGAAGGGGAAATGTAGGGGAATGGGGGCAGGGAGGGAGACAGAAAACCACTGGTGTGCACAATGAGAGTGGCCTTGCAGAAGCAATGAAGTGTGCCACCTTCTCATTTTAAACAGGAACAAAGGAATTGCCATCCTGGATCAGACAGTAGCTAATACCAGAGGCTTCATAAGCACATGCAAGAAAATTTGTAATTGTCCACTGCAGGTTAAGTTGCCCACAAGGGAACTAACTCCCTTCTCTCTCTCTCCCCCCAGTCAATTAGAAACTAGCTAATGCCATGGAACAGGGTTTAGATCCCTTCTAAGGCCTTGTTTACACAGGAAATAGGCTCAGAATAGCTATTCTGCACTAGCACCTTGTGTGAACACTTATTCTACACTAAATGTTCCTTTCTGCAGTTTAGTTTAATCCACTTTGTAAGAAGATTAAGGCTAAACTGTCAAAAAGGTGCACACAAAGGATTTGTCTACACAGCTCTGTAGTTTGGATTATGGGGGTGTGAACTGCAGTGTGCATTATTAGCATGCTGCACTGTAACATCCATATGATCATGGTGGGCATGAACTGAAAAAGAACTTATAAGATACCTGTTTTTGTTAATGTGTCACACCTGCAGTATCTACATGAGGGAATGACAGTGGGGTCACACTAATGTGTGCTGCAATTCACTCCCCTCCCTCCATAATCTGAACTACAGGGCTGCAAAGTCATAGTTTTAGCATACAAAAGGAGTATCTGCAGGGAAGCTAGTACAGAATCGGTATCGTGCTTTAAATTCTCAACATAGTTTATTTTGCAATAGTTTCCCCATGAAGACAATTCCTACATTTCTTTTGAAACCTATTTAAGTGTAATTGTGGATGTTCTCATTTTTCCTACAGAAGAGTCTAATTCTTTTCTAATCCCACTAAAAAGCCTTACATATAAACCAGTGAAACTCATTGCCATCAGATATTTAACACAAAAATAAAATTCTTTTTTCACTGATTTTAGTCTGTTACCTTTCAATTTCATTGGATGCTCTGGTATTATGCAATGGGGCAAACAGGAAAACCTGATTTATAGTACCTTTGTTATGCTAATCATTATGGGTACCCTCTATTTTAGCTTCAACATTTATCATAGTTAGCACCCAATTCCAAAACTAAGCAATCAAATTGCCATGTTACCCAATTTCCATTTCAGGTATATTTTAATGGTTCATACTTAGATAAGCAAGTTGAAAATAAGCCCATAGTCTTTAAGCTTCAAAAGAAGTAAAACAATCAAGTTACAGGTGACCTTTTCATTGGGACTGAAACATACGCGCTGATTCCGTGGAGCACGCACAGGGAAAAATTAGTGGGTGTTCTGCACCCACCAGCAGCTAAGCTCTCCTCTCTGCCCCTCCTCCACCTCCACCCCTGAGCGTGCCACGTCCCCGCTCCTCCACCTACCTCCCAGCACTTGCCGCCGCGACACGCTCTTGGAGGAAGCGGGAACACGGCGTGCTCAGGGGAGGAGACGGAGAAGAGGCAAGGTTGGGGCGGGGACTTTGGGGAAGGGGTTGGAATGGGGGCAGGACAGGGAGCAGAGGGGGGTTGAGCACCCACCGGCGCCAGCAGAAGTCGGCGCCTATGGACTGAAACACTGCTGAGCTATCAGCACCATACTGTATAAATTCTTTCCATCCTTCCTCACAAGCAAGTCATTCTTCACACTGTACAGAACAAAACAGGGGTTTAAAGCATACTTCGTAATATCACCATGGATCAGCAGAAGCAACAGTCAAGACTAGATGCCCAATCCATGAGCATAAATGACTACATATTATTCTAATAGTGCCAGGGACTTACGGTTACCTATAAAGTTGCAACCTAAAACACTACTATGATGGGACGGAGTATTTCCAAATAGGTTTAGCCTTTCATTTCTACCCTAGATATTTTTGCAATATCCTTCATTGTGGAGTCTAAACACAATTCTAATTGATATGGATTGTGCTCTGTTCCTCTAACAGAGACTTGTCAGTCATAATATTACATTTTACTAGAGTTACTAGAGGGAAAGGAAGACTGTTTCAGTTTCTGAATTCACTGATCATTTATCTACAGGAGGCACAGAGCAGAGTGAATGCTCAGACAGTGGATCTCTAACTTTTTTTCCCCACAAACCACTTGAAAATTGGTGAGGTTCTCAGTGGACCACTTAATGATCTTTCCAAATGAGGTTTGTACCATTAGCTAACTATTGTAAAGTGCTTTGGACAGAAGCACTGTATAAAAAAACCCCTTAATTATTAAGATTTTTTTGTTCTGCAAATAAAAACACAAAACGTATATTTTAATATCAGTAGTCTTAGCTTTCTAATGCAATGGATGTGCTCTCTCCCCTGTTGCTGCAGAACCCGAGCTGGGGCTGGGAGGGAGGGGGTCTCTCCCCTACTGCAAAAGTCCCAGAGCTGGGGCTGGGAAGGCAGGAGGTCTCTCCTCCATCATAGCAGCCCCAGAGATGAGGTTGGGAAGGAAGGCGCTCTCTCCTTGGCAGCTGCAGCCCTGGAGCTGGGAAAAATTGCCTCTTTCTCCAGCTGCCACAGCCCTGCAACATCCCAAATTCTCCCAACCCTCTCTTTTCCCCTACTGTCCCCTCCCACCTACCCCTTATTTCCCCCAAGGCTACCACCTTACCTTACATCTGTACCTTCCCCAGGGTCCAGGCACCTAATTAGTGGAGCTATGCCTGCGCGGCTCCAATGATTAGGCGGGTAGCCCTTCATTCTCTCATCACCCAGGTGTGCACCTTAGGGGGAACTATCTGCGGACCCCAACTGAATGGAGCTCGCTGACTACTGGTGGTGTGCAGACCGCAGTTTGAAAACCTTTGCTCTAAGACAAAAAAGCAAAAATCACCATATAATCAATTAAAGCTCCTGGGCAGTGTGCAGTGTAACTTACATACATGACTCCTACTCATATTTGCTTAAAAGTAACTAATAACTAAAAAATTTTCTATAAGTAAAAATAAAAGATGCTCCCATAAAGTCTTTCAAGATTTCTAAAGGAGTTCCAAGTCCCTGCCAAAGATTATGGAGACAAAATTCCCATGCAAAGCATCAGTACAGGGTTTATTTTTTTCCTGTTGCACTAATGTTCACGATTGCTGTTTTATCAACAATGGACTGGGCTAAAAACACTGTGTAGATGAAAATCTAAAGCAACTGTTAATTTTGTTAGATATACATCATAACATTGGTACCTGCAGAGCAAATCTCTATAAAAACACTACTAGCAGGAAGACTAATGAAACCTTTACGTCAGCAAGTAATTTTCACATTAACCAAAGTCCATTTGCCAAAGTTGCTCACTGTAATTAAGCTAACATTTGATTAAGACCATGCATTAGTTGCTAATAACTTTATGCCAGTCTAAAAAGCATCTATGAGCTGTAAATTAGCCAGCTAGAAAGACTCCATTACCTCAGATTACAAAAACCAAGCATGTGAATGTAAACTATGAACTAGGACACTGATTACACAGAGAATATCAAATTTTTGTTGCTGTTGCAAAACTTCAGAGATAGTGTTCAGTGCTAAGTATGGATCAGAATGTCTTTACATGGCCAGTGTTTGGATTATGGAATAGGCTGTCTTCAAATTCTTCTTAAAAAAAAGATTAGGAATAATTTGCAAGACATCATTGCTGAATTAATCCCCAATGTGGCATAATTGCTAAACTCAGGGCTGGTCTACACTGGGAATTTACATTGGCATAGATTTGTGTCTCAAACACAGGGTGAAAAAGAAATCAACTCCTCCTCACAAGAGATGCAACTATGCCTACCTTCCCTCTGGTGTACATAGCGCCAGGCTGATGGAAGAATTCTTCTGTTGACACAGTCACCCTTTCCAGGAGACGGATTACCAGTGTCAAGAGGAGAACAGCTTGCTGTGCCACTGCAGCAGTTTAAGTGTAGACATGGCACCAGGAACTAAGGATCTTATCCTAGAAGCGTATGACATTTCTCCTGACTAACTAGTGACATGGACCAAAGCCTCTGATAAAATTTCACATTATGATCAGCTGTTACCAGTGATCTGTTAAAACTCAGTTCACTGATGGAGGAGGTTCCATCCCATTCTGACTGGCTGTAAATTTGACTTGCCATTAGATTACCTAACATATAGGTTTCTTTTGTTTTTCTTTAACCCTTTCCTCCTCTACCAGTCGTTCCCTAAAATATGCACCCCCCTTCATCGCACATAACTGCTGGTCAACAGAGTAAAGTGTAGATGACGTTAAATGCAAGCCAGACACATTTGTGACAAAGAAGAGATTGCTAAAATGATGTATGTGAAATTAAGATGCTGATAAAGGAGGAGACATCAGGTTTTACTTCTCTCTCCTCACTTTCCAGGTCTGGACAGTTTTCAGTACTATGGATTGGTGAACAAGATCTCATCTCCAACTGGTTTGAATCCCACCTCTCCAATGCTTCCCTCTCATTTCCAGGTTAAACTTTAAATCTTCCCCTCTCCTATGGAATAGCATGAAAGTTCAGTTCTTGGCTCTGTACTCTTAACCATCTCCCATCTTCCTCAGGGATATCTCCAAACTAGTTTCAGACTTGGTTACCTGTTCTGTTCCCTCATCTGCTTGTGAGCTTTGGAGTGCATCCTAAACACAACTTACTGCATGCCTCATGAGATAATGTCTTCCTTTAGTCCTTCTGTCTGACCGCCATTATCATCTCCACTCTCAAGGTCAGAAATCTTTGGAGTCATCTTTGACCATGAAATGCCTTTTTCTCACTGATCTCTTACTTCTGGAAAATTGCCAGAACTACTACTGCCCCCCGGCCCGCCTTCTGAAATCTTTACCATCCATTCATCATGATTTTCTAAGATCAGGTCTACACTACAGACTTGTATTGTACAGTCTTATTACAGCTACCACTTCTTAGGGAGATGGGTTAACCATGGTGATGGGAGAAGCTCTCCTGTTAGTGCAGTAGAGTCTTCCCTAAAGCGCTATGGTGGTTCAAATACATCACTAAGCCATGCCACTTGTATGTGAAGGCAAGCCCTAAATCCCAGTTCTGACCCAAGAAAGTATCCTCAGGGCTGTGGCCACTCTCATTTCACTCCAGGAAGCAGCCGCAGCTGCTCACCTATATGGTACATCTGCACAGACAAGAAAAATCCACAGCTGACGTGTGCCAGTCAACGCAGGATTGTGGGGTTTGGGCTGCAGGGCTGTTCCATTGCTGCATAGCCTTCTGGGCTTTGGCTAACTCCCTGGCTCTAGGAGCCTGCTGGGTAGGAGAATCCCAGAGCTCAGGCCTCAGCCCGAGCCAGGAGTCTACACAGCAACAAAACCACCCCTCACCCATAGCCAAATTTGGCTGGCACAGGCCAGCTGCAGGTTTTTCTTTACTGTGTAGATATACCCATGGGGTCCAAATATTTGTGACTGTCTAGTTCTGAATCCAATTCTAAATGATCTAACCCTCTTCATGAGGGTGTGCTGCAGTTTATGTTTGGCTACCAAATTAACACACTCCCTGCAGCCTCAAACAGGCTCTCCTATTTTGGTCTCCCTTCAGTTCCCTTCACACAGTTTTCCAAAACATGCAAGAAGGGTGCTCTTACTAGAGCTTCTTCCACATCCCTAGACCAACTTCTCCTCTTGCCACCCTACAAAAAATGAAGTCACTTGTTTCAAATATGGTGTTTAAATATTTCCTTCTGATTTTAGCTTATGATCCTCTCTCCATAAGGTTTCCTGGTACCCTATGCTTTTGTACACAGTAATGTGAGCTAGCAAATAGTGAGTCACACTGGATACTACAGTCTCTCTGCAAAACCAGACTGCAAGTTCACATTGACTATTTGGCAAATTGTCAACCAGAGCCACAGGATTAGAACTAATACTATGCTTCAAACTGAGACTATTCCCCAGAGTGAATAGCTTGTGTCACCAATATAAGGGAGATGTACATTCCTGTTTTGTAACTGCAGATAACGATGAACAACATAGCCTTGTCCTGTGCTGACACTTCTTAATGACCTACTATAAAAATCTCAGAACTGCAACACCAAAGAAACATTTTCTTAATGCACAGATCAACTCCTGAATTATTTTCAGCAATAAAATGATTTCTTCCTTTAAAGGTGAACTGCAAAGTGTTTCTCCATCCTCTTTTCTTCTAAACTTCAGAAATACGAGGACTGCAAAGGATGATCTTTCTTGATGCTGAGAGAGCTATTAGTAGTAGGCCTGCAGGCAGTTTACTGAGTTTACAGATATCAGTTGAACGGAATAAAGGTGCTGAAGCTTTAACAAAAACTTCCTTAGTCAAAATATGACTCACTAAATTGCACAGGTATCACCAAAAAGATTTTAGCAGATAGACTTCAAGGTCCTTCCCCTCTAACAACTCAGCTTTCATTAGTCTCTCACACTAGTTCTCCAGTCCGAGCCTGCAAGCCTAATCATCATCTGAATTTCTAAAACAATTTTTAAGATGTTCAGGCGTTCTTTATAAATCATAAAAACCAGTATGGCACAAGCCCAATTTCTTTTTTTGCAAGTTACCTTTGGAGTTGTAATGGCTCAACATTCTAGTCTGGTGATTTATCAGAGCAATATAAAAGAAAGCACACTCAAATAAAAGCAAATAGTTTAAATGCTTTGGCTATTTTCATATTCTGTCCCAACAAAGCAGCTCTGTGCTCTGCAAGCAAGAGCACAGAGGCCAATACAGTATGTCATTTTCTTTCCTATGGATCCCATTTATTTGCAGTCACTGCTCCACCCCTCCCTCGCTGATATTCCCTGATACAAGTTGTAGTTGGATGTTAAGCTAGATGCATCCAGAGCAGGCTGACCTTTTATAACCTCTGAACAAATGGAGATGTGTCAGTATTGGTGACTCAAAAGAGGGAGCATAAAAAACCCAACTGTTTCAAACAAAGCCTACATTGAAAACATTAACCGTTAAGACAGCAAATAAATTAAGTTTAAACTTGCTGTGTGGAAAAATCTTTCTTTGGATCCCACAAACTAGTAAACATTGAGTATTTTCAGTGTTAATAGCATTAACAGACAATTTTAGTTACTGCAAAAATAACTTAATCTTCACCTAGTTTTAAGACAGTACTACTTGCCAGGTGTCGGAGAAGCATCACTGTTCTATTGTTCAAGCACCTTGTTTCAAAGTTATCAATAAAGACTGCTTGTAAAACCAAGACACACAGGTGGAGGGACACCAGAAGAGGTATATTCTTGGCTTGAAGAGCAAGGAGTTATGTGAATAAACTGCCTAGATATTAGGATAAGAATAGATTTATGCTATTTTTTAAAAATCCTAAATATAATGGAAGTATATTTGATTCCTCTGGACCTACTGGCAGGCAGATCTGTGCTTTGCATTTTTTGTCAAATTCTAACCATTCCATGCTGCTTGAGACGCAACATCAGCATCTCTGTTGCATACTGCTACAGGAAAGTCTAACCTCAGCTATCAAGGGAAAAAAAAAGTCATTTACCATAGATGGAACAGCCCTAACAAGGAGCCAAAAAAGAAGGACCTTTTGAATTAAAAATGATTTCTAAGAAGTCATCAAACCAAAACAGCTTTATTTTGCACACGAGCCATCTCTCATCATGAGAGCCACCCACATAATAAAACTGAACAAACCTTTTAAAAACAAGTAGTCCATCAGTAGCATAATTGGTTGCCTACTTTTTAATACTCAGAGTTGGCGCAACAAGGGACATGGCAATTTACAAGTTCCAAATCTCTCTCCTCACAAATCCAAAGAGATAAATAAATGTGGTTACTTAGTTACACAAGAGAAAGAACATGATATATATTTAATTTTGTTTCGTTTGTAGTGGTAAATAGCAGCTATTATACAGAATTTTAGAGTGCAAATACCAAAGTTGTAAGCGGTGGCTGATAGAAATGCTGAACCTAGATATTCATTGCCTATTCACATGTCTATCTAGCACACTAGCCATATTTACAACTGAATATCATCACATTTGAGGGGAAAAGAAAAAACATACTGTTTCAGAAGAAGTCAATGAGGTTTCCATACTGGTTCTGAAGTAAGTGAAGGAATTTGCAGTCTACGCAAATGCCTCTCCCTAGCTTGAACATGCTGTACTACGGAATGAGGTTAGCAGAGACCGGCTCCAGCCATGCTGGGTTGAATTCTACCCTGACAAAGCAGTGTCATTGTAATTTGAAACAGGAGTACCCTGTGTATGTTGGCAAAAGCCCTGAATGGATATTCTAGAAATCAACAGCAACTCCAAACAAGTGAACTGTCCTTGTCACATGAACACATCACAAACATTTCTGAGCCCACTAAAAATACTTCCAGTCACTGACACAGACAGGAGGAGATTTGAAGTTAGGCTCTTGGTCACTGAAAATTAATAAAGCAAGAGGGAAGGAGCTTCTCGTCAACCTGAAAGTGATCAGGGCAGTTATAAAAAAGTATTTTTATAAAGGGGGAAGAAATAACATTTTATTGGTGGTGCCAAATGGCCAGAGCACAGGACTGAAAGCCAATCCTCCTAAATCCTCATCTTACATCAATTTTGTCTGGGAAACGTGGGCAAACTGTATCCTCTGTCTTAGTGTCTTCATCTAATTTCTTTACTTCCCAGGCCCTTTACTTGATTTCTCATTTCTGTATCTGTTAGATGTAAGCACCTACAAGGTAAAGGACAGGGGAAAGTTGTGAATTATGTGGACAAGTTTGGAAAACACAACCACCGTCACCCCTTCTGCCAAAACTGCAAATATGAAGCTATTTTTAATCAGAGCATTTATGGAAAGCTTTGAATGGCTGAAAATGGGGTGTTTGAATGTGGTAAAACCAGCTATAATCTCAGTCTTATTCACTACTCAACTGGACAGAGGCTGCAACTGCTTCTGCAATGACCTCTTCTGGGCAACCTAGAAACTACACGAACAAGCTCTTGGAACCGGCTTCCAGTCCTCCTTTGCCAGGATGTTCACTGTTCCCATAAGATCTTAATTCTGAGGAAGACAGAACAGAATAGATTCTGAGGGCTCTAACATGGATAGAGACCTCTTCCAAGACGAAAAGGATTGAGACAAGAACTGTATCCTCTTAATTAGGAGACTAATGGGGGTGCCATGTGTGTTTTAAGGCAGCGCTCTTCAAACTTCCGGCGCCACAGCCCCCTTTCGCGCTCACCCCTCCACTCGCAGCCCCCTGGGGTATGTCCGCTGAAATGCCGCCAAATTGAAAGCTTCCACTTTCTTTCAGCGGGCCAAAAATAGACTGCGACTTTGGCGGTCTCCCGGGAAGGATCGGTGGCGGCGCTGCGGTTTCGCGCACTCCTGGGGGTAGTCTCGCGCACCCCAGTTTGAAGATCACTGTTTTAGGGGATCAATAGTTGAAAGTGAGGCAGTGACTTATAATCATTTTGGGGGGCTCATGGTCAGCTGCTCAATGATAAAAGACCTTCAAATAACCCCTCCAAAGGGCAGACACACACCAAAAGGAGGAAGTCATTTTCAGACATGTTAATTTCTTGTTCAGACAGTACCAGAACACAGCGCTTGTGTTCAGTTAATTGCTAATCAGCATGGCTGTCAGTAATGTATGCAATCAAAGGACAGAGTTAGGTATCAGTGTCAAAAGAACATAGTGCATTATACACTTCTTTCATTCAGGAGCATGTCACCAGCTCTGTGGACAGGCCATATGGGGCTTGTAACCATTATCTACTTCTCAGTGGTTCCAACAAACTTTTGAAATCCACAAATTCAGCTCTTTGGAGAACCCCACACCATGGTACACTCTGACACCGAGCTAATTATTCCCACCAATCAAATCTCCACATTTCGGTAAGCTTCTTGGCCAAATAGTAACATGAGAAATTGCCCCAATTTAGAGAAAAAAATATTGGAAGACAGATAATATCTTCACAGAACAGTTAGACTGAGCTATAACTTGAGTGTTAACTCTGACTTAACTCTGTCCACACACAAAAATCTCTAGCTCAAGGTAAGTGGAGCTTTAAGCTTGAGCTAACTGGTTGGTTAAGGGTGGTGGGGTTGGGTTTTGAATCTCGAGTGCTTCTGACACTCCAGTTAGTAATGCAGTTGTCATGCAAAAGCTCAAGTTACAAAATTACCATCAGCTAATACAATCATTCAGGGTAGTCTACACTCAGACATCTGCAGCTGGCCTATTCCAGCTGACGGGGGGCTGGAGGGCTCAGGCTAAGGTGCTGTTTTATTGTGGTGTAAATGTTTGGGCCTAGGGACCCTCCCACCATGCAGGGTCTTAGAGTCCAGGCTCCAGCCTGAACTAGCTGGCATGGGCCAGCTACAGTTGGCCCACTGCAGTGTAGACATACTCCTATTGTAACTCCAGTGTTGTTTTGAAGTGTGGCCTCTCTCACTGAGGCTAAGCTAGCTTGAGTGCAGTAACAGACGTGTGGTAACACTGCAGTGAAAACGAGCCCAGGAACACCATCAGAAAACCTTCAGATATAACGGATGACTCAAAAAATATGGAGTTGGAATATCAAGCACATGGGTTTTCCCCATGTCCAAAACACAAGGCTGATGTTTTGCCTGACCTTCTACCTTTTCTGGGTTTTACCAGTCTTAGAAGAAGCGAGAAATGACACCTCTGACAAAGTGGTAACCACCTTCCACCGTTCCATAGCAATCTCTATAGCATGATCAAGGATGAAGTTGCTGAACTTTGAAAGGAAACATCCTGTCTCACTGCCCAGATGCTGTGTGGCCAATCCTTCAGGGCAAGCTCTTTATTTTACAATGTGCTGAAATGCCTTTTACCTCTGTCCCCAGTTGGACAAGGTTTTAATATTTCTAGCCATTTAGAAATGTAAACATTGGTTTTATATCAGGAAAGTCTAAATATCTCTGTATGAATAAAGAGTATTTAAAACATGTTATAAACAATTACGGGAAATTAAAAATGCTGTTGGTGCAGCTCACATTGGTACATTTCCATGGTCTAACAAAATAAATTATCCACCCTAATTATAGTAACTATTCCCCTCATCTCACTTTGCAGATCACGAGGAGCAGTCCAGTTTTAATGACTGCCTTGGTAAGAAGGTGACTTACCCAAGATGCAGCTGTTCTCAGAAGTTAGTGCTGTATGTTGTAGAAGATTATAGAGTCTGAGCAGATGGCTACAGAAGCTTTTTGGATAGCGAACAACTAGAAGGCAAGTGAATAGCCTTTAATTTAAAACATTCTTATATTTTGTTGGTATAAATATCCATCCACTGTAACCAATCCCTCAATTTCATTCTCTACAAATCACACCCCCAGACATGATTTGATCTGACTGCTGGATCTAGTAGCCTGGAGTATTTCTGTATGAGAAATATTTAATCTTCTTTGCTGACAGAGCTATAGTTCTCTTGTATCTCCAAGAAAACAAACTGACCTGAAGCCTTATGTTCTTTGATAGAAATATATGATCTGCAAGTTTATGACTCCTGGATCAATAGATGGGATGCAGTCTGCTGCTGTGCATATTTTAAAGATCCTTATTTGGCCAGAAGAGGCCTTAGGTGATGGAGCTGGCCTGCAAGGGCACAGAGTTTAGCAGGATCCCTCAGCCAACACAGTCTCCTGAATAAAGAACATCTAAGTCTAACTTTTCTTCTTGGCAAACCAGGCGAGACTTTGTACTGCAGCACTTGATTTGTTTGGTGCAAAGAAAGGGAGAGAAACATGAGGCAGAGATAGGGATTAGTTCAAATACTGTGTCTCTGTTCACATACAGAGAGCAGAATGGGGCAACTCAGAAGGGCCCAGACACATGCAGAACTAGATCTGAAGAAGGGCTCCATGTAGCTCAGAAGCTTTTCTCTTTCACCATCAGAAGTTGGTCCAATACAAGATATTGCCTCACTCACCTTGTCTCTCTAATATCCTGGGAACCAACACAGTTATGTCACCACAGCAAATTAGTTTTTGGCATTTACTAACCATGCTACTCAGTAGCTGTTTCTGAAGCTGAATAGGACGTTTTCAAAGTGAGTAAGCCACCAAACAGGTCATACACCCAGTTATCCTCTCAGAGCATCTTGAGGGATGTTTGGAAGATTCTAAATATAGAAGTTAAAGACAGCCCTCTGGACTCAGAGGCTGATTGATGAGAAACCAAGAGATGTGCCTGATGTGAGGGTTGGGTGGGTCATTACTTTGGATACAGGCTGCCAATTTCTGTTTCACCACCAATGTAGGAGCAGTCAGCTATTAACTCAAGGGCTGGAATGATGCAAGCTGTGGAGATCCCGACTGTTTATTTGCCAACAGGGTTTTGAAGAGTTTAAAAGGACTGTGATGCTGCCATTCTTCTCAAGCTGTGAAGAGTTGAGATGACACATTATATATTACGGTCACTCGATAAAGACTGAAATAACTAAGATCAGAGGGGAATGTGTATGCATGTGCATGTGCATGCTAAAAGTGGAGAAATCTATACAAGGAACACTAGCTGACTTACTGCCTAGCAGTTTTTGTTTAAAAGTTAGCCATAATATTCCAAATACTATTTACAATGCTTTATACTACTTATGATCATTTTTGGGTACATTTAAGATTTTTTTTTTATTAAGAAAGAATATGGCAGTCCCTTTGAAGCCTACTGAGAATTAACAACATGTACATAAAGCCTTGGTAAGTAAAACAGCCCTGAAGTTTAACTTTGTGTAATGATTTCAGGAAAGTCCTTAAAACAACAATAAAAAAAGACAATCCTTGCCTGTGCATCAGCAAAGAATTAAGCTGAGGTGCAGGAAGACAGGAAGTGTAATAAAAGTATACATAATATTGCCTCAACATCTCCCTAACCCTGTTACAAAACCTTTGAAAGAATGTCATTTGCAAAGGCGATGCAAAGTTATAGGCCTGTAGTGACTCATTTTTGCAAAACAAGGATTTCTTAAACCCCATTATGGAAGCCAGGATAGTTACACCTTTGAAAAATGAAATATTAGGTTTGAGGGATATGCACACAACCTCGCATGGGATGCACTACTCAGGAAGGCTCCATGACTGCACGACCAGCCTCACACGTATGGCTCTGAGAAGGCAACCTCATAAAGGAGAAAAGACCTAAAGAGCATAATGGAGAAAAGAGCTAAAGTGAATCTGCTGGCTATGGAGATTAGCTCTGAACAACTAATGTACCTATCAATGTTTGCCATGAAGATAATAGCCATCTTCAGTAGCATAATCTAGACCAGGGGTGGGCAAACTACAGCCTGAGGGCCACATCTGGCCCACAGGACCATCCAGGCCCTAAGCTCCCGGCTGTGGGGGCTGCCCCCGGCCCCTCCCCTGCTGTCCATCCATTCCCCCAGAGTCACGCCGCTGCATGGGCAGTGCTCTGGCCTGCCGCTCCTGCCGGGCTGTGCTGTAGTGACTTGGCTTCGGTGGGGCCTGAGCTTCTGCTCTGAACAGCATGGTAAGGGAGTTGGGCTGCGAGTTCCTGTGGAGCAGCGTGTCTGGCTCCAGCAGGCCGTGCGGCTGCCAGACATGCTACTCTGAGCATCACGGTAAAGGGGTGGGAAGTGGTGGGGATGGATAAGGGGCAGGGAGTCCCACGGGGCAGTCAGGAGCCAGGGAGCGGTTGGATGGGGCAGAGGTTTGGGGGGGGCGCTCAGAGGACAGGGAATGGAGGGGTGGTTGGATAGGGCATGGGAGTCCCAGGGGTCTGTCAGGGAGCAGGGGTGTGGATAGGGATTGGGGCAGTCAGGGGACAGGGAGTAGAGGGGTTAGGGTAAGGGGGAGTTTCTGAGGGTGGGGTAGTTGGGGGGTCTCAGGAGGGGGAAGTCATGGGGATAAGGAGCAGGGGGCCTGGACAGGGGGTGAGTCTCTGCAAGGAGCGGTCAAGGGTCAAGGAGCAGGTGGGGGTTGGAGGTCCTGAGGAGGGCAGTCAGAGGGCAGGAAGTGGGTGGGGGTCAGATAGGGGGCAGGGCCAGGGTGTTTGGGGAAGCACAGCCTTCACTACCCAGCCCTCCATACAATTTTGCAACCCCGATGTGGCCCTCGGGCCAAAAAGTTTGCCCACACCTGGTCTAGACAGTGGATGACAAAGATGCCAAATCTTCTTAGCGTGTATCTACACAGCCGCTGGGAAGTGCGCTTCCCAGCACACACATACATGCACTAGTTCTGTTTGAGTTAGCGCCTAAATAGACCAGTGCAGCTGCAGTGGAACAGGTAGCAGCTCAAGTACGTACCCAAGTGGTCACACAATTGTACTTGGATGGCCAGCCTAAGCCACCACAGCCTGGTCGCATCACTATTTTTAGGCATTTGCTCAAGCAGAAGAATTCCTGTGCTGAGAATTACATCTCCCAGCTGCTGTCTAGACAAACTCTTTAAAAAAAAAGTAACTATTGACATCGCGATTTTCATCCAAAGTATTCAATTTTCCAAAGGGATAAATTCAGCTTGCGTCTTGCACAAGGTCATAGCCCTAGTCAGTGGCATATTAAAGGATGGCACCCAGGAGTTTTGACTTCCAGTCCCTGTTCTGACTCCCTAACAACTCTCCCTGGCTCAAAAACTGATTTTTCAAAGCAGAGAATGTATTAGGCCTACCAATACATACTTGTTCCTTAACATGAGCATTTTCATCATAGCTATTAATGGGAATAAGCTTTTCAACTAATCAAAGGAGCCAATCAAACTTTAACAACTAAGAGTGCACAAGAAAAATTACACATTTAAACCTTACCCAGGAGAGTCAAAAGTGGTGCATGAAAATGCACTCTCAAAAGTTAAGTCTGGTGCCTAATTCCACAGGGGTTTTTTTATGCTGTCAAAAATAGAACTAAATTTCTACATTGGCAGATGGGAGTTTCAATCAATATCCACTGATTCCACTTACATAATTGAAAGCTACTTTTCTCTGGCATAATGCATAAAATCTAGCAAAATTTACTTATCTTTTTATAAATGTAATATAAATATTGGTTGCTAATTATTCAGTAATGACGTTAATGGGAAGAAAACGTTTATACCACTTTAAGTACTGCAATAAGAAGCCTCTCCTGAAATTTCATCAAGGCTGCCAAGACATTAACACCATTCTTTACAAACAGGCTATTTAACCCTTCAATTAATTAGCCCCTGGAACAGAGCTGTGGTTTAATCTAGAAATCAGGTTTGCTCAGAAAGGAAGCAGAAGAAATTCTTGACTGTTAATCTTTAGTAACTTGAAATGTGGCTAGAAAGCATGACAAGGTAGTACTTGACACCATGTGGGATTTTTTTTTTTCCTGTTCCGAGTTCAATACATAAAATATAATACTTTTATGATAATGCGGACCTGCTCCCTCTTCTGTATCACTGGTGGAATTTTTGAGAACTGTGTGAAATTTTTCTTTTCAGTCTTTCCTGGCTATTAATCTCTTTGGGCAAGCTTCAAAAGGCCAGTATGTAAATGGAGGCTTATCTCCATGAGGAATATTATAGCAACGATCACCGTACTACTTTAATTTCAGCATCTAGGATAAACAGCTATTTTTCTTTATTCCCATTCCCTTCCCTTCCAGTGTTCATAACTTCACTTTTTCAGACCATTTGTGAAGGGTAGAGAGGATGAGGAATTAAAAAAAACAAAACAGGGATCACACCCCACCTCACCCTTCACTATAGTGGGCCTCCCTGTAACCTTCTGTGTTACTATAACGAATTACCTAAAATAATCAAAAGAAAAGTCATGGAGGTGCAATGACCTCAATACTACCATGACAAAAATACACACAGGTTAGTTAAAAGTCACCAGCTCATTTGAGTTCTACTCATTATTAGCTTATGCCCCTAATCAGAATGTGGGAATTACTAAACATCTTTAAGCTTCACCTGTATTAAAACTGTTCAGTGTGAAGTCATGGAAAATGTATGGAACGAATTAATATTTAAAGTGCCAGTATGATCAGCAAAATATCCATGTAGTAAATATCAAGAGACCTGCTCCCTGTGGGTATTTTGAGGCATAGCTTTATGACTAATACAGATTTGCACTCCTGATAGTGCCGCAAAGCCAGTGCAGCTATGGGGGAGCTGGATTCTATTCTAGTTCACATATAATTGTTAAAGTTCCAACTTCAGAATTACTGGTAATCAATGTTCTCGCTAATTTTTTACATCCATGTGCAGAATGAATTTTGTCATGTGCAGTCGGGGTGGGGCTGAGGGGTTTGGCGTGTGGGAAGGGGCTCAGGGCTGGTGCAGAGTGTTGGGGTGGAGTAAGGGCTCCGGCTGGGGGTGTGGGCTCTGGGATGGGGCCTTGGGCTCTGGGATGGGGCCATGGATGAGAGGTTTGGGATGCAGGAGGGGGCACAGGGCTGGAGCGTGGGGTGGGGTATGAGGGCTCTGGCTGGGAGTGCCTGCTCTGGGATGGTGCCAGGGATGAGGAGTTTGGGGTGCAGGCCTACCTGGGGCTTGCGGCAGGGAGAGAGGACTCTTACCCTCCTCCCCAGCTCTCTCTTGCTGCAGCAGCCAGGAGCAAGAGGTGCCTCTCCCCAGCTGCAGCAGCTCTGGGGCTGGGGGAGATGCCCGACGCGCAGCAGCACAGCTTAGAAGGAATTTAGCTGGTAACGTGTGCGCCATCAAAAATCCAGCTAGACTTTCAGATCCCTGGGGGAGCTTTCAGGCCAATGGTTAGAAAACCCTTTTGACTTATAAACTGGCAAATTTGATCCTGAAATTTGATCACTAAGAGGAAAAATGGAACTCTGATATTTTAAGAAACATTTTCAAAAGTATAACCATGTTTAAAAAAATTATCAACTCACATTTCCAAAGCATACAATACCCTAAATTCAGGGCCTATAGGCAATTACATGCATGCCAATTTGGACCAGTAGATTTCCTTTCTGTGAACTCTCCCCTCCAGTGTGGATAGTGGAATTATACTTCCCTTTTCATTCACATTAGAGGCAGGATGACACTCTTTCAGAGACAATGCCTCTTGCTATTACTTCAGTCTGTAAAGTACATTCACAGAAATCTCTGCTCTACAGAAATCTACATCTCAGGTATCTACTTTTTCAGTTTGGCAGGGAGCCTTCTTCCAGATGGAATACATTGTTTTTCCTAATTTTGTATACTTACAGCTATGCCAGACTCATTGCATTCTGAGGTGGCTCCTTTAAAAGCCAGCATAAAATTGTTGCCAAATCAAATAAGAACCCCTTTGACTTCAGTTATTAGTTTTTCCACTTTCACAAAGTTGCCTTAATCCCCTCTAATTTCTGTTACTAATTGCCACCAATAATTTGATTACTTTTATTAAAGGTATGTTTAAATAACTGAAAAACTATCATAGAATAAAGAGACTAGGAAGAGCTGCAGCAAAATTAGAGGCTGAAGCACAGGATGTAGCAGACAGTACACAGCAACCATGAAAGGTCTCGTCTGACCTTTTTCTTCTGCTACATTGCTATCCAACAAGAACAAACTTTGCTTTTATCTAGATAATTAACCTAACAATTCCGAACAGGGCTCTGAGGGACAAATTGAGGGGCTTATATGATTAGCAAATTTTTCCCGTATGCCAAAGTGAAGTCACAATGACCTGAAAGTGGACTGAAAAGATGTTTAACTTGCCAAAACTGAGTTCAAGGTTCTGAGTTTATAATCTTGTAACAAACATCTGACATCACTGACACCTACCTGCTCTGCTTTAGGGAGATACTGATGGTAGCACTGGAGAAACAGAATCCTGAATTAGCAGGTATATGAGAGAAAATAATTGGAGTGGAAATTCAACTTTTTCTTGCTCGAAGGAATATTTTTGAAACCCAGGCCTCAAACCTGGCAAAAGTTATATCCATAGAATGATCACAGACTGACCAAAAATTGAGTTGCCACACAAACTAGCTTCTATAACATCAGATCTCCCATAAAAGACAGGTTTCCACCACTAGGCACAGATAGGACTTTCATCTGTAAATTGTGCACTGAACTAACAGTATGAGTTTGCAGCTAAATGCTAAACAGGTTCTTTAATCAGAAGTTTAGATAACTTGAGATATTTATTCCCCTATGTACCATAGTACATGCTGCAAAGAGCCTGTACACTCTCAGTGTAGGAGCCGGGAAGAAAAGAGGGAGGGAGAGGAGACGGACTAGAGATATAACCGATCTCTTGCTCATTACCAACAGACCAGTTTGACATGAGGACCCTCAAACACCCTCATTCTGTGATAGCGGAATGAAGCAGTGAATCCTAAAATAAAAGTGGAACCATTTTATTTTCTTAAAAGATAACTGTATTTGATATCAGTATCAGATTCTCTCTCTATTGGGGTACTACATCCTGCTCTTAAAGAGGAATGATTTGATTTAATAGTTTTTCTCTGGTTCCCAAGTACTATATTAAAAAAATATATTTTTATTACGGTTAGTGTTTCAAACCACACTGACAAACAAGAGTGAGAGCTAACCTATTCTAGCAGGAGAGGAATGAAGCACAACCTAGCAATGGTCAGATGTCAAACTCACTTCAGATGTAAGGTAGTGTTGAAAATCCAGTCCAAAAGCACCACTGCAGAACAGGAAATACAAGCTGATCTGAGGAAATTGTAGACCAATCAATGAAAAATACAATGAGACAAGACAGCATTATTTCAATGCGATATTTCAAGTGTTCGCGGAGCCTGCTCCAACTTACCATGTCTCGCTCTTGGCAGTTTGGGATTGCATAGCATTTCATTGCAGCCTCTCTCAATTTTCTCCCTCTAGCTTCCTTTGGTCCTGAACTTCTCCTCCTTACCTCTGTGCGAACAGCTTTATGATGGGTGTCATGCTGTGGTGCTAATGCAGGGGACTTCATATTGAAGACAAGCCTATACCAATAAAGATTTAGTACACATCGCAGCTCAGCTTTTCAGTGGAATCCTTTTCAGCAGTACAAATTGCTCTGAAAAGAAACCTACAGCTACAGTGATCAGCCTCTAGGTGCAGGGTTGCCAGACATCCTGGTTCCCAGGGGAAGCAGAGGGAGCAGGAAAGAAGAGGAGGAGGGAGGTTGTAGGTTTTATGATCTCTCACTGTTTTACTTTCCTGCTGCAATATATTGATGCAGTTGTATGAAAGAAAATCATAATTTAGAATTTGATAGGCCTTCTCTTCCTTGATTAGTGTTCAAAATACATTAGTGGGGGAAAATATAGTGAGCACTATTTTAAAA
Organism: Dermatemys mawii; assembly: GCA_007922305.1. Lineage (NCBI taxonomy): Eukaryota > Metazoa > Chordata > Testudines > Dermatemydidae > Dermatemys > Dermatemys mawii. The sequence goes on along the minus strand of ML677372.1, from coordinate 11,631,049 downwards.
AATAAAAATAAGCACCAACACTAACTGAACCAGAGATCATGCTAAATTCTCAGCATTGCTACAGCCAAATTCTGGGCTGAGTAAGGTCACCAGAGCTATCTGTAAAGGATTTTCTAGTTCAACAATAAAAACCATAAGAGATGCATAAGCTGTCTGTTCACTGCAGCTACTTGAATAAAGTAGCATTACCAAGGAATTTAAGGGAGTTAGATGTCCAACTCCCATTCAAATTTCATCACTTTCAGTAACTACAGTTCACTACTGCACAAAAATCTTCAGAAAGGAAAGATGATGGGACAGGTTTGAGCAGCTGCAGCCTTTGATAACAATAACAAATAGTACAAATATTACGCAGAGCTTCACTGAACAAAGACAGATGACTTGAATGGTGATGAGGTGACTAAGCACAAAGTATTTTACGAACTCAAGGCAACGAAGTAAGGTGAGTATGTATCCCAGGGAGGTTTTAGCAGCGAAGGGCTGCCTCTCCCAGAGGTAACTCCAGCACAAAGAAGAAAGACGATGTTGAAAACGTACACGCTGTTTCACAGGTCTGCAAAAGAAAACAGCGGAGGAATAATATACTCAGAACAGTCTGTATGAACATGCCAAATTCATGGAAGTGAAGGAGGAGAAGAAAATAAATTGCTCAGTAGGACACTGTTGGAGTTCTGTTGACCAATTAATCAGGAGAATTTAATAAGGAGCCAACAAAGGGCATATACACAGCCTAACTTTGGGAAAGGCATGCAGAAACAACTGTTCTGGGATGTTCTTAGAGGCCCACTGTCAAAAGCAATTGTGTTACTTTTGAAAACACCCAAGAGCTAGTTTACAGCATAAAGCTTGATTAGAAATATCACAAAAAGCTCCCAGGTTTGTTGCTGGCTGAAGAAAAAGAATGCGTATTAAAATTTGTGTTATACTTACCCAATCCTAAATTTTCATTTTACAACAATGTAGTAGTGTGCCCTAACCCAGAACACAACATATTGTGGCATTTTCAACACTTATACAACAAAGCAACCTCTACTGAATCAAAAGGAGACTATTTCTCGAAGGTCTCTTATCAAAGTACCGACCCAGACCCACCTTGCCCATGAGATCACAAAACAAGGACATAACTTTAACTATCTTGTAAAATTCAACTACTGAGCTGGAAAAGAAAAAAAAGCAGAGAAAAAAGATGGAATAATAGAAGTTGGGAACTGAGGATGAATTTTAATTACTCTACTACAGGGGTAGGCAACCTATGGCACGTGTGTCAAAGGCGGCACGCAAGCTGATTTTCAGTGGCACTCACACTGCCCGGGTCCTGGCCACCAGTCCGGGGGAGCTCTGCATTTTATTTTAAATGAAGCTTCTTAAACATTTTAAAAACCTTATTTAGTTTACATACAATAGTTTAGTTATATATTATAGACTTATCGAAAGATTTTCTAAAAACGTTTAAATGTATTACTGGCATGCAAAACCTTAAATTAGAGTGAATAAATGAAGACTTGGCACACCATATCTGAAAGGCTGCCGACCCCTGCTCTACTATATGTAATGTAGGCTCTAATGCAAAGCTCACTCAAGCATCAGATGGATATTTATCAATAATTATACTGACTGAACTAAATTAATGACTACATACCATCATTAGTTGTGAAGAAATTGATTTTACGGAACTGAAAATTTCATACCACCTAACATCAGATTAGAAAAGACAGCAGCAGAGATTTTGAATGCCACACAGTGCCCCTTAAGTTATTTGATAATAAGGGTAACTTTAGTGACAAAGAATACGAATAAAGATTTGTTTAAGGGGAGCATGTAACTTTAAAGTGTTGAAGAGCAAAACTAACTAGTTACAACAATTTCTCTAACAAAATGTAAATTAAACTACAAAATGTAAAGAGGAGCAAAGTTCACATTTTTGGTTAGCTAGTACCATTATCCTGACAAACGCAACTGATATTATCTGATACTGAAGAATTTAGGTTTAAGTGAAGTAACAACAGGAGTGGCTCCTGAGAAATAGTACAATAGAATGAAAAAATACCTACAGGGTGAAATGTAACAAGACACAGAAAATTCAGACTGTATCTAGAAATTGCACAATAGCTTGGAACAAGCAGTTTAAGGCACTATACTCAGCAAAAGGACAGCGCACCAAAAATACCAGTAGTGTAAGCTGCCTGATTTCAAGAAGTGATTATACATTTAACTTACTAAATGCTTGTTTCATATTTGAGATAGTTCAAAGAGCTTTTACAATGCGAGTTCGCTTTTATAATATGATAGGACACAGGAATCAGTATGTAATCAGCTGTACTTTGTATTCATGGCTAAGCCATCTTTAGGAAAGCTTAAGGCTCAAGGTTCCTCCTCGATTTCTACACCAAGGTATTATCTATATGTGGCAGGAGATTATTTTCTTTATATACTTTTCAATCAGGGATTCTCCCAGTTTCCCAAACGAAAACAAACAAAAAATTATTTTTTTTCCAAGTTGTGCCAGTAGGGGGAACATTCCTTCATTCTGAAACCAAATAGCCTGAGTGAGTTACCACATCAGGCCATTTAGAATACCTGCATACTACTCCAGTACTGGTAACGAAAGACAAGCTCTCCCACCCCCCGACAGGGGTGTATCATATCTTCAGTAATTCAGTACTATACAGCTGTCACCAAGAAATTGATCCGAACTCCATACGCATGAAGACAGCTTTTTGAAGATAACTCAGCACACAGTGTCAATCAACCAACCTTGCTGGGGGATGGAGAAGGTTTACAAACCTAGTCTGCCTGCCATAAGCTTTTTCTCCACTTAAAAAACTGTGAAGTAATACTGAACTTTATCCACTCCATCTCCATAACTATACTTTCACCAATACATCAAACTGCACTGCTGCAATATGATGAGGTATTTAAGGACTTCAACACGCTGTTCGTACAAAGAAACTAAAGTACCTCAAACTATCAACTAAAACAGCGTTCTTCTTCCCAAGAGATGTATTTATTTAAAAATAAGATATCTTAATTAAAAGTATATTAAAACTTTAAAGAACCTATCTGGAAACATCAATGCAAGCTTTGTTTCAGTCCATTTTATAAAAAACAAGCTCTAATCTACTTAAAACACCAGAATGCAAATGTCAATGAAAAAGATCAGCTAAAACCCAAACATTACTGTAAGCAAGTTAGCAAGTACAGGTAACTTTCAGAACCACCACCAATCACATTTTTCTGGGAGATGAGCATAGGGGACAAAGGAAAAGTCTACACTTAAAATGCTGCATCAGCACTGCTGCAGAGCTCTAACGAAGATGCTCTAAGCCAGGGGTCAGCAACCTTTCAGAAGCGGTGTGCCGAGTCTTTATTCACTCTAATTTAAGATTTCACGTGCCAGTAATACATTTAAATGTTTTAGGTGGTCTCTTTCTAGAAGTCTATAATATAGAACTAAACTACTGTTGTATGTAAAGTAAATAAGGTTTTTAAAGTGTTTAAGCAGCTTCATTTAAAATTAAATAAAAATGCAGAGCCCCCCCGCTCTCCTGGGGCTGGTGGCTAGGACCCACACAGTGTGAGTGCCACTGAAAATCAGCTCATGTGCCATAGGTTGTCTACCCCTGCTCTAAGCCGATGGGAGACAGCTCTCCCATCAGCGTAGTTAATCCACCTGTCCAAGAGCCAGTAGCTATATCAGCAGAAGCTCTCCAACGAACATACAGGAGAGTTGCATCTTACGCGCATTTAACATGCGTGAATTCAGCTTTGCGAGGTCGGCAAAAAAAGAGAAAAAATTTAAAAACTCTTTAGTGCGGGCGATTCCGCCCACCATTCAACTGAATGACTGTTTGACTATATGTGGTTTTCGCTTTATGTGCTGACTGCGGAACGCAACACCAGCATAAGATGAGACTTGCCTGTAGCGCTATCTACACAGGGAGCTCAGTTGGTATAACTACATTGCTATCAGGTGTGAACTACATTTTCCTTGAACCTCCTAGAATGTTGTCAGCCATGTCCTTGCAGGTATATAAGGGGTGGGGTGTCACCAGTCAGTGAGATATAAGAATGAAGTGAGCGCCCAGCGATATTGTGACTCGTTTTATTGTACAATTGTGAAAGTGTACTTGTGTTTTAAGACTTGAAGAGTGTAAGTAATGAGTAATCAAGGTAGGGTTGCCAACTTTCTCCTGGCACAAAACCTAACACCCTTGCACTTCCCCATCTCCAAGGCCCCACCCCCTGCTCACTCCATTTCCTCACCCCACACCCTCCTTTACTCATTCATTTTCACCAGTCTGGCTCAAGCAGTTGGGGTATGGTAGGGGGTGAGGACTCCACCTGCGGGTGTAGGTTCTGGGGTGGGGTCAAGAATGGGGAGTACAGGGTGTGAGGGAGCTCCGGGCTGAGGCAGTGAGTTGGGATGTGGAAGGGAGTGAGGGCTCCCACCGGGGAGGCTGGCTCTGGGATGGGGCCACGGATGAGGGGTTTGGAGTGAAGGAGGTGGATCCAGGCTGGGGGCGTGAGGTACAGGAGGGAGTCTGGGTGAAGGTGGGGGCTCAGGGCTGGGGGAGGAGGGTTGGTGTGGAGGCTGCAGGGAGTGCTTACCTCAAGCAGCACTCAGCAGCAGCGGAATGTCCCGCTTCCGGCTCCTATGCGGAGGTGTGAGCAGGCGGCTCTGCAAGTGGCCCTGTCTGCAGGCGCTGCCCACGCAGCTCCCACTGGTTGCGGTTCTCCAATAAGAGCTAAGGAGCCAGCGCTTGGGATGGGGGCAGCGCGTGGAGCCCCCTGGCTGACCCTATGCCTAGAAGTCTGAGGGGAGACTTTCCGCTGCTTCTGGGAGCCGCATGGAGCCTGCCTTAGCCCCACTGCATTGCCGACCGGATTTTTAAAGGCCTGGTCAGTTCCGGTTGAAAACCAGACACCTGGCAACTCTAAATAAAAGACATATTTAATGAGATGCCAGAGATATCTATCAAACCCTTATCTACATGACAACATGAAAGAAATACCATTACTACTTTTCCCCTGCTTAACACGCAACATTTAATGACTTTCTATGATTGAGGAATAGATTTTTTGCTCACCCTAATGCTGTCTGAGACAGTTTGGTTATGAGGGTACAGATGAGGTGATGGGAAGCTTGGAAGAAAAATTTAAGATTCAAGAAAAATTCACATTACTTATTCATTGACACTGCTTGAATGTCCATTGAAGAAAGGTTTGGACAAATGAAGCACCATGAAAAGACCTGGGTTTTTTTGTATGACCTTAGTAAGCTGCTGGCAGACAGAAAACACTCGAATAATTGTATGGACCTTCACTGGATGCTGACATATGAGGATATTCGGACTTCAATGATTATGTCAAATTGGACAATATCAGTCACACTTTGCAACATGGAAAGCACTCTCCACTCCAATTAATTCATGATGCAGAGCTGAAGGACACTTTTTCTAATGTGTGAATAGCTTTGGGGATTCTGCTCATGCTGTAGTGGTGGTGCCTGCAGGTGGAGTAGCACGTTGAGCTAGGAGCTGAGGGAAGGGAGTTGCAGTCACTCTTCCGGGGAGCTCCCTAAGGTAAGCACTGCCCCCCCCCCCATATCAGCCTGGGGCCATGCACACCCAAACTCCTGCTGCTGGGGTGGGGGTTCCTGAGACTGCCCCAACCCTGGACAGAGCGCCTGGCCCAGGGGCTGCCCGAGTTGCCAAGGTGGCCCCTGGGCCATGTGCACCAACTACCGCAGAAGTCATGGAGGTCACGGAAGTCATGAAATCCATGACCTCCATGACAAACATGGAGCCTTAGTAATAGGACCTATTCCAAGAAGCTGTTTCAAACAGCTAATTTAGGGAGTTAAAAATGTCTGTTTTACAGGTGCAAATTCATGCAAGCTGAAGGAATCTTGAAACAGGCACTGAAGACTGAACACCACAAGGAAAACTATCTGCAAAAACAATGAACTTATAATAGCAGGATTATCGTAGGAGTGCAATGCCAAACTGAGTCCTGACAATAGTTGCTCTCTAGTTTTCTCACAGAAACTACAGCTCTGTTTTTAAGGCAGTAGTTCCAATCCTTCAGGGGCCACAAAGGAAGTAAACAGGCATTTGAACTGAATAAACATCAAGTTGTTGCCTCCTGTAGACCTAAGAGACACCACTGGCATGATCCAGTGTAACAATTCCTAAGTTTAGGTTAGGGCCTGAATGATTTAAGGCACTTTTATTTAGAAAATACTGGGGCAAAAATTTTAAGAAATGAGTAAATGGTGTGAAAGCCTATAGATGACCAACTTCTAGAGAGTCCCATTTTCCTATTACTGAGCCTTCTCTATCCAGTACCACTCTGGCAGTACGAAGTACTCTTTCATGTTCATAAGCAGATCTTCTCCTTTAATCTAATGGCTTGTCTACACTGGCAATGTCAAAGCCGCGGCAGCACTTTAACGTGTCTTGTGTAGTCCCAGCAGAGCGCTGGCAGACAGCATGGCAGAGAGCTGGGAGGGCACTCTAAAAATCCCACCTCCACGAGGGGCACAGCTCCCAGCACTGATGCACTAGTCTACACCGGCACTTTAAAGCACCTAAACTTTCTGCGCTCACAGGTGTGTTTTTTCACACCCCTGAGCAAGAAAGTTGCAGCACTGCAAAGTGCCAATAGACAAGCCCTTAGTAACAAGGTTTCAGATGTACAGAAATGAAAGGGAACATTCTGTATGTGATCTGCTGTATTCTTTTCTCATTAGTTATTGTTGTTTCCCCTCCCTATTTCAGGCACCAATTGTGTTAATGGATTTGTCTAATATTTTAAGATCTTCAGGAACCTTGTCTTCCTGTACACATGTAAAATATCATGCCCACCAATGGCCCTGTAAATAAGATACAAGAAATATGGTGTAGTCCAGAATTTTAATTAGCTGGCAAAATGCTTTGGTCCAGGCCTATTTAGAAAGGCACTTTGTGGGATCTCCACAACTGTCCTGGGTCTCAAATCTTCTCTTTTTCTATTGACTTCCAATTAATGGTGATTAAAATTTGAAAAGCCTAACTTTTCCTAAATACCACAAACTTCTTACAATCCTCCTTTAACAAGCTGAATGAATAACATTACATGATATTGTACATGCTACTAAATACTTCAGATTGTACATTAGACATTGCTATTTACTGAAGACAGAGCAAGAGATATCAAGAGTTTATACAGGGGAAATCAGGATTTCCCCAAGAAACCTCAAGACGAATTCATAAACATTATTCCTAGACTAGGAAGCTGATATTCTTCCACTGAGTATATTCTAAACTCACATAAAGAAAAGTATAACCAAAATACAATTTAAACAACAAACATTCTGAAAAATGATACCCCTTCTATTTTAGCCTATTAAGCATAGACAGACCCTCTACTGCAAACTATTGCAGATTTTTGTTCAGAAAAATCAAATAAGCAACAAAGTCAAAAAGGTCCAGTTATGTTTAACTTCTTCCCTAAACAGAAAAACGACAAATGTATTACTGTTTATATAGTGAAAGAGAAAGACCATGTTTACAGTGACCCCTTATCTACCTATGAATAAACTGCAGATAAAATTACATTATGTTAACCATGTTTGAACTCTAACCGTCAGTCAAGTCCCTTGCCTTCTCTTTAGCCCAAACTGCAAGTTAATTTTCAGTCTCAAATGATGCAAAGATATTAAATAGAAGGCAATCTGAACCATTCATATCTCATGATAACTAAACACCAGGTCCATGACTTCTGTGCTCAGGCATGAAAAAGGATTTAAAAAGGTAAACACATCTTTGTTTGGAGGGCTCTAAATACTGCTCCATAAAAAAATTCTGTGGTGGGAAAACTGATTAACAACATCTCTACCTGCTAACAGCTTCAGCAGTGTGTAAGATTTGAGTCACGGTGTGTGCGTGATTACAAACTATAGCTATTAAAAACAACATGCAATTGCTTTTGTACTTTTACACTATTTTGTACCACCTTTAGACAACACTAATTAGGTTGAGCACTCTTAATACTGGCTCCAATTTCTACCACTGTGAGAGGTTAAGCTCTCACAATCCTCATTTCAGTTCTTTCAGGTTATTCAGTATTATCAAACATTTTTAAATCAAGCACAAATAAGGTGGTTACAAAATCAGGCATACTAATGTTACCAGACCTTTCCTTGAAGTAGTAATACTGGGTGTAGCAATCATTGTTTGGGCCTCACCTTTTAATGTATAAAGTCCTCCTTTATTTCCTTTCAGTGGGGGAAAAAAAATCAGAGGAAGAAAAAAGTTCTACACAGGAACTTTACTGAACTCCCTCTGGGCACACACAGGGCATCTCTGAGCAGCCTCTTTTCCATGAGAGCAGTGTGCTGCTTAAATTGACGATTTATACAAGAAGAAATGCTGAGGTGGATCTGCCTGTTTATCTGTGGATAACAGGTGATATTTATTCAAGAGAGACCTTTAACAAATACTCCCTTCAAGAGAGCTGAGCTGCTTTAGAAGTTACAGTGCAAAGGATGCAGTAAAGGAACAGACAAAAAAACCACAGACCGGAGAATTTAACAGCCAATGTGTACCTGGACAAGTAATGTAACAAAACCCTTGAATTATTATTTTTTTCCCTTGGAAATACCAGTTCTCTGAAATACTGCGAATACAACGCTTTTGCTAGACTCTGTTTATATCATGGTTAATAATACTGTCAATATGATAGCATCTTCAGTCCAAAGATCTCAAAGCATTTTTACAATTTTTTTATATTGTTAAGTAAACCTTTTAATACCCATATAAGGTAGGTGGTGTATGCAGAGGGGAAAAATGAAGCACAAGGTCTCACAGAAATACTATGACAGAGCTGGGAATCACACAGAAATACTATTTCGGTACTCATTCTAATGCTTTAACCATTAAACCAGGCTTCCTCTCAAATATTTCAGACATGTCTGTGGCTAGTACAGTTTCCTTGACCAGTGCTGGTAGTTTTTTAAACAGATACCACCATGCTTCAAGTTCCATCTACAATGAAAAAAACATTTATAAGAGTGAAATCTGCTAGAACACTGAAGCCCTGAACATGGCTAAAAGAATATAAATCCTGCAGCATGGGATGGAATTAATCATGTTTTTATGGGTTCCTGACTTGTGCTATAGTTGTGGACATTTGGACGGCTAAAGGATGGTTGGGGACCGAAGTTAATGCATGGTCTGATCCAATTTATGCTGGCAGAGTTTGAACCATTCCCAAGACTGCTGTATTGTAGCAGAGTTCCCCAAAATGATGTTTTCTTTTTTAGAGCAAGTCACTGAGCAAGATTTTCTAAATTTGGAAGCCATGAATTTAGACTGTGTTCATTTCTAGACAGAGACTTGTCTTCCCTTTGCTTGGAAAGCTCTGAGTACATTTTGTACAACACATAAATCAAAATGAACAGTAGTAGTAAATACTGCCCCCAGCAAGAAATCCCTGTCAATGTTAGTCAGGGAAGTTGGGCTAATAAACAGTGTTGTTTGCTTAGTGCAGTGGTCCCCAAACTTTTTCCGTTGTGTACCTCTTTACAGAATGGAACCTGTCCACAATGCCCCAGGAAACCCCATCTGGGGCCAGAAGTAAGGCTGTGGCCAGGGCCCAAGCTGGGTCGGGCCAAAGCAGAGCTGAAGGCAGAATGGGACTGGGTGTTGCTCCCTCCCTGCCCTCCCATGGGGACAGGCCTGGGGCCATATGCCCCCCCAACAGACATTTCTTCACTCCCTCTAGCAGGGTGAATCCCAGAGTCTGGCTTAGTGTATATGATTTCAGCAGCAGCAAGCACAACGCCTACAAGGATTTCTGGCAGCCGAGCCTTGCTCATACCTTAATATAGAACTTCTTTAGAACTCTCAAAACACTCTGCTCCCAAGCAGAGTCTGAGAACGAAGTGAAGTTAGTATATGATTTTGAGAAGATCAGATTTACAATCCTTAAGTTCCTTGGCCTCCATTTACAAATAAGAGATTGTGCATAATCGTGTCTGGAATGTTTTGTTTTTACAAGTAGATTCAGTTACACAGAAGTCAGCCCTATCACCTCAGCAGTTTGGCAGCAACTCAAAATCAAAACTGTAAGCAGAACCTTCCCTTAATCACACAGTTCACAGAGCAGTGATATGAGAGAAGAGACCAAGGGGATCATTTACATTTTTTTGAGCTCTAAAATGAGTGCTTTGTAAACTGTAGCTGAATTCAATGCTGGACGTAACATCTAATATCTAATGCCCTTGGCCGCGTTACTGGTGGTTTCTTCACCTGTGTAGTAAAGTGCTTCCAATTATTAAAAACATTCAGCAGAGGTCCTTAATGAAATTAAGATTTCTGAAAGTACAATTAATGAAAAAAGGAAAGACTACTTTCAAATGTCACATCAAAATTAAATATACACCTTTACAAAAATACCATATGTACATAACTTTAAGCATCTCACATAAACACACTTTATTTTATATTTCTATGTAAACATAGTCCTATTTAATGTGCTGGGCAGATATGTTGCTCTGTGGACACTTTTCCACATTCCTTTCACTTAAGCCACTAAGCAACTATCAGATAGTAATGGTCTTTCAGTCACTACTCACCTGGGCAGGATTTGAACGAATGACCTGAAAGAGGTAAAAGATACTATCCTATTAATTTATTGACCCACACAGTCTGTCTTTTCCTCTAGATGCATATTCTTACAAAGAACAGAGGTGACAGATGCGAGTCATGTTGCTTAATACATCAGCACAGTGTAAGAATCTGAATACAATTAGAGCAGTGAACACATAAGGAATATTTTCTCTTCAGCTTTTTTTAAAAAAAACCTTATAAAAGAGTTGCTCCTCCACCCTTAAAAAATCTAAATAGATCTGAACAGGACTAAAATATCAGCCTAGTCTGAACTAGTTTCATGAAGGAAGACAACAAGATATAATTGGTATCTCAACAATAAAAAAAATTAGGTTAAAAATTCTGACACCAAAGAACGCAGCATTTCAGTTTTCCTCCTGTTTGATCGAATATCAGTTTTTAATAATTCATAGCCTGCTCTAGTCAAGTTCCAAGGCAGGTGTTAGTGCGGCACACAGTCAAACCTCAGTTAAGCTACCTGTGATGTACCTAGTGTGAAAAAAAACTGTGCAACCCCAGATTTTACATGAATTATTGATGTTTTCACTAGATTCCAAAAGGACAGACCCATTAGAAAAGCCCCTTGCATAAACTGCACATATGACCATTTCAAGGGGGGATGGGGGAAGAGAGAGACTTAATTAAAACTAAGGCTGTTGATTAACAGGCAGTTCTCATGTGATTAACTAAAAACATTAATTGCGATTACTCGCAGTTGTAATTGCACTGTTAAACAATAGACTACCAACTGAAATTAAACAAACATTCTGCATGTTTTCCTACATTTTCATATATATTGATTTCAATAATACATAGTGTACAGTACTCACTTTATATTACAAATATTTGCACCGTGAAAATCATAAAGAAATAGTAATTCACCTCATACAAGTACTGTAGTGCAATGTCTTTATTGTGAAAGCGCAACTTTCAAATGTAGATTTGTTACATAACTGCAGTTAAACACAAAACAATGTAAAACTTTACAGCTTCAAGTCCTACTTCTTGTTTATCCAATAGCTAAGAGAAACAAGTTTCTTTACATTTATGGGAGATAATGCTGCCTGCTTCTTATTTTCAACGTCACCTGAAAGTGAGAACAGACATTCACGTGGCACTTTTGTAGCCGGCACTGCAAGGTATTTACATGCCAGATATGCTAAACATTCCTATGCATCTTCATGCTTTGGCCATCATTCCAGCAGATATGCTTCCATGCTGAGGACGCTTGTTAAAAAAAAAATGTGTTAATTAAATTTGTGACTGAACTCCTTGTGGGAGAATTGTATGTCTCCTGCTCTGTTTTACCTGCATTCTGCCATACTTTTTATGTTATAGCCGTCTTGGATGATGACTCAAAATGTTGTTCGTTTTAAGAACACTTTCACTGCAGATTTGACAAAAGGCAAAGAAGGTACCAATGTAAGATTTCTAAAGATAGCTGCCGCACTTGACCCAAGATTTCAGAATCCAAAGTGTCTTCCAAAATCTGAGAGGGACGAGGCGTGGAGCATGCTTTCAGAAGTCTTAAAAGAGCAACACTCCAATGCAGAAACTACAGAATCCAAACCACCAAAAAAGAAAATTACCCTTCTGCTGGCAGCATCTGATGCAGATAATGAAAATGGACACGCATTGAGTCTGCACTGCTTTGGATTGTTATCAAGCAGAACATATCAGCAGTGTGGATGCATGTCCTCTAAAATGGTGGTTTAAGCATGAAAGGACATATGAATCTTTAGTGCCTATGGCACATAAATATCTTGTGACAGCAGCTACAACAGTCCCATGTGAATGCCTGTTCTCACTTTCAGGTGACATTGTAAATAAGAAGTGGCAGTATTATCTCCTGCAAATGTAAACAAACTTGTTTGTTTGAGCAACTGGCCAAATAAGTAGTAGGACAGAGTGGACTTGTAGGTGCTAAAGTTTTACATGGTTTTATTTTTGAATGTAATTATTTTTTGTACATAATTCTACATTTGTAAGTTCAACTTTCATGTTAAAGAGATTGCATTACAGTACTTGTATTAAGTGAATTTAAACATACTATTTTTTATTTTTACAGTGCAAATATTGATGATAAAAAATACAAAGTGGGCACTGTACACTTTGTATTGTCTTATAATTGAAATCAATATATTTTAAAATATGGAAAACATCCAATAATATTTATATACAGTATTCTCTTGTTTAATCACACAATTAATCATGATTTTTTTAATCACTTGACAGGCCTAATTAAAACACAATTGTGCAAAACACATAAATTGCCTCTAAGATGAGCTTGTTAATACAAGTCCCTAAAAATGTTCAGCTACTTGTTCCTTAAGTCAGTGAACAGCAAGCACTCTTGTTCCTCCACATTTTAACTCATTTATTTCAATGGGAGAGAAAGGTGGAGCTTTGAGGAGATTCTTACCCCTGAAGAAAACCCGGGAAAAGTGTCTTACATGCTCACTCAACAGACATGCTATTATTGAAAGAATACTGGAATGGAAATCTGTTGCCATGGATGTCACACAAGCCTCAGATTTTAAAAAAATAACCAACCTTTACGATAACCTACATTCCCAAGGATTCCAAACGGCTTCACAAATGACGACCTTTACAGAATGCACTCTAAATTTAACAGAGCAAGAGACCTCTGTTTCCCCATCACCTCCTAAATACAGAAGCCAAACCATTTTGCCATCAAATGAGGGGGTGCTAATCCAGTCAGAAACCAGGACTAATTTTTTTTTTCAAGAATTGGGTTCAAAACTGACAGATTCGAATATGTAGAAGATTACACTGAAGTAAATTCTTCAGCATTGGGCTCAAGTTGTAAAAGGTTTCCCAGAACAGAGTTGAAATTTCAAGACAAAACTACACAAAACTTCCAAACACATTACAGTTCTCAGATTTTCAGACGCAAGGGCTGTATGTGTCTATAAATCTTATCAAGATGTAAGCTGAGCACTAAAGAAGTGGTTTAATCAACATTTAGTGATTTTAAAATAGTCTTGAATGATTAGTTCTTAACCTTCTTTTCCCTTCTATTGTTTGTGAGCCTAGAAACTGAAACCAGCGGTTCGTAATTTCACTCGAAGAACAAGGATCAAGAGAAGCAAGTCTTAAAAAAAAAATCTCAATTTTTCGTTCATGATGAAAATAGAGAATTGCATAACGCGCTATATATAATCTCCTCTTTATAGACTGTAGCAGGTGCCAAATGGCACAGTATAGCCACATCTTACTCCCTCTTACAGAAAGGAAAGATTACTACAATTTGTTATGCAGTTTAAGTCTGTCTTCTACTATGGGTTGAAAATCCTCTGACTGTGGTTTTCCTTAGAGAAACAAACATGAGACACAATTTCATTTCCTACTAGACAAGAGAGATTCTTCTCTGAAACTGTGCACCAAACATAGCCTTCTCACTAACCCTCTAAGACTACAACATAATTTCAAGGTTTACACAGCAGTTTGGTTGTTGACAGAATACAGAATGCCACCTTTAACAGAATAGCCAGGGTTGTCCTCTCAGTGCACATTCTATATGCACCCAAAGCAGATGCAAGGACAGGGCCTCCAAGTTTACATATTCTGCTTGAATCTAGTTCACAAAGCCAGAGAGATGAGGAATGGGCCTGTCTGCTGAAGCATGAACCTTTAGTTAATTACCAACTCACTAAATCATCAGAATGTGCTAATGGAAAAACTCAATGAAAGCAACTTGGCTTGTTGGGGTGTAAGGAGGGGGAAGCAGAGGAGGCTCACACAATAACATGCATTAATGTGCAGTAGTCCAAACTGGAAACCCTATTTAATTAACTAGCACTAATCTCAAGGGCCCAAGGTATGAAACATACAGAACACTCAATCCAAAGTACCCACGTACTTGTGCAAGGGTCCCTAAGAGGCTGTGGTCAACAGCCAAGAATTGTTAGTGACACTCCATAGATGGAAAATTTGACCTCAAGTTGCTGGTATTCATTATTTGACCTTTATGTTCTGCAAACGAAGTACCTCTGTATTTTTGGTTTATTGTTCACCTTATGAACAAGCACTTAAATCAATATAACTGGGTTTTTTTTAAAAAAAAACACACTCATCCAAATGGACAGTTTTACACTCCTGATCTCCCTGAACATTGCTACTATGGCAATAAAATCCACCTGGTTCAACTAAAAATGGATGTTGAGGCTATGTAGAAATTTTAAGCTGTATACTCATTTCCCCTCCCTCAAAGTCTGAACATAGTATGATGTGCTTCACAGGACCTTTTTGATAACTGAGCAACAACCAGACATGCCAGAACTAAGGCCCCAGAGAACACTGAAGCGCCATTGTCATGCCAATTCTTCTATGCTACCACCCCCATCCCCCATTTTAACATAACTTATTCTAGATAGGGGTCCTTTACTCTGTGGACACCTAAACTTTTGTTTTTGCTTTTAAAAGACACACAGAAGCAGTGAGACTATAATGATTTTTTGGTTGTTCTATAGAAGTTTTCCAGTAAGGTGATATGAATGTGATTATTTTGTTAACTAAAGCAACACTACTGTTAATTCTAGTAAAAATAATAGTCAAAAAGAAATCTAAAAGATATAATCAGTGATTTTACAACTCTGGCAATGGGTATTACAGTGTTTTTAAACAATCATTTTACATTTACACAATCTTACATCCCCAAAAATCCCAAAGCATTTGAGGAACTATATATAAACAAGCATCAGCACATCACTGAAGTGTAGACACTCCTGGAATCGTGGGAAGCAGCCAGTCCAACACCACTCCATAGTACACTGCCCAAATGTGATGCCAGAAGAAATAGGGAATGTCACGCGATCTCTAGTGTCCATCTATAGCAGATAGGACCTGTGTTTATGAAGTCCTTCAGCAGTCCTATATGGAACTCAGTTTATCTATCTTGGAAGACTGAAGGGCTGAATGAAATCTGTTCCAGGCTGTTCAAATCTGATGTTAGATAACTAACCCATTTCTGGTGTTGTGTGAATTGAAAGTGGTCTTTGTGGCTCTCATGTGTGTTATTGTAAATCCTACATTTCCACTTTCTGTGCAAGGGATGGCTTTTACCCCTCTATGTTCCACTTCCCACCAGAGCCATTTGTTTGCACTGCCATCTGTTGCTGATTTTGGGGAAATAGTGCTTCTCAACTTTGCCCCACAACCACTGTTCATGATTCATTTTCCACACCAAAGTTGGAATGGTAAGTGATAAATTGTGCAGTGATTCTCTTCTCTGATCTTGAAGTTTTATTTGCATAAAAAATGTTCTCTCTCCAGACAGTCATCAAGCTGTCAAATTAAGCTTTGAAGGTTCTCTATCTCAGATTGCGATATGACACAAACTGCTTGCGCATCTCTCTGCCAGAAAATGGTATTTAAGAAAAGTTGCCCTTTGTTACTGATGTAAAATTAGTGCAGCGTCTGCCTTCTCCATTCTGCATAACTACTATATCTAGATTTAGAAGAAAAATACATGGCATTATTGTATCCATCCATTAAATGCAATACATTGCATGTCACTGCAGCTTTTTGTATCCTGTACTAATCTGAAGATTTTACTAAGGAATGCCTTGGATTTCTATGCTAATGAATGCAAGAGCTTTAATATCTCTTAACAAGACAGCCTGGAGGCTGCACCATGGTTGCAAAATTTTGTGATGTCTTATTTTTCTCTGACAGAGGCAAAAAAGCCTTAAAAAACCCAGCTTCCTCTCAAACTTGCAAGACACTATAAAGGCAAAAAACTTGAGACACTTCGGACCCCCTTCTCCAGAGGATTTAGCCATCAAAGGTTCCCATATATAAAAATAGAGCAAATGTCTGGGCACCAGGTTAACTAGCATAATTTTATGGCAAATATCTTCTTATACGTCTACCCACCCACTTCATTACCACGCCTTGCCACTTTCCCCAAACATTGTGCCTCTCCCTTCACAGCAGTAACATCAGTAACATGCACAGAAAGGAATATTCCACAAGTCATGTCTATGGCCAGTCTTTTTTTCCCCCACCCCACCTCACTGAATCTCAGTAGTCATAAAAAGTATTGGATTTACAGTCCTGGAAACTGAAGCTTTTATTTACAGCCCTGGCTGTCATAGAGCAAGATTCCCATATTCACTGTTCAAAACCTTTATTAGGCAGAGTTAAAGTTGATGACAAACTTTGTACCCTTCCAGAATGTCAAGAATACCTACACTTAACTCTATTTCCTGACTTTGAGATGTTTGAGCCCTACCCTGCAACCTTAATTCTGACCTTCTTCTAGATTGATTAATGGGCAAGTCTAAATTCTACCCATGCAAATGGTATGAAGTCAATGGTAAAGTGACTGAAGGCAAAAGTTGGACCATGATCAGCAGACTATAGTTCAATGATCCTTCAGCAATGTTGCACCTACTGTTAAAATCCTGAAAATAGTAAATGTTTACATGTATTAAAAAGCTAGGATGATTTTTTTGAACTATTTTAAAATAAACACAAGTTCTTAAATTATAGAGCACTACAAGAGATTAATTTGTCATCTGTATGTAACCTGATATCAGTTCTGGTCATTCAGGTCTATACGGTAAGATAAAATCTATGTTAAAAAGGCTGAAATGGTGTTCAGTTGAGCAATGCAACAGTTACTCAAACCTCTGACATGCATCTTTGATGGCTCCAGATAGTATTTGAAGCACATACAATTAGAGGGAGACATGACAGGATGAAATTGAAGGATTATTTGGAACACAGTCTCCTCTTTCCAAATTAGTAACTTGTTTAACTAGGGCTGCTGTCATTTAGCAAAGGAGGGTCAGAATGGTTTAGATTTTCTCTAGAATGGTACTGACACTATGAGCTGAGGAATTCCCCTCATGTCTAAAAGTAACAGTATGTGAAAAGAATGGGCTTTTAAGACATTCCTTTGTTCAGTGGCTGAGCCCCCTTCATCTTCTCAAAACAGAGGTGCCCATTAGTCAAAATTATCAGTGAAGTACTTTTAAAATGTGCTAGTAATAAATTGTTTTTCTGTTCAGACTTTTTACACTGAGACGCTTGAACTTGAACCCGTGTAGAAGAGCTGTGAATTTCACAAATACTTCAACTTACAATAGCTTCTCCTTGCTGGAACAGTTCAGTATTCTACAACTGTACATTAGAAGTATGTACTTCCTACTGTTGGAAGTACTTCTCTAGGGCCCAGGACCTCACCCTCAATATATGCTAGATATTGTTTCTTATATTAATGGACCTGATCCTGGGAGATGCCAAGCTCCCACAACACCGACTTTAGTTAATGCTGAACCTGCTATCCAAAACAGGAGAAGGTGTCTTGATTTTACCTTAATCTTAAAAAATAAAAATAAAATAAAATAAAAAATCATCTAAATCCTATTGGAATAAGTGCATTCCTATGAAAAGCTCATTTTAAAACAAGAGAAATGCTTGTAAGTTTCAGCCCATTCCAGAATACCGAGACCAAACACTGAAAACCAATGGGCAACAGCTCTGGACTAATTTCATGTGTTGCAATCCAACCTCAAACAAACTACCTCCTCCTTCCCAACTTGAAGCTTTTCATTTCCTCTACTTCTGCTGTTCCACAGCCCATGTGATCAGGCTAAAACAATTTAATCCTGCTGAAAGGAGGTGGTTTTCCCCAACTCTTTTGTTCTTCACCAATGCATACTTAAGCAAGCAAAGAAATTTAACAGCACTTTACAACTAGAAGTTTTGCAAAACCAAAAGAGAGACCAAGCTCATTCAGGCTTCTGAGCACAGCCTCTTTGCAACTAGAAAGAAACATCTGGTTTTTAGCCTTTGAGAAGAGTGGATAATTTGAGGAGACATTTTAGTGTTTTGTGGGTGCACAGGAAAAATTTTCATTAAAAACAGTAACAGCTACAAAGTGCAACATATTATCTATAGGGTCTTCCTCCCACCTCACTCCACCATGGTGATTTCATATCAGCAGTACCTATTCTAAACAATGATACAAGCAGCCACCGAGCTGCTTTGAAGTTCCCTTCTATAACTATTGTACACTGGTATCCAACTTCATGAATATCAACTACGAATCATCTTTTTTCTCCTCTTTCAAAAATAATTTTTTAGCTGTAGTGATTAGCCATTCATACAGTCAACGTGCTTAAGTGTATTAAACCATGTGCTGACAATGGACACTTAAGGCAGATGACTATTTCACAATCAGGATTAATCTTCCACTTTTATTTCCCCACACCATATACAAAGTTCATGTTACCTTGATTTTTTTAGCTGGCAAAATAACAAGCCCAATACATTCAATAGTGTTCATCTTCCATTCTTGAAGGATTCCAAAGGGCTTTACAGGTTGTGTGTAAGGAAAGTGTATCACCCAGGACTAAGCAGCAGTTACCCAATGGTGATGAAAGGACGGAATGTTGTTTTTCAGGGTGTCTTATCACTTCTGCTGGACTGGTCAAAGCACAGAATCATCCCACACTGTCAGTGAGAGAGACTCAGTGGCCCAGTAGATTTCCATCACTATAGTGATGGGGGCAGAAGTTACTCAATTACACAAAGTGCATATGGCCCAATCCTTACATAGCAAGTACCAGAGAAATCATAGGAGAGTAATTATCTGATGTTGCATCATAATTACTACCTTAATATTGAGCTACACACGAGAGATGACATCACTTAAGTGCTTTTGGACCCAAGCATAACCAGAGGTAATCTTTAGGAATATGTCAGCAACATGCCATGAAATAGCATTTTTCAAGTTATAACCAAGGAAAAGGAAAAGTAAATTCCAGCACATCTGTCTACTGCCCATATTCACAGACAAGCATTCTGTAGTTTTGTTATTTTGTAGAAGACATTGAACCTGGGCTCAAAAATATTTCAGCCCCTTCTTTAGGAACCCATTTAGGGCCTCACTCTTCTATCAGTATTCAAATCTTTCAAAACATGAGAATCAATACTGACCGTAGAACTGGTTTGCCATGTTTAACCTTCAAACAGATTAGCCCTTCAAATTTGGTTTTCAACAACAGTTTACCACCTCAGAAGTGTTAAAAGTTGTGAATTTTCCACTCTTAAAACCCCAATTGCCTTTTGTGATTTAAATAACGCACATGCAGATGATATGGAAGAAGCATACTTTCTGCTATTACTGAATGTTTTTCATTAATGTGATGTTTTAGATCGTGAGCCTTATAATGTCTCATTTCTGTATTCTTATGATCTTGGCCTTAAATTGTCAAGGAAATACTCTTTGAATGACCCTTACTAAGAATCTCAAATGTTAGCAGTTACCCTGTGCTGCTGTAATAGGTTCCTTGAGATTGCAGACTGAATTTGGAGAATGTATTTTTCCCTCTTTTTAAAACTTGCTACTGTTTGTAGCAATACTTCGAGAGATTAAAACCTTGTTCAATTTCTTTATCAAATTTCTCCATTAACTTTATAGATCCCAAAGCCACACAATTCAAATGAATAGCAAAAACACCCAAAATGTTTGTAATCTGAATTCCTGATCCAATGGCCATTAAAATTATCAAAAAGCCTCCCACTGATTTCAATGGGCTCTAGATTAGGCCTTAAATGACTGCATGGAACTTTATTACTGTAGTTTTCACGTTAGCACAAAAAATGGTTTAGCTTCTTGGTTTGTGCCTTGAAGAAAAATGAATGTCCAAGTTTAGAGAACAAGTAAGTTCTCAAATGATTGAAATGTCTGCCTCAAACTGTGCATGCAAGTTTATTTACCTCAGAGTAACAAGAGCTCCCATAGTTTTAATTATCTTGGTAACTGAATGATTCTGAAATGATTACTTTCAAATCTGTACCCGATCATGAACTTTATCCACAGGGACTTTCATTTGTAGCCTAGAAACTCTGACTGCTCCCCGCCTCTTAAAACTGGCAAGAGGGGAAGATTTGTAGTAATTAAGTATCAGTAGTGTCTGAACATTTTACTTATTGTACAGCTAAACCAGCTGTTCAGATTAAACCATTTTTATAACCACAAAAGAAAAGCTATGAAACTACAGAAAAGATGAAAACTAGAATAAAGTAATGTCTTTCAGGTAACTTAACCAACAGAGCTCCAACAAATTCACGTCTTTGCCATGGGACACATTTGTATCCTCCCTCCCACCACAACCCACCCGCTGTTGTATAGTTTTAAACTTAAATAGCAGATCACCAACAATTACAGCACATAGAACATCTTTTCCATGTTCTATAAACTTCAAAGAGTTGATGGGACAAGTTTGACAGCTACATCTGCTTCATTGGTCAGGAAAATAGCTGTTATTTCATCTGTTAATATTCCAACAAACCAAATTAAAAAATTATATATGAATCAGAAGAGTGCAAACACTTGCCAAGAAATAATCTGGCCCAGCGAGAATGAGTGCCATTGCGCATAGTTGTCTTACTCAAATTAAGTTTTCAGTTCAGCTCCTCGTGCACAATCTGCCCGTTGTCCGATTTATTTGCTTTTCCCGCATGTTTTATTTCAGGAGGGGACAGAGAAGAGATTGCTTGGGATAAGAATTTCATGTTCAGCCAAACACTGATTCAAAGCAAGCTGCTATGATGCAGATTTGTGGCGAGATCTGTAATTCAGGGGTTATACTATTGTGTTCTCAGATAGTTGCATACCTTACAATCTACAGTCCAGTAGTTACTTGCAGCAGAGGAACATCACCTTCCCCTGTATAGATGGTATCTTCAACTCATCTGGCAGAAAGACTTGCAGAGGATCTTCAAACATTTTTAAAGGTTCCCTTTGGTTTGTCAATATGCATGGCAGTTTTATGTGCTGCCTTATTACTTATTCTAAGTTTGGCTATGCAAGGGAAACTTTTTAATTCATTATTTTCCCAGAAGCAGTTACTCAATGCTAATCTACAGGAACTCATTTAAAGTCATCCTGGTTAATGTTTTTTTGTTGTTACATCGCTGATCAATTAGGGAACAATGGGGAACATGCTCGTTTAAAGTTGCGCAATGCTAGGGTGACCAGATAGCAAGTGTAAAAAAAATCAGGACAGACGGTGGGGGGGTAATAGGAGCCTGTATAAGAAAAAGCCCCAAATATCAGGACTGGCCCTATAAAAATCAAGACATCTGGTCAACCTACGCAATGGTCCCTTATAATGTCATTTGGCAGCTGCCTGCTTTGTCCACTGCTTGCAGGATTCTTCAGAAGAGCAGCCCCTCCTTGTGGGGATTAGAACCGAGGAGAGGGCCGGCAACCCCCGCCATTAGTCGCATTTTTCAGGAACATAACTGCAACAGTAAGTGAGGAGCTACTGTACTTATGATTGTTCTTATCAGTGAATTTGCTTACTGAAAACAAACTGGAGATTTCTGGTGGGTGTCTAAGAACAGATGTATGTATAAAGAGGATGAAAGAGAGGGTCACAAACTGCACATTTTTCCTGGGATCCCAAAAGCATAAGAGACCTGAGGCCAAGACATGGAAGTATTTCCACAGTAAAAGTGCCTATACTGGATATTTCTTGGTCTTCTAAACTCACTTATTTATTTTGTCTCCACTGACAGCCCTGAAGACAAATCCAAATTAACGGACAGAAAAGGCACAGTCCAGAAGTGTCCCCAATGTCCTGCCAATGTGACTTAAATATAGCCTGCAGGAAGAAGGTCTCGGGTGTATATGAAAGGATTACTTACGGCTTTATGGTTGATTCAGCTATGGACCACTCTGCTAGAGGGGCATCAGTTATGGTAGGGGTTTTTTTGTTGTTGTTTTGTTTTTTTGTTTTTTTAAAAGATATGACCATTTATCTATGAGGAACGAGACTGGGACCACCAACACATTTCAAGGACAAACACCAGTCTTCAGACGATAAATTTCCAAAACACTGGGCCATATTTGAACTGCTGATGTAGAGAGTCAGAGGTTCTGGATCCCATCACCATTTCCCTGAACCACACAGGATCTCACAGCTGAAGCTTTGGAAAGTGCTATCTGCTAATCAGCAAGCACCATTTAGAAAAGCACAAACACACCTGTGACCAGAATTATTTCGAAGATTCTCACAATTCTAATCATGACCCCTATCCAAGCTACTGGTTAATGCTAACTAAAACTGGGTGTCAGATAAGCACTATAGACAAATTTTAATCAAGTCCTTTCTCTGTACCCCATGAGTTGTTCCTTTTTTTTAAAAAAAAAAAAAAAAAAAGATTAAGAATTGGGCTTTGTTATCCTTTCCCTCAAAGATCTTTCCCATCCTTTCTGAAACAGGCGAGAGAAAGAGAAAGAGAGAAAGAGAAAGAGAGAAAGAGAAAGAGAGAAAGAGAAAGAGAGAAAGAGAAAAAGAGAAAGAGATCGATCCTGGACAGCCACCCTGCAAAAAGAAAAAGTAACAGCCAACTAAGATCAAAATCTTTACCATCTATAGAGTTTGGAAACAAACTGGGGAAAAACGCAAACCAGCTATATCATAAGGTGGTTTTCATTCATAGGTGCTAGACTAGAAGTGCTGCTGCACCCAATGGCTTGAAGCAGTTTCCCTAATATGCAGGGTTTGCAGATTGGTTCAATGGCTCTCAGCACTCCCGCTATAAATACCTGTTCCAGCACTCCTTTTTAATATTTCCTTTGATCATTGCTAGGGGGAAATTCCAATTGTTATTGCTAATTACTCACTCCCCCAGGCATCTGTTATAATGTACGATTATAGTCTACAAAGTAAAAAACCATGAGAGCAAAATATCACTATAAAAATGCATTAAAGACACAGACTACAAGTGGAATGTGTTTATATCTATTAATGTTATAAGTCTATTTGGCAATTAATCATCATATACAATTTACCAGACCTTCAGCTGGTATGTAAATGTGTAATGGGGTTTCTTGAGATTATCTAAAGTTTTTCTGAGAGGCATGCAGAGACTGATATATTCCTGCCTCTAAAGTCTCTTTAGATACAAACTGATTTTCACTAAATACTGTATCATAGAGCAGGGGAAGCAATGTTCCTCCGAGTTCATCAGGGCCTATTTTATTTCTGCACCATCATTCCATTCAAGACTGTGCCAACAGTGTTGGGAGTTCTGTCCTGTCTCAACATTTCAAAACTTGTCAATCCTGCTCCTTTAACTGGATGGAGAGGTTACTACTTTCCTTTCAGGAGCTGAATATGATACTAACACTAGACATTCCTGGAAGCAAGAGTATGGAATGGAAGTTATTCCCAGTCTCAAGAGCCATGACTACACTCCTTTAGCTCCACCATTGTATTAGCGTTTGTATCCCATCACCTGCCAAAACTGTTGGGATCAGTGTTTTGTTCAGTCATCAACTGATGTCCACAACACAGTATTAGATAGTGTTAATGCAGTTAATAGCATTATCTGACAGGATGCTGAAAAAGCTGGTGGTAGCTGATGGATTTGTCTCCACTAGGGGTTCCACTGTTGTTAACGTGAGTGGACAAATGACGGGAATTTTTTTGCCACACTTGCCCCTAGCGAAGATGCTGCTTCATTTGGAATGAACGTATATATCTATGTTTTCTTGTGTCAAATGGCTGGAAGAGGGATACTTCTGTTTATTTTGACATGCTGGATTTTGTGTTCTAGCATCAAACTTGAATATATATATATATTCAAGTTTGATGCTAGAACACAAAATCCAGCATGTCAAAATAAACAGAAGTATCCCTCTTCCAGCCATTTGACACAAGAAAACATTGAGTGTGATCATACCTCACCCAGATCTAATTTATGGTTTGGGTATGAAATTCTACCAGAGCTTCTGCCTTGCCAGACCAGCTGGCACTGCCAGCTTTTTACAAGATACTTCAGTGTGTGGGGGATAGGGGGGCTTGTCAATGAATCACATTGCTAGAAAAATGAGCCTCCTTCATCCAGGAATAGATTCATCTCAAAAGCCAAGCAGCACCAATTTTTTTTAAAAATGGATTCTGTACAAGTGCCTTTCTTTCATCAGAGATCACATTAAAGCTTGCTGCCATGATATAGCAGTGACAGATAGGAGACAGCCACATGAGCCCTGGCTCCTGAAACCTGCGGAATGCAGCCACTCTACCATTATCTTACTGGGAGACTATTCCATTGATGAAAAATGAGTGAGTGATTTATTTTTACACTTCAAACTCTTCAAGCGACAAGCAGAAACAGATGTGAAGAGTTCAAGCCCTTGAGTCTGGCAATTTGAAAAAGGACTGATTTCCCTTTTCCTCTATGCAAAAGGATTCCTGGCTCTTTAAGAATCATGATCTCTACAGAAGAACATGTTTTGGTTCAGGATTCCCATTTCAGACTTGTAGTAGTCAGAGTTTAAGGCCAGAAGGGACCACTAGGATCATCTAGTCTGATCTTCTGTATATCACAGGCCACCACCACCACGATACACTAAACCCAACTGAAATTAGACCAAAGTATTACAACCCACAGCAGACTAGACTATTAAGTGCCAGAGGCAGAGAATAGGAGGAAAAGAGGTGTACCAGTGCCCAAGATCCCTGCAATGACAAGGAAGTGATATGTACCCAGAAAATTCTGGCAAGTGCACTCATGCTGCAGAGGAAAGGGAAAAAAAAAACCGAAAGTCACCACCAATCTGACTGGGGGAAAACTCCTTCCCAGCACTACATACGGTGATCCCTGAACATGCAAACAAGAATCAGCCAAGCGAGAGAGAGAATGCTCAGCATCACTCAAAGGCCTCGCTCTCCTCATCCAATGTCCTATCTCTAGCCATGGCCATCCCTGATGCTTCAGATGAAGGAGATAAAAAATGAGAATACAATGGTGGTGGGAGGAGAATCCATTCCTGACCCCCAATGGTGTCCAGCTGAACTCTTGAAGCATGAGCTTTTCGGAACATAAAACATAAGCCAAAAGTGAGCCCAGAGCTGCTGAACCCTGCCCCCTACCATTACACACAATCCCACTCAAATATGTCCAAGCTTTTTCTAAAAACTAATAAAGGTTTTTACCTCCACAACTCTTATTGGGAAATTATTCCAGAACAGCATCCCTCTCATGGCTAGAAACCTTCAAATTTGCAGCCTGAACTTGTTCTTGGCCAGTTTATATCCATTTGTTCTTGTGCCCACATTGTCCATTAGCGTAAGTAGTTTTTCCACACACACTGATAATTATTCCCCTAATGTATTTATGGAAAGCAATCACATCCCCATTCAGCCTTCCTTTTGCTAGACTAAACAAACCAAGCTCTTCCAGTATTCTCTCATCAGATAGGCCCCCATCATCCTAGCAGCTCTTTTCTGCACCTGTTCCAGTTTGAATTAATCATGAATTCAACATGGGTGACCAGAATTGTAGACAGTGTTCCAAAGGAGGTCTTACAGTGCCTTGTACAATAGCATTAGTGTTCCTCTAACTCTACTGGAAATGCCTCACTTAATACATCTTAGAAGTACATCTGTGTGGCTCAGTCATTCTATGATCAACCCACCCACCCAGGTCTCTCTCCTCCTCTGTCACTTCTAGGGTGACTGCAAATGTGTAAAATCGGGACCAGAGAATAACAGGAGCCTATATAAGAAAAAGACTCAAAAATCAGTACTGTCCCTTTAAAATTGGGACATCTGGTCACCTTACACTTCCAACTGAGAAGATCCCAGCTAATAGTAGAAATTATTGGACCCTAAGTGCACTTCGTACTACTGAATTTCATCCCGTCACTTCAGTCTTCCAGATCTTCCTGTACAATATTCCATTCCTCCTCTGCACTGACGATGCCTCCCACCTTTATGGTGTAAAAATCACTGGGCTTTCTTAAATAATCAATATCGTAAGCTAGTGAATATCTGATTGTATAGAGGAAATTTAAATTACAGGAATCCCCAAATTTAGACTACATCTCTCTGCACAATATTCCTGGTTTCTATCCCAGCAGGGCTGGGATGAGTGTACTGAAAGAGTTCCCTCAAGTGCTCTAGTTTAATAAAAACAGAGATCAGTAGCACCCACAATTAAGGAAGTGATGAGTAAACAATTGGCATAAAACTGATCCTCACTGGACCTGACTTTGAGTGTTATGCCTTACCTGTCCAAAGGCAATAAGTTAGGAAGGAGTATAAGGTGGAGAAAGCAGTTCTGAGTAAGCATGGCAGGGGAAAAAAACCTGCTTATGGAAATGAGAAAGTAGGAATACAAACTCCACATTGGGAGCAACATGGCAAATTCATGCTCTTCAACACTATAGCTATAATATCACTTCCTTCACAGAATAAGCATGACATCTTACAGTTTTAACATAGTATGATCCCAACCTCTATTTCGCAATGATCAGTTTAAGTTCCAGTCCCCCAAGTAAAACTTGGTCCACATGAGCAAGAAGAAAAAGTCAGATGTTGATAACCCACTCACTGCTTCAGGGCAAAGTAGTGATAGGCCACTTTAAGAGTCCTGTTTGTCCATAAGAAGCTCCTCAAAAATGCAGGGCCATTCCAAGGCTTCGCAACATTCTGTTTAAACTCACTCAATACCATTCCACTTCAAGGAAGAATCTAGTCAGACACAAAATTAGTAATGTCCTTCACTTAGTCAAAGTACAGCTACATAGAAAAGCTGTGTTTGGCATATCTAAGGCTTGGTCACGTCAGCCTGTCAGTGTGTACACTAGAGCCTTGTTCCCGCCAGTGTCCTACACAGACATAACAACACTTCCATAAGAGGCGTAGGGCTTATGTCAATGTAGTTAGGGCAATGCAGTGTCCATGTAGACTCTGCCTTATTTATATCGCCTGACAAAATATTTTGGTCAATTTCACAGCTTTCTGCTGGCACCCTCAAATGACAAGAAAGGCTAATCGGTTCCCTGGTAGGAACCATACGCCTAGCTCACAGGTCGGGCTGTCACACTTCAGATTGGATGGGGGAAGAGGCTCCAGATAGAGACCAGCTGCCCCCCTGGGCTCTTAGCAAGTTGCTGCCCAGGCTCCCATCTCCACACTGGGAGCCCTGCTGCCCCCTGGGCTCCCAGCTACCCGGTCCCAGCCGGGCTCCCAGCTTCCCAGAGAGCTCCTAGAGCTGTCCCAGTGTATCTGCTCTGAGTGGAGACAACAGCAGGGGAAATTGACAAGAATATCAATTTCACTGCTAGTAGATTCTGTGCTGTCAGTGCCACCAAAATGTGCGATTTCAGTCAGTGCAAGCACTCCTGATGAGGATACACTCCACCAGCAGGTTTCAGAGTAGCAGCCATGTTAGTCTGTATCTGTAAAAAAACCAGGAGTACTTGTGGCACCTTAGAGACTAACAAATTTATTACAGCATAAACTTTTATAGGCTACAGCCCACTTCATCGGATGTGGATGTTCATAGAATGGAACACATAGTAGGAAGATTATTATACATACACACACACAGAAAACATGAAAAGGTGGAAGTTGCCATATCAATTCTAAGAGGATATTTAATGTAAATGAACTATTATCAGCAGGACAGGACATCAACAGCTGATTGAATTACTGCCGTGGATATAGGTCAACCTTAGGCCCTGTCTACACTGGTAAGTTTCTGTGCAGCAAAGCAGTTTTGAGTGCTGTAACTCCCAAGGTGTACACACTGCCAAGCTACCTAGTGTACAGAATCCACGCAGATGCAGGGCTCTAAAAAAAACCCAACCCCAACGAGAGGCATAGAGCTTTCTGCGTTGGGGCTACAGTGCTGCAGTGCCAGTGTAGACACCCTGGTTGATTACAGCACTGCCGTTGTTCTCCAGGTGTCGTCCCACAATGCCTGTTCTTGCCTCTCTGGTCATCAGTTTGAACACTACTGCCCTGCCCTCAGGTGATCAACCATCTGCCCCATCCTGTACATCCCTTTGCAAAACTTGAAAGTCCCCTTTCTGTTTGCTCGGTGACGCAGGCAGTGGTCTCAACACATCTTTTCAGGTGGCCACGCCTGCTCAACACATGAAGCGATCCCCCGCTTGGAGCAATACCGAGCTGCTGGACCTCATCAACATTTGGGAAGTGCAGTCACAGCTGCACTCCAGTCGTCTGAATTATGATACCTATGGACAGATTTCTAGACGCATGACAGAAAGAGGCCATGAGTGGGACACACCGCAGTGCAGAGCCAAAGTGAAGGAGCTGCGGAACACCTACCACAAGACTTGGGAGACAAACCGCCGCTCCAGTGCTGCGCCCACAATCTGCTGGTTCTACAAAGAGCTGGACACAATACTCAGTGGCAACTCCACCTCAGTTGTGAAAGACCCTGTGGATACTTCGTTGGCTTGCATGCCAGCTGAGAATGGACTGAGCCGGGTGGAGGCAATCTTGGATGAAGAGTGGGAGGAGGACCCAGAAGCAGAGGATGACTCGGAGGTCAGAGATGCATGCAGTCAGGAGCTCTTTTCTACCCCAGAGGAGACTAGCCAGTCACAGCAGTCGGAGCTTGGCGAAGCACAAATGGGAGAAAAGGCCCTGGTAAGTGGATCTGATTTTGACAATTGCTGAAGCGAGTTGTTGGTGGCAGGAGGGTTGCAGAAAGGCGGCTTGTCTCCCACCTCATGCCTAGCCTGAGCGGTGAAACAGGCTGTTGATACACTCCCTCACTTCATGGGAATCTCCCTCAGAGATTTTCAGGAGATTCTCGTGGAGATATACTGGGCAATCCACTTCTGCAGGTTTCTCAACAGAGCTGCTTTGTTTCTTGCCCCATTAACGGTAGCTTTCCTGCACCACTGTGCCGTCACAGTGGAAGGGAGGAACCATTGCTGCATACAGGCTGGTTGTATAGGAGCCAGGGCGGAAGCTACAGGCTTGGAGAAGACCATACCTTGATTCTGAGCTCAGCAGTGAGATATCTTCCATAATGATCACCTCCTGTGGAGAGTGTAGGGACAGGAATGATTATCAGGCCACCCTACAGTGCTGGCACTCCCCAGGTGCCCAAAAGCTACGTCCCAGTGTACAGCAGTGCCCTGGAACAATGATTTACCCTGCCCCAGCAGCAACTCACCATGGTGGGGGCTTTGTGGCTCATGTGTGCTTGCCTGGGGTCAGCCAATTAGTGACAGGTGTGAGAGTACCGGCTGTGTTTTAAAGCAATGGAACAGTGTTGCCTGTGTGGCAAAAAATACTGCCTCTGTAAAATGTTCCATTTACATTTCACAGAGATGACCTTGGGGGCACAGCCTCCTTCTTTGTTATCGGTGGCAAAATGGCTGAATAGAAAGCATCCAAAAAGAACTGAGGAGGACTTTATGCATGAGATTATGATGCACTCTGCCGCTGAGAAAAAATAATTGAAGGAGTAGTGAGACAGTGAGAAGAGGGACCAAAAGGAGAATGTGGCAATCCAGAAAGAAGCCATGGAGCAACTCTTAACAGTTATGGAGAATCAAGTGGACATGCTCCAGCCCATACTAGCTCTTCAAACCGAGCAGCTCTGCACTTGTTCTCCTCCGCAGCCGCTGTTGCAACACTCTTTCCCATGCACCACCTCTCCACCCTCCCGCCAAAACACTCTTGGCTCCACTCTCTACCTGCAGCATTCCACTCCTCCCTCCTCACGGTCCAGCAGTGTGGACTCCCACTACCCACTGCACTCAAACATCCATCTGCAGTTTGGCCCTGCTGAAGTACAGCACCTACTGCATCATACTCCAAAAGAGAAGGTTGGGTATAATCCCTGGATATACACAAATCTGTAGCTGTCCTAGGACCCTTCCTCCTCTTCATTCCTTCCCCCTCCCCACATCACCCTCCCCGCTGATTTTTTTCATTTGACTCTCTGGTTGTTGTCTTTCAATAAAAGAATTGTGTTTGTTTGAAAGCAATCTTTATTCTATTAACTGGAAGCAAAAAGAGCACTGCAAAGCAACATACAACTATGTTAAAGGCCCTTCTTGCATCATGGGCACCAATCACCTTCTAGTATTACAAGCACTGCAATCCCAAGCATAGCAACACATATTAGTGGCTTTCAGCTTCAAATTGTTGCCTCAAAGCATCCCTGATCCTTATGGCCCCACACTGTGCCCTGCTAATAGCCCTGGTCTCTAGCTGTTCAAATTCAGCCTCCAGGCGCTGAGCCTCTGCGGTCCAGCCCTAAATGAAGGTGTCACCCTTTCCTTCAGAAAGATTTCAGAGCGTACAGAACGCAGCTATAAGCATAGGAGTATTGTCATTGGCTATGTCCAGCTTCCCATACAGGCATCGCCAGCGGGCTTTTAAACCGCCAAATGCACATTCCACAGTCATTCTGCACTTGGCTCAGCCTGTTGTTGAACTGCTTCTTGCTGCTGTCAAGTTTCCCCATATATGGCTGCATGAGCCATGACATGAAGGGGTAGGTGGGGTCTCCCAGGATCACAATGGGCATTTCAACTTCCTCTATGGTTATTTTCTGGTCCGGGAAGAAAGTCTCTGCCTGCAGCTTCTTTAACAGGCCAATGTTCCAAAAGATGCATGTGTCATGCACCTTTTGGGATGAGCCTGAGTTAATGTCTGTGAAACGTCCACGGTGATCCACAAGTGCCTGGAGAACCATTGAGAAGTACCCCTTGCGATTAATGTATTCAGTGGCTAAGTAGTCTGGTGTCATAATTGGCATGTGCGTGCCATCAGTCGCCCCTTTGCAGTTTGGGAAGCCCATTTGTGCAAAGCCATCCACAACATTACACAGTCTTTAGAAGCAGGATACAAGTAACGGCCCTTCACATTTCCATGTGGACACGAGTCCAACGGTCGACTTTCCCACTCTGAACTGGTTACCGACCGATCAGTAGCAGTCTGAAGTAGCCAGCTTCCACAGTGCAATCGCCACACACTTCTCCAATGGCAGGGCAGCTCTCAATCTTGTGTCTTTGCGCTGCAGGGCTGGGGCGAGCTTATCACACAATCCCATGAATGTGGCTTGCCTTGTGAAAATTCTGCAGCCACTGTTCATCATCCCAACCACACATCAGGATGTGATCTTACCTCTCAGTGCTTGTTTCCCGAGCCCCAAAGCAGCATCCCACTGTGGTCAGCATCTCTGCGAATGCCACAAGCAATCTCTTGTTGTAGCTACTACATGTGGCGAGATCAACGTCACACTCCTCTTGACTTTGTACCTTAAGGAATAACTCCGCTGCCACTTGTGTCATATTGGTGTTGCATTCTTGCCAACAGCTCAGGATCCATTTCTACAGCCCTAAAGAGGCAGGGCAGGGCACACAGTGACACAAACCGTTGAAAGATGGTGCCACATGTGGACAGAAGCACAGGGGTTGCTGGGATGCGAAGCGCTACATCACAGGGCACTGGGACAGGACCCAGGATGCCCGCAACTCCATCTGCCTTCCCACAAGTCTTAGCGACAAAACAAAGAGGTGCCCTGTGGGATAGCTGCCCAGAGTGCACCGCTCTGAATAGCGCTGCAAATGAACGTGTTATTGTGCAGGCATCTGTCAGTATGAACACACAACGGCAGTTTTCCTCTCTGAGCAGTGCTGTAACTGCTGGCGCTGTAACTTTGACAGTGTAGACGTGCCCTAAGTTAAGCCGACCTAATTTTGTAGTGTAGACAAGCCCTCAATCTTTTGCTTCACAAACAGACCTAAAAGATACACATAAAATGAAATGGCATTTTTTTTTATTGGGAAGATGTTTCCTTGAACATGGTTCCATTCATTTCCATTATTTTGCTTTTCACAACCTTGTGTTAAAGCAGGGGTGGGCAAACTATGGCCCCGGCCCCTCCCCCACTGCTCCCCCACATCCACACAGGCAGCACTCTAGGAGGTGGGGCAGCGTGGCAGCGAGTCTGGCTCTGGCCAGGCGGTTGCCAAACTTACTGCTCCGACTGACATGGTAAGGGACCTGGGGGCTGGATAAGAGGCAGAGGTTTCAGGGACGGTCAGGAGACAGGGAGTGGTTGGATGGGGTGGAGATTGTACAAGCATAGGAGTCCTGGGGGGGCCTGACAGGGGGCAGGGGTGTGGATGGGGTTGTGGCAGTCAGGGGACAGGGTGTTGGATAGGAGGTGGGTATTGAGGGGGCGGTCAGGAGACAAGGAGCAGGGGATGTTGGATGGATAGGAGGTTCTGAGGGGGGGCAGTCAGGTGGTGGGAACTGTGAGGAGGTCAGATAGGGAGCAGGGGCCAGGCTGTTTGGGGAGGCACAGCCTTCCCTTCCCGGCCCTACATACAGTTTTGTAACTTGGACGTAGCCTTTCGGCCAAAAAGTTTGCCCATCCCTGGGTTAAACATATTGACAAAATCAAGCCACATAAAGCTGGATGCAGTTCTGCTCCATCATTCCAAGAGTGAAGGAATTCCCATGCTACAAACAAGGCAGCAGGAACACTTATTGAGATTTTGCTATTGGGCTGACAGTACTTCTTAGCCGTTTACGGGTTTTCAAAGAATAAAGAAATGGAGAGCGGCAATGGAAATTAAAACACTCGAAAAGGCCTCAAGAAAATATTTTTTGGTAGCATTCCACACTTCAAGGCATAAATTAAGATAAGATTTATCCAAAACCAAGTGCATAACTGGAATTTGGCATGCTCAGCTATTTATTGAAACAAATTCACATGCCACTACGTGTTTTGCCTTGTTAAGGTATTATAGTGAAAGCTCAGTATACCAAGGCCCCACTTCCTACCACAGGTGACTTCCTAGGATGTCCAAAATTCCATATACGGACACTCAAGTTGAAAGAAAAATGCAAAGAACAGGCAGTCACACACATCAATATGCACCTCCTAAAGAGGCAACAATATTTGGCCCTTTCAAAGTGCATGACACAAATGCAACTCAAATTACTAACAAAATTGATTTCTTCAAGTAAAATCTTTTTCATGTTGGGTGGACATTTCATAGCTCAATACCACCTTATGCACTTGTCTGGCTCTGATAAGTATAGTATCCGAACACCCCATAACCATTAGTTAACCTAACTGAGAAAGGGAAGTAGTATTATTCCCATTTTACAGATGAGGAATGGAGCCCCAGAGAGATTGAGTGACTTGCCCAAAGGTCATGCAAGACATGTGTGGTTAAGTTGGAAATTGAAACCAGCTCTTTGACTCTCAGTCCTGTGCCAAAAGGCCACCTTTTCTCCCTTTCAGTGTCTCTAGATTCCCCTTGCTAGTTTTATATTCAGTGGTGACAGTTTCTCAGCACTTGTAAATCATAATTCTGTGTCGCTGCATTCTCCCAACTTAAATTCCTCTCCTTCAGATTCAGCTGGAGACTATCTTTGCTTCCTGACCTTAAGAGTACATGACATCACTATACACCCATTTCATGTCACATTTAATCCAAGAAGTGATTACCTGTCAATGATGGGTGAGGCAAAACCTATACCATTTTGCCTACTTTACACACATTAAGGTTAAACTGCCATGTAAAACTGATCTTAGTATGAAGGGATAGTAAAACTATTCTTTTATTTGATCTATACATTCTAGCTTCAGTCATTCTGCTGCCAAGCATGTGCATAACAAACAACACCTTGCTTTTATATAGCATTTAGCAAATCTCAAAACACATTACAAAGGCTATCTTCCCCATCCTTAAAGATGGGGAAACTGAGGCACAGAAAGAAAGATGTAACTTGCCGAAGGCTACCCAGCAGGCCATTGGCAGAACCAGGAACAGAACCCAGCTCTCCAGGGTCCAGTTCACATGAGCGTGAGATCCATTTTGATTGCTCCTTTATGTAACTGCTTTAAAACAAACCTAACAAGTCTATGATGTGAGTAGGCAGGTCACACTTGGGGTTAAAAGAACACTGCATGAACCATTTTGTAAACTGGTGTGATACAATTCAGACCAATTCAGTTTAACACACTATTAAGCTGGCCAGCGTTGAAAGGGCCAGATGTGTTCAACAACCCTATGAACAGTTTTCCTAGCTAGAAGTTGAACTCTCTTTAAACAGTATGATCCCATTCACTCTGTTTGGCTCAGTTAATCAGAATGGCTTTTCAAACAGAGGTCAAACTGGCAAAAACAGTCTAAGCACGACTGAAATGCTAGGCTCATTATTAACCACAGAGTCATTTTTTGGGGGGAGGGGGAGAATTAAATGTGTGTATTGCCTCTGAAGATTTGCTTTGTTTGAAGAGGCAGTTCCTGGCACCAAACAACATGAACAATTAAAGGGAAAAGATGTAGGTTTCTCCTTTTCACAGCCACTTGGAATGTCCATGGTTCAGTATTTTACAGATGCTGATGAACTCCAAGGGACACAAAGAATAACAGTTTATTGCAACATCATAGCCTTTCCCAACATATTGTCTGCAGGGAACAATTGTGACCTATTTTAACTGCTAATCACAGCATTTTTAAAAATTAAAAACCCTTTAAACACACTTTAGAAAGGAGCTTCAAATGTCAAAAAGAATTAAAGACAAGGTTAACTATGGTAATATCTCTTTTCAGAGAAAAGTCTGCATAATCTACATGATTAGAAAGAAAAGAATGGGGCTGTTATGTCTGGCTTGCAGCACTAGCATACTTACCTGAAGGGCACTGCATACCCTCATTTTATTCATGGGTTGATTTTCCTGACGCAGGCTTAAGTGTTTTTCAGATTAAACCCATTGGATTTATTCTATGAAAATCTACAAAACATGGATTAAATAAATGCTTGCTCCTCCAGAATCACGTCTTAAAACAAAGAGGCACACATATATAGTTATTAAGCAGCAAAATCTCTTAACAACTCCTCCTTTGTTCTTAATATAGCCAGAAAACCCTTGTCTAATACTTCAAAGTGAGGAGTACACGCTTTCAGGTGAATGCCTGGGACGCTTTGTGGTCTCTCCTACTGGCTACCCCTACTAATGAAACTCTTACCCACATAAAGCATATGTCTAAGTGACCATCATGTTTTGATTTTGTGTATGTCCACATGTTGGCATAACTGTTCATTAGATTCCCTCTTTCTCATAGCCCCCTCTTCCCCAAACACATCAGCAATTCAAGCTGAGAGAGGAAGCTGCAGCCTCCCACAAATCTACAGTTCCAGTTCCAGCCTAAAGGGAACAAAACCTGTGCCTACCAACAGACAGTCCGCCTTAAAAACCTTTGTCTGTCTAAGAGAAGAGAACAAAAGGCAGAGCTGCGTCTCCCACACATACTCACCCACCTCCGTATAAGCAGATATTTTACTGATTTATAATCAGAAAAGGAAGCTATAAGTGTCATGCATATCACAATTACAGATACAACCCACCTTTGATAGCTGCCTCCTGAGGCTAAAGCGCTGAACCATGGTCACCTTCTGTCTTCAGACAAAGCAGTCCACAAGAGGGGTAAGGGGGGTGGGGGAGGTAAGACTGACAGCTACCTATAATTGTCTGAAGCAACACATCCTCCAGTGTCAGAGGAAGACGACTAAGTGAATTTCTTGTTAGTCCTAAAACTTAAAGCCACTTCATTGTTCTTTAAAGAGATCCTGTGAAATCTACAAGCAGGGAAAGAGGGAGGGGCAGAAGCCTGGAGCTGCTCACCCTGTGCCAAGCTTTTTTAGCACTTCCTGTGAGTCAGCTGTGAAGGGTCCAGACAGATGGACCACCCCCTCCTCACATTCATTAGCTGAACATTGCTGTGGAGCCACCTGAGCCTTTGAGGGACTGACTGGCTGCTCTGGTTATTGTAGGGTGGGGTTTGCAAAGCATCTGCCTGAAGTGTGGATAAGGAAGTTAAGCAGCAGCCAAAAAAATCCTCCCAGGAATTAAATCACATTTCCCCCCCCCCCCCACACACACACACTGAGGTGCTGTCACCTTAAAAAAGAAACAGCTTCCTCCTCAATGTCTCCCCAGCCCCATACACAAATTAACCAGCTCACCTCCTGAGGAGAAAAAAGGGTTACTATGGCTAGAGTCAGAGGAAGCGACTCACTCCCACCCTTGGGCTCAGCAGCTGCAAGGCTTTGTCTAACACAACTAGCTAGAGATTTCCTCTTATTCATAGGGAGGAGCAGCCCTTGAGGAATGAATAGCAGGTGAAGAGATGCATATTAGAGCAGTGACTTCAACTTTGACTCCTTAAACAAACCTAAGAGCTGACTCCAGAGGTGTTTGTTTTGTTCTGGAGGGTTAACAACCAGGAGAAAGATCAATACAAAATATGTCAGCATAAGCACAGTGACAGGAAAGCCAAACCACCACCATCCTGAAGGCAACAAAGGGCTTTAAGTTATAAACTGTGTTACTACAATCAATCAGTTTAACTCCCTTCTCCCCATCAACCTCTTGATTTAATACCATCAGCAGTTACTCTAGAATAGATAATATATAAACCACCTCCCTATGAAGGTGGAGGCAAAAACTTAATTTCACTTCAATCTACTAGCTGTGCGTACACCCCCAAGCCCCTTAAACCATATGGTGAGTGAGCCATGAAGGGTCATGAGTGGAGCAGTGCCAATCTGTATGCCTGGTAAAGAAAACCCCCCCACAACATTTCTGGTACAAAGATTGTTTCAGGGAAGGCAGCCACAAGGCACTGAACCTTGGGAAATAAACAGCACATGCTGCTGACCACAGCACACATGTGAGGCAACTAGAAACATGGCCACAACCCAATATGAGCTGATCAGTCCAGGGCTTGGTGTGACCACCAGTAAGGTAGCCAGGCCATCTTAACATTTTCATTCATTGGATAAAAATCTTTCCTATTACAGGCACAGGGGTTTTCTAAAAGCACCCTTTTATCCCACACCGGTCTAGCCCATGAATTACCTACTATTATGCTACAATTATAACTGCCTACAATGCTTTATGGGGTAGGAACTGTAATTTATTATATGTTCATACAGCACCAAGCACACAGGGCCCTGATCTAGTTGAGGCCTCTAGGCACTATTGCGATAGAAATAAGGCAATTCAGGCTGTGTCTACAGTGCCACACTCAGTGCTAAAAATGTAGCTGTCCAAGGGCACGAAAACACACACCTAAGCGACAAAAGTTTTAGACGTTTAAGTGCTGAAAAGTGCCAATATAGACAGTGCTTTATGGCAGGGAGCCACGCTCTAGTGATAAAGCTACCACCCCTCCTTCGGGGTGTTTTGTTTTTTTTTAATCACCGGGTGATAAAACGTGACTACACTGCCCTGGTCATATCACTACCATAGCTGCATTGTAATGTGGGCAGTGTAGACATCCCTTAAGCTCAAATCCTGGTCCCACTGAACTCAATAGGAGTTTTGCTACTGAGTGGTGACAGGACATCATGCTTTGTCTTTAACTCTTTCCCTGCCTCACCGTTATTGCAAGTGCTTCTGATTTAAACAACCCTGCCACTGAAATCAAAGGGCTTTTAAATGTACCAAGTATATTCAGCAGAGATTTCCATTTCTTCCTACTTATTACAAATTTACACCAAGGAAACATCCATGTAAACAACAAAAAAAGAAACCACTAGTTCAGGATACTCTTATTCATGTAAATGCCCTGGTAAATCAGGGTTTTTTATGTTCTTAATTTGTTCTCTCTATTGTATTTGGGATAGACAATACTATCCACATGTAGAGAAGGGGCAGTAAATAAAATGGGAATTACAGATCCCCATTAGTGTATTATAATAGCCTGCAGTGATGCTTTAGAAGGGAGTTTTTTTAAAAAAAATCAGAGGCATGTGCATTTCCAATTTGTGCCATACAGACAAGGAACCAGATCTTAATGGATAAACTCATACTTCTACCAGGATGCTGCCTGGTGGGAAGAAGCAAATTGCTCACAGTCTAAACACAGACCTTCCAAAATAAAATCCTAGCTCCAGATTTTCAAATTCAAGCTGCTTGGCCTCTCTTTTGAGCCTCTTTGTAATTGATTTTTACCCACAACTTTGCTCTCATTTCTTCCTACCCACAATCCTAATCTTCCATTCTTGTTTTTATGCTCTCTTCCAAGTAGGCATTTACACTACAATTTCCACCTTATCCTAGACCCTTCTTAGATGTATTTATGCCAGGTAGTCTTTCCACAATGATGCATTAAAGGAAGTACGCAACAATTTAATACAATGCCTTGTAAATTTAAGGACAGAATAAAGGTTTGTTTCAAAAATTAAATTAAAAATAGAATGTGTCCATTATTTTTCTTATAAATTGTGACAGAATATAAAGGAATATTCCATAGCCACAGCTGCAACTGGAATATCTTGCTGGTGTCTGAGTACTAACTAGTGAAAATGATTTGGTGAAGTGTCTGAAATATTGACTAGTCCTCAATTTAAAGAACAGGAGTGGGCAGGTGGAGAGGGGAGACAGGAGAAGGCACCAAAAAAATCCCAAATAGCACAAATGATGAAAAGGGAGATTTAAAAAAAAAACTATTTTTATTGTCTAAGGTAGTATTAATAACACTAGTAAAGAAATTTTTCAAAAATGTAAAATTTAATGACAGTGCCTATTTGGGATTTGGCTATAGTCTGGCATATATGTATCTTTAGGCTCTGTCATGCTAACATTTATTGCTTTGTGTGTGACCATGGGTAGGTTGCCTCGTCTCTATGACCCAGTTCTCCCATTTGCAAAGTGGGAATAATGATGTCACTTTACATGACAGAATATGCATTGACGCAGACATTGCAGTGAAATGAGGACAAGACACATGCATGGAATTAAGCAACAGGCTGAAACTTTTATTAAATTTTAACACAGGGGAGGGGAGCTACCTGCCCATCACCCATGCTCTCCAATATGAGGAATTTAATTGGTTCCACTGCAGGGGTTACAGGGCTCCTTAGCATATTATCTATAACTCAGGGTAGGCTCACCTTAGTCCACCCTCCAAGAACTCGGCTTTTGGAATCCTAGCACACTATCCCTCACCCCCACAAGAGAGACAGAGGGTGCAGAAGGGTGGGGACCTCAGGCCATGAGGGCTACAAGATCTAACCTCAGTTCATGAAGGCCACAAGGTCTCGCCCTATCCCATGAGCCCAAGGCCCACTGTCAAAATCCCACATTTTACCTCTGGGGACTGTTCATGTTATCCTTTTAACCATACTGGAAACTGGGCACAGATTGTAACAACTTAGCACCTCAGCTCACCTACCTCAGTTAGGTAACCAAGCACATTCCTACTTAACCCACTGTGGCTTGATGGTGCTGCGTGGAAGGCAAAAAATTCACTGGTCTTCTGCCAACTGGTCCATGGGAGAAAAATATCCTTCCTGGCCCCCAAACAGGCAACCAGTTAGACCTGCAGCATCCCATTCCTAGTTCAGGGTGGGGCTACTATAACAGAGCTGAAAGACTCCACATGACCCCTTCACTCCAGGTTAAATCCTGGGAGCCAGCAAATGCTGGCCAATCAGAACCCTCCCCCTGCAGCTGGTTAATGGGTATCCAAGACTCTGGGGAGTAAGGGGAAAAGCTACCTGCTGTCCCTTGGTGCATGTCTCCTTCCCTTGCTGCTGGGACTGTTCCCTTTCACTGACATCCCCATCAAGTTCCCCTACCCACTGAGGTAGGTGGATGGTATTTTCAATTAAATTCTTGTCCTAAGAATGGTAAGTGTATGTGGAAATGCACGGGGCTGAATGGGGCTTGGTACCTGAGACTAATGCCTCGAAAACTATATTTGTAAGTAGTTTACACATTCTCCATGAATGGCAGCTGTTGTACAAATGACTACCCAAAGATGGAAGCTCATACAGTATCAGTTTTCTGACACAATACTGAAGCAGTATATTTGGAGAAACCCACTCAGCAAGGGTGGGTACTTTATTATTCCATGGTGGAAATAAACAAAATTAATCTTTCAGTAATTCAAGTTTCTGATGTTATCACAGTTCATAAACATCACTTCTAGTAGATATATGTACACACGTATATAACTTCTG
The DNA here is from genome assembly GCA_007922305.1 of Dermatemys mawii. NCBI lineage: Eukaryota > Metazoa > Chordata > Testudines > Dermatemydidae > Dermatemys > Dermatemys mawii. The sequence continues at coordinate 11,590,572 of ML677372.1, read as the reverse complement.
GACGATGTCATGTAGCATATTTTGAAACAGAATGTGTAATAGTTGTTACACACCCTTCCCCACCAAAAGGGAAAGGACAAAAAATATATCACCATTTTCTTTCCAGACTGTCTTGTACTACCAGCCACACTGGAAAATTCATAATCCCATTGTCATTCATTCATTCATTCATTCAATAATTGCTTTAAAGACACGTGGGTAGAATTTTGCATTTAAAAGATGTGAAACTAGATAGAAGGTGAATTGCAACTAAAAAGACGCAACATCTGACAGGCAGAAAAACTGACTAACATACTTAAGAAAATTAGTAGATACTTCAGTATCTACAATAGATAGTTAAGCAGCTTTGAAAACAAGGGTTCCTGGCTTTTAGTTTTATACTAAGATCACCTGTGTCAGAGGAAACATACTCATAGTTTTTGATTATTTTAGTGACCACAAGTCATAGGTACTTCAAACAAACAGTAGTCATTCACTATAATGAAGGGCATGTAACCTAAATAAGACATCACAAATGAGTGCAGCAAACAGTGGGGAAAACTGTTATATTAATAAGGTAATGAGGTTACTCACATTAATTATGTACATATCACTTAATCTTCTCTTTATGCCTCCTCATTGGAAACAATGGCAAATTTTAGGCCATGTCTACACTACAAAATTTTGTCAACCTAACTTACATCGGCACACAGTCACTACAGTTATTAACTTGTCTGTGCACACTTGCCTCCTTGTGTCAGTGATGTGCATCCTCACCAGAAGCACTTGTATGGATTGTATTGTCAGTGTGGGGTATAGTGGAATGTCTCATGAAAACCACTAGCAGTCTATGTAAGCAATGCAGTTTCTACACTGACACTACGTCAACCTCATTACGTTGACTGACTATGCTGCTTGGGGAGATGGCGTTATTAAATTGGTAGAGAGAAGCACTTAGGCTGGTAGAAACTAAATTTAAAGGAACACACTTCTACAGTCAACAGAAGGAAGCTTACATCGACCTAACCATGTAGTGTAGACTGGGCCTTTGCTTCAGGACTGTGGTAACCCATGCTAGCTAAAAATATAGTGAGCAGATTTCTAAACAGGATGGAACAAAATTTGACCAGCACCAGAAATCCAACACACAGAAAATGGGCAAAATTCATGACACTGGGGGATAAAATGACATTTCTAAGCATTGAGCTCTCATTTCTAATAGATAGTTCTCTCACCCATGTTGCTGGTACCTTGTAATGTGAAGGAACACTGGACACTAAAATCAAAGCAGGTGATATAACCGCCTTCTGTTAAAAGGCGAAACATCTGCTTAATTTTCAGCCTCACTCGCTTTCCACTGCAATTCAGTTCAATGTCTTTTTCGGAGAGATGAAAGATAGTGCATGCTTCCTTACAGTCTTATTTCAGTGTTGCTTGACAGTTTAGATAAAAAGCTAGCCTAAGAAATGCACTGCTTGCATTCAAAACATTACCTGCGGTAAGATGAGCCACATGTATACTTCTGTCAGGGATGCAAAATAGCATGCCCCTTTCCCCCTCCCAATATTTACAAACTATTGGCCAATATTATACACCTGCTTTAGTGCTATTTTGACATTTTGATGTGGTGGCTGGATATTTCAATTCAAAATATTCAAATGGGATTACCAAGATACAAAAGAAAGGAAAGTCCTATCTGGATGAATTTGAAAAACCTACTCAGATTCTTTTTTGATGTTGAAAATAGGCTGCAGTAACATTTTGTCCAAACTATACAATTAAAGATTTTCACTATAAAACACTCCTAAATGAATAAGTTCTCAGGTATCAGAGCTGAAACTTAACCCACTTACTTGGTCAGACTCTGGGCTACTTCCATTTTCTCACACCACATTTTTGAAATCTCAGATTGATGTGTCTTCACTGTATATACGCTGTACATCACAGGTCACCCAAGACAGACACGTCACCAATTTGGATGAGTGGGCTAACAAAGAGCAAGCTACCAACCGCCACAAAAGATTAATTATATTTGGAGTAATGAAACAAAGTTTATTGTTCAAACACCACTGTGGGTTTAAACTAGATTTCTCCGATCATCCACAATAGCAGCAGTGGATTATTATTCGGCGCCAGCTACGCATACTGATTTGCCAATAAAACTTAAACCTTTAATAGATTCTCATTATTCAGCTCAAAAGGAACATGAAGCAAGCATCCGGAACTAGGTCATGAAATTTGCTTGAGGATGATGTGCTACTGAGCAGAGTAAACAAGCACCCATGATTGCTTTTCAACATCCTTACCCACAGAAAACACCTTCTGCACCACCATCATGGTGTCTTTTTGAATGCTATTTGAATTTACATGTGATTAGCAAGTACAATACTTTCTTTCCTGACTGAATATATTGGTATTTCGCATATTTGAAGTCCAATGATACACAGATGGTGTCTAACTTCTAACCATATGGATATTACCTTAGCATGAAAGATTTTGAATGATCTTTTACCCTGAAAAGGGAGAGAAAAAAAACGAGTCATTTACTGCTTCACAATTTCAGCAAGAAATTTAGAACAATTAAACTAGAAATTCAAGCTATGTGGTGAAGATATATTGGATGCTTCAGAATAGCCAACTGAAGCTCCTCCCAACTGCTGGAGTCAGGAGCAACTTCAGTAGAATCCAGAAGCTTTGTATAGAGGTTGTGATATCACCAAATGCCCAGTGTTCTCCTGTCTCCATCTATTGCTGCGTCCTTCACCCGTGGTTAAGGCTAGCACGAGGATAGAGAAACTGCCTATAACCTCAAGGTCCCTGCTGGGAACTTAAGGATCAGATACAACTTTATAGAAATACACCACTGTCTATGGATGATGGCACTACATTCCTTATCTCTCAACTTGCCAAAACCCAAATGAGCAACACCATCTGTAACAAAAAGACCCAAAATTAGAGGCATATTCATACAGAACATTTTAAATGTTACAAGAGTTCCTTCTTTAGCATAAGGCCTTGTCTACACAGGAAAATTCTCAGTATAACTTAAGGTGTGACTTTAAACCAATATAGCGAGAGCATTATAGCCTCCCTGCTGCCAGCCGCCACCACAAACACTTCACATAGATACTCTTTTTGCAATGTAAGAGTGCCTTACTTCAAATCAGCTTATGTCACTTGGGAAGTGGTTTACATTGAGGAAAACACACATTTAAACCAGAATAAGCGTGTCCACATATGGAATGTAGAGGTATAACTACGCTATGTAAACAAGGCCTAAGTAACTCCTAACACTACCATTTCAAGATGCTTTATTTCTAATGTATACAACTATCAACAATAAAACTGATTGGATGCCAAATGTGTGGAACAGATAACTTTGCAACTAAAATAAATGACCTCATCTCTCAAAATGAGGGACACTTGAAAGGTATACTTTATTCCCATACATGCTTTCATAAAGTCACATGCAAGAAAGTAGATAGGTTTAAGGCTAGAGTGCCAGTCTCAAAGCCATTAAATAACAGTGTGAATCAAGTCAAAAAGGCACTTGGATGGGCTAGAAAAGAGCTACGGGAAGGCCATTACATCTCTCTCTCTACAGCGCTTGGAGGGAAAATTGAGGAAAATAATTAAATACAGGTGTTTATATAACTATCGAGGATTAACATTTAAAAATACATGCTATGCATATTTCAGCATCTAAATTTCTGTTGCAACATCCTAGTTCAAACCACTTTCCAATGGCATCCTGCCTCTAGCAGTGGCAAGTCCATGATATTTCAGAATGCAGGAAACAACCTCCATTTCCCCCACTTCCCATTCAGTACATACAGAAGGTATTCCTTCCAGATTCCTGGCTACTCTGAAGCATCCACATAGCTTGGATTTCTAGTTTAATTGGTCTAAATTTCTTGCTGAAATTGTGAAGCAGTAAATAACTCGTTTTTTTCTCTCCCTTTTCAGGGTAAAAGATCATTCAAAATCTTTCATGCTAAGGTAATATCCATATGGTTAGAAGTTAGACGCCATCTGTGTATCACTGGACTTCAAATATGTCCAATTTCAAAATGTTCTCTTTTCTACAGCAAAAGAAAGTAGTATGCAACCCAAGCACTACAACATTTACTACTTGTCATGCAAAGGGTACATAGTAATGGAATTACCTGTAAATCACAGAACTGAAATCCTTGGGGCACATACCAGACATTCACTGGATTCCATAGATAGTAGGTGCACCATTTTGCCTTTAGCAGTGGGTTCGGATCTTTTTGATCTTCAGTTTGATTGCATTTACAAAGCCCTTGTATGTTCCATTCAATTATTGCAGGAAATAGATACATTTTAGCTACTCTCTACTTAGAAAACTGCCACAAAATTATTGGGTTTAAGACCAGTAGGCTTTGCAGCATTTCTGATACAGTATCATCTCTTGGGTTGAAAGAAACTTATCTAATGAACTTGCTGGAAATACATCTCATATCTCCCAAGTGAAATGTGGAAACAGATTACCAATAACAAAGCTTAAGAAGAAAGTATGGTTAGATATTCTCACATTAGCCAATTTAACAGTGTAGTAGCAGCACATCCATTAGGGTCACTGCCCTTTTAACTCTTGCATCTATAATTTTCCTATGTAAAACCCTATCTCAATATAAGAAGGAACAGCACTAGGTAATTGCTCTACTTTTTTCCCCCCCAATCCTTTTTGGCCAAGAGACAGACAGTTTTCCTTATGTGGACCGTTTTTTGTCAAGATCCAGATTTCTTGATCAAGGCATAATACAAGAAGTGTTAAAACTACAGTAATAGGATCTTTAGAAGTGCCTGGCCTACTGAGGGCTTGTCTACACTTACATTTTATAGCACTCTAACTTGCTGGCTCATGGGGTGTGAAAAATCACCCCCACAAGCGCAGCAAGTCTGAGTGCTTTAAAGCGCTAGTGTGGACAGGCCCTGAGAGCTGGGAGCTGTGCTAATCAGAGCTAATCGCCTTGTGGAGGTGGATTACCAGGAGCACTGGGAAAGCTCTTTCCCAGTGCTCACGCGCGACCACACTCACACTTCAAAGTGTTGCTGCGGGAGCCCCCCGCAATAGCACTTTGAAGTTTCAAGTGTAGCCATGTCCTCAGATACATAGGTTAGAGGCCATTAACTATCAAGTGTAGGCAGCATATACTAATGGGCTGGAAATCAAGAATTCAAATTTGCTCTACCACAGACTTCCTGTGCGATCTTGAGCAACTCATTTAACTACTCTGTACCTCAGTATTTGTCACTGTAAAATGAAGTTATTTCCTGGCCTCAGAGAGGTGCTGGGAAGTAAGTTAATATGTGCACAGTATCCTCAAGTTTTGAAGCATCATGTAAGTATCACCATAACTGTAACTGACAGGTTTCAGAGTATTAGCTGTGTTAGTCTGTATCCACAAAAAGAACAAGTAGTATTTGTGGCACCTTAGAGACTAACATTTATTATCACAAAGAAAGTTTTTTTTCCTCCTGCTGATAATTATGCTCTTAGAGTTGGTATGGCAACCTCCACCTTTTCATGTTCTGTGTTCAATGTGCTTCATTCTCATTGGAACAGTGGTGGGTAATACGCCTTTTGATTTATCATCATTATATGGAAAGAAGTTTTATTTATATTACTTGCATCTCTCCAAGTTACATATTTTGCTCAAGTAACTAAAAGTATCTTCAATTTCTCAAAGTATGAAAAAATTCACATGTAAGGACAAATGAGCTTCAACAAATTTACCAACAGGTTTAAAAATACATTTTCTTTGTGGCTCAGAACATCAAGAGCTCTCTTCTGATAGGAAAGAAGCGTCATCTTCCTTTTTACAAACTGGTAGATTTTGTTAAACAATTGTACATTTTAGCATAAAATCAAGACTTTCAGACACAGCACTTTACTCCAGAGGCCCAAATTTCCTGGGTTACTTGTGATTTGCCATTGGTTATACTTATAAACGGCAAGTCATCCCCTTGTTATAGCTAAAACCAGTTGAGAGCCCTGTGCTGGCTAGAAGTTACTTTTAATATAGTGTTTCATACAGATCAAGATTCATTACTCCAGTGCTTGGAATTCTTGATGGTAGAACACAAGAACCATCACATGTAATAATAATGTGCTTCTCATTACATGCTCTTGCCACTGTAAATCAAAGTTACTAGCTAACCTTGACAGGTTAAATAACAGAACCCCAACTTTTCTGCAACCAGGAAAGTTGGACATGCCATAAACATGATATGGGACTCCCCCAGAATCCATGGAGGCAAATCACAAGGTGACAGAAGGAGATAGGGGGAAAAACGGCTAACCAATAGGAGCTGAAACACTTTGATGGAATTTACATCTCGGTGCAAAACAACTAATATTATTTCACCATGTACATGGCACCCAGATTTGGTAACAATAATGGATGAATTAGAAGAGGAGCAGGGAAAGAAAATAGATTCACCAGGAGGGAACAGGCCAATAAACCCAAACCTCTTCACATTCTATCAATGCTCCAGCACCAGACATAGATCATCTTAGATAGGTGGAAAACCCTTTCAAAGCAATGCTATATTTAGCAAAAGCTAGGCAATTAAGATTTCCACAGGAGGGTATGCTCTCTCTCTCTTCTCCTCCCTCTAGTTTACACAGATCTAAAACCCTCACAGCAGAATTTAGGGCCCTTATTAAGAGCTCTTCCAACAAAGCCAGCCAAATGGAGAGAAACAGCAAGACTGTGCTGTGTAGTCAAGCCTGGCAGAAACAAAAGACAAGAATCCTGATTGCAGTATAGCCTTCAGTTAATAGGAGACACCATTTGGTATTACTGGTTTAGGATTATCACACCATAAATCTTTTAGCACACTATAGGTCTCACAAGCCACACGGCAAGATTCTTTCCAAGGCTTAAACCAATGACCATCAAATTCAAAAAACGATAGGATTACAGAGCTAATTAAATACCTTCCATTAATGTAGTGTATGAATTAATTCACACTGTTTAAACAAAGCCACTTCCCAGTGAAAAACAGCAGCTGTTTAATCTAGCACAATACCACCACATAACTGTTTAGGTCAAAAAGGGAAGGTTGCCCCAGTCAGTTGAAACTACAGGAGGGATTTAGGGAAGCAGAATGTAAATAGCAAAAGCAAAAGCAAAAGAGTTTTAACCAGGTCACTAGGACTAATACACTACAACTCTTGCAAAATGCACCATGTGCTCTTTAGTGACAAGGACTGTCAGGATAATCTTACTAGGAATGTTTGTGCTGAAGTATAAATTTGTAATACAAAAAGAGATTTCATTCAGATTAAGAAAAGGAATCTAAAACATGTAATTAATGTGAGAAAATACTCCCATTGTTAGGGTTACCAGGTATCTGGTTACTGACCGGAAAGTCCGGTTACTTGCAATAACAGGCTTCTGCCACCAAGGGTGGTGGTGGTGGTAGGAAGAACAGCAGCTACTGTTGGAGCCTGGAGAAGCAGTCAGGAACAGCTCTGGCAGAGAGAGAGGTACCAGTGGCTCCCTCACCCTGCCCCAGTCACCCCACACCACCCCCAGAGCCAGCCTGTCCATTCCCCGCCCTGCTCCAGTCACCCCACCTCACCCCCAGTGTGCTTCTGTCCCAGTCTGCCCCTGTTTTGCCCCAGTCACCCCTTTACCTCTAGAGCCCTGCTTAGCTGGCAGTGGGAGGGAGGTAGAGAGAGCAGTGAGCAACAGTGGGGAGGGAAAAGAGCAAGGGGTGGAGAAGGTTCCAGCGCTCAGTGTCCATTCTCACAAGTTAGAAAGTTGGCCCCCTACCCACTGTGCACATAACTCACACCTCTAGGATTCTTTTAGGGAATGTCTACAGAGCAAAGAAAAACCCGCAGCTAGCCCATGCCACCCGACTTGGGCTCATAGGGCTCAGGCTGCAGAGCTGTTTCACTGCTTTGTAGACACTGGCTCTAGGACCCTGAGAGGTAGAAGGATCCCAGAGCCTGGGCTCCAGCCTGAGCCTGCAAGTCTACACAGCAAACAGCCCTGCTGCCCATGCCTCATGAGTCCCAGGCAGCTGGCGTAGGCCAGCCACAGGATTTTCTTTGCTGTGTAGACATACCCTGTGCAGACATACCTCTGAAAAGGCCTCTACGTGCAAATAAGCTTTACCCTATGAGAGTGGTTCTCAAACTTCATTGCATCATGACCCCCTTCTGACAACAAAAATGACTACATGACCCCAGGATGGGGGACCGAAGACTGAGCCTGCCCAAGATCCACTGCTCTGGGCGGGGGCCAAAACCGAAGCCCAACGGCTTCTTCCCTGGGTGTGGGGCACGTAACCTTAGCCCTGGGCGGTGGGGCTTGGGCTTCAGACTTTTTAGGGTCCAGGGCCAACACCAGCCTGGGCAATCACATTAAATGGGGTCGCGATCCACTTTGGAGTCCCGACCCACAGTTTGAGAACCCCTGTCCTATTACAGATATATGGTTATAGCAGATAACATTACCTTATGGTGCTGCAAGGCCAAGTTCCTTTAACAACTAATGTGCGGTGCTTCAGTTTATCTAGTACAGGGGTCTCCAAACTTTTTTTGATCGCGCACCTCTAGCAGAAATTTTTTTTTGAGCATGCAACCCCATGGGAGAAGCCCCGCACTAGCCCTGCCCTACCCCACCCCCTCCCACTGCCCGCCCCCAACTGACCCCCTCAGAATCCCCCCTCCTTGTTTCGACTGCCCCCCCCAAGACCCCACCCCCATCTAATCCTCCCTGTTCCTTGTCCCTTGACTGCTCCCTTGTTGTCTCGGCCAGGGCTGCAGCCATGGCTCCTGGGACCGGGCCGCCACGGCCCCCCATGGGTGGTCTCTCGCACCCCAGTTTGCCGACCACTGATCTAGTATGCTTTAGGTGATTACTAGGTTGGGGTTTTGTTTTTCCTTTTTTTCCTTTTTAAAAGTTGACTACATTTTTGTAATGGCTGAAGAACCATTCCCAAACAGCTCTAATTAATACCTATCACTATCAGCTACCAAGCTGCCTCCCTGGAGAATTACTGGTAACCCCAAACTGCAATATTTTGGATATATGTGCTGCCACCTTTAAGAAGCGAGTCTCTCCTTTCAGTTTTATCACAGACTTTTCCCTACAAGTATACTTTCCTCTGGATTCCAGATTACTCTTTATATATAGGTCATGTATAATGTTCAGTTTGAGTGGAAGAGTGCACTATCCCATCTATAGAACAACCCGGCTCTTTAACAACGTAACCTCCGCTCTCCTTCTGCTCAGTTTGCTGCTTACCAAGGAAATGTTGCTTCCTGATCTTGGAGTGTCTCAGTGTTTTCCATGTAAGAATGAGTCTCCAATCCTGCCAACACTTACACACTTAACTGTACATATTAAAGCATATATGTTTATGTTTACAGGATTCAGGTATACAGTATCCATTATGGCTCTACCATCAGCTATGCTGACTCTGATTTCTAACAGTCACTACTCATATGTATCATTGACTTGCAACAGCAGCATATATTTTCTGCTACATATATAATTTCTGTTCTTCAGGGTGGACATTACTACTGGAAAAATGTAAAGGAATACTGCATCAGTGCCAGAAATTCACTCAACTCTTTCATTAAATGAAAATAGAAATGTAATGTATAAGATTCTAATTTCTACGCATCCAAAAAAGTAAAATCATTCAATTTTTAAAAACTGATTATCAAAAAAGCACCTTCCTGTTTGTCTTTCCTTATATTAGTCTGAGTTAGATAAGGATGGAGAAAATTCAGATCTAGCTAGAAACCACTGGAAGAGACTTTCAAAGTTGTTTAAGGTAAATTTGATATTTCTATTAATAGTTTCATTCAACTGTCTTTTTATACACACTGATTATATATAGTCATTTAAAAACACAACTTCCCTTGGACTACATTTCCAACTGTTTCTAATGAGACTTGAATTTTCTGTCAATCTGCCGCCTGCTGGGAATTTGCATTGGCATTAGCCTCACATTACAGCTACTTTAAACAGCAATTGCAGCAATTCTTAGCTTTAGAAAATAAGAGTAGCAAGTAGTTTAGGTAAGAAAGCAAAGTCACCACTATCTCTAAAACCTAGATGAACAGCTCCATGTCTGATTGGAAAAAAAGTGTTAGAAAATGGTGTAGTGGGATAACAGGCCTGGCTAATCTTGAGCTACAGTAACTTTCTATTTGAGAAAGAAACAGAAAGACTGTAAAAAGATAAGAGATTTGTACTCAAATATATACCCATATAACTTACATTTCATTGAACTACAGGAAAAGTAAGACCCCTTGATGTTACAAAAAGTAATAATAATAATTTGTATATTTTTAATTTATCACACACTGTTACATTTTGTCTAGGAAAACTGTTCAAAACCTAAGTACACAAATTTCTTTAATTATAAAAAGGATTTAATTTTAAAATGTTATAGTGGGACCCCGCAATAACTCGACAATCGGGATCCAAAAAAAAAAAAATCAATCGCGATAATGGCAGGGTCGCGGTATTGCGGGGTTCCGCTGCATCAAAGCAGCGGCTGCCACCGACATCAGGAGCCAGCTGTGCTCCGCGCTATAAATGGATTCGCGCTATAGTGGGTCGCGGTATTCTGGGGTCCCACTCTACTAGTCATTTGCTGGAAAATGTACATGCATTTCCATACTTGCTGTACAGAGATAACTAAAATGTTACCTATACTATAATCATTTAGCATAGTCTATCTCTGAATTCAAATTAGCTCAAAACAACTTATTTTTAGAAGAATGATAGTGTCATGAATTTTCTGAAAAGGTCCACGGCTCCCTCTTTTGGCAAAATAAGTGCTGCTGCAGAACTGATTTTAGACTATATTACGGAAGTGTCAATTAAAATTTTTTTTTAAAAAAAAACAACAACAAAACCTCATTGTTTAAAAAAAACTGCACAGGACACTGAGTAAAGTAAAGAATCAGAGAGGTAGCCATGTTAGTCTGGATTTGCAAAAGCAACAAAGAATCCTGTGACACCTTAAAGACTAACAAAAGTATTGAAGCATAAGCTTCCGTGGGCTAGTACCCACTTCATTGGATGCAAAGTAAGAACTCCAGCTACTGACAGTGCTATTGCTGTAGAGATTCAATTTACTTACAGAGAAAAACTAACATTTACAAAATGTTTCTGTTCATCCTGCGGCTAGCACTACTTACACTTTCTGTTGTACTGTTGGTTCCATGTCAGTCAGAAACAAAGGTACAGAAGTGACTTCCCCAATTTTACATAAAAAGTCTAACAGAACAAAAACCAAGATCTCTTGCCTCATCTCAAATTTTAACCAATAAGCACAGCTCCCTCAAATTAGCATTTATTTGCTTTACTAGAAACCTAGTGCATACAAAACAAAATATGAACACAAAGGATATTCAGATTTCTCTGCCCACTATATTTTGTTCTGTCGTAGGTGTTTGGTTTGGTTTGGCAACGGGGGGGAGGGGGGAAAAGAGGTGGAGCGGTTGTTTTGGGTTTTGTTTTTTTCATGTGTCTGCCCTGGACACACAAAACTGTATAAAAATGCAGTTCACAGGATATAAAGATTTGATTTTCTTATTGCTGCTGATTTTTTTTTTTTTTTTTAGAAGACACTACCAATGGTGGGAGGGAGGATTTAAGTTAATAGACCTGGAGCATGTCTACAATGCCCTGCATTTTGAACTACGGGAGGGAGGGGTCTTAATTACAGCGTGTACCAAAGTGTCACACTATAACTCACCCATGTGAATGCTGCAACTGAAAACAAGCTCCCCTTCAAATAGGACTATATTAGTGCAATCCCAGCCCTTAAAACTTTGGGCCCACAGCATCCACATGGGGGAGTTACAGCACAGCCCTATGGTGCACACTGCTATTTACATCCCCATAGTCTGAACTACAGGGAAGTGTAAATATGTCCTAAGTCAGGAGACCAGGTCTATTCCAGCCACTGACCTGAGACAAATTATACATCTCAGTTTACTCATTTCTAAACATAGTATCCCCACTGCTCCACTTTTATAAACACAGACATTGAAAGACAGACACTATTACCGTGAGTCCCAGTAAATTATTTTTTCTTCATTGCATTTTAGATCCAAATTATTATTATTTTCATTTTGGGCTCCTGGCTGCAAGCAACATGCAAGAAACACAAAGTTGTGTTGCAAGCCTACATGCTGTGAGCTCTCTGGGAACTAATGTTACATTTACACGAGGGCCTGGTCTACATCAGAGGTGCTCAACCAGTAGGGTATGTATAACCTAGCGATAACTCTGAGGTCTTCCAAGAGGTACATCAACTCATGTTGATATTTGCCTAGTTTTACAAAGGCTACATAAAAAGCACTAGCGAAGTCAGTACAAAATAAAATTTCAAAGACAATGATTTGTTTATACTGCTCTGTATACTATACACAAAATGTATGCACAATATCTACATTTTAATTGATTTTATAATTATAAGGTAAAAATGAGAAAGCATGCAATTTTTCAGTAATAGTGTGCTGTATATTTTTGTATTTTTATGTCTGATTTTGTATATTTTAAGTGAGGTGAAACTTGGAGGGTACACAAGACAAATCAGATTCTTGAAAGGTGTACAGCAGTCTGCAGAGGTTGAGAACCATTAGTCTACACTACACAGTTAGGCTGACCTAAGGCAATTTATGCTGACCTAATTAAGTCTGCGTCTACACTACGGCCTTGCTCCCGCAGATTAAAATGCTCTACTACACCAAAACTCCCCCTCCACAGGAGACACAGGGCTTATGTCAGTGTAGTTGAGGCAAGGTGGTGTCTGTGCAGACACTGCACACTTACAGCTTCACAACTGAGCAACCATGCAACATCTGTAAAGGAAGTGATAACCACAAACAGCATACGCTCTGAGCTAAAAATCACAGTACTGTATTACAGAGAAGCTTGAGATGGAGACCACCTGTTAGGTCACCCAATCCACTACCTCACCAACAGAGGATTGTTACATACAGTACAGTTTTAGTGCCTTGTCCATTTCAGTTCCCACTCTTTGTAAGCACCCCCACTCTGGCTATTCAGTCTGAATTTCACCCTGTTATTCCTAGTGATGCTCCCTTCATCGTCCTGACCTTTTCTTTTCGGTCTGTGGCACTATTTATTGTATTAAATACTTGCAGATAATTATATAAACAGTATAGTACAAATACTTATAAAGCATTGGGTAACTACAGAATATGGCGTCTTTATTTTTGGAGGTAGAGAAGGGAAGGGGTGAGGGAATTTTTATAAAAGCCAACCTATCAAACACGAGGGAAAGATGCACCACACATTAATTTGCCCCATTGAAAGCCCCTAAATTTCACTGCTATGATTTCAACCTACAGCATTTAGACCTGAATCTATTTATCTTTCCATAAAACTTATGGCATCTTAAAAGCAGTAACTCCTTTACTGAACTTATATTTAACCTCTCTCACAAAGCAACAATTAGCTATAATCTGAAAAGTACTTGGAATATTGAAATAAGGTTAGTTATTCAGTAAGTACAGATGACCACCGAAGCACAAAAACTGGTCCAAGAAAAGAGCCAGTTAATGGTTTGTTAAATCAGCCAACTTCTCATGGAAAGCTAACCTGCTTCACTCACTAGTTCTCAAGCACCAATATAATGCTGAGATGTTTAAATTACAAACTAAGCATGTTAGCTCGTAACCAAAAAACCCCAAACATCACACACACAAAAACAAAATCTACGACTGACAGAGGTCTGTAGATATTCAAAATATCTACAGACCTCTGTCAATCGTAGATTTCATAAAAACCTTCAATTTTGTGAAAGCTATTTGTCACTGTAATTAGAGACATAAGGTGCGTGATATAATATCTTTTATTCAACCAACTTCTATTGGTGAGAAAGACAAGCTTTTGAGATAGAGTCCTGAAGAAGAGTTCTGTGTGGCCTGAAAGCTCATCTCTCTTGCCAAAAGAAGTTGCTCCAGTAGAAGATACTACCTCACTTACCTCGTCTCTCTAATATCCTGGGACCGACACAGCTACAAATACACTGCATACATGTCCTGGTCATATTTTGACAACAGGGCTTTTGTTTCTTAAAGACTAAGGGAAGACCGATGACAAGAATACAAATTATTGTTTCTAAACAGTACATTTAACAACATTTTCTGAGATATAAGAATTACTCTTAAAAATGTAGAAATAAAGGAGGAATAGAGATACATGGAATCAATCCTTCTCTCCTTACATTGTGTATGGCTTTGATCACCAGGTGTTTTTAAACCTCCAAGATGTCATTACTGTAGCTCAGTAAAGTAATTCTAGATCTAATACATCGTGCTGAAGATTTAATGGAGTTAAATCGAATTGATTTACTCTGTCTGGCCCTTTTATTGTTCAATAAAATAAGATTTGCTTCTCCTATCACGGAGCTCAAAACTGACTCTCCAGTACTTTGGAATGGAATTAAGCACTAACAAATTCAAATTTTAATGAAGCATTTTTCATCCTTATTGCAAACCCACAAACCTCTCTGTATAATTTACATGTAGCTGTTGCCAACTAAACTCATGCTGAAAAACAGAAGTGTGATTTCACTGCCCTTTGGGGTTCAATTCTTATGGAAATAATACATTAATACACATGTACAATGGATTACAGAATTGCTTGCATTATCAGTCTTGCTGTTTTAAACAGATTTTTACAACCAAATGCACTCTAGTTTCAACTTAGACAAGGTCCTATTGCTTACTCAACAAGCCTGGGGTAATGGGATAAGTTAGTTTCTGCAAATTCCTGCCTGATCAGAGTTTCTTGGTGTTAGAGGGTATACAGAGTATTAAATAGTCTTCACATTACCCAACTACCTCAATTTTATTTTTAGAACCACTTATCTAAATCTCTGTGGGGCCAATCTTTGCGCGCCCACAGTTTTAAAGAGTTGCTCATGCTTCATGGATATACTCAGAAAAACATTCTCCTTCTCTCATTTTCTGTATTTCTTCTGTTTATTAAGACAGACTTGTATGCAGTCAAATATTACCCACTTGAAGCCATAAGACTTACTGAAAGTTCTGTTTCTGTGAAAACTGAGGATAATGTAGGATGAGACTGAGTCAGTAGACTTTAGATATGAAACATCTAGTTTAGATTAAGGGGTTTTAATCTTTTCAAAAAGGGTAAAACAGACTGAGATCTTGTGGTCATTGAAGAACTCAGTTCTTTATGAGAAATCCCAGTATGCTGTCCAAATTGTAAGTTGGACAATCTACTGACACGTCCCATGGAATTTTAAGGTATTCAAATTCCTCTTTTAAACTTCTGTGTAGCATATATAATGTTAAACAGCTGCTGCATTCCACTACAGAGGCTGAAGTGTTCCTACCTATTACTTCACATAACTATGTGTGGCTTAGTTAACATTTATAAAATATACTTTGAAAACGTCATATAAAGAAATTACTTCAGAATCTTCATTACTTCAAAAGCAGCATTGTTTCTAACTGGTTTTCAGGGTTTGTTATGAGGCATATCTGGATATTTGTCTATTTCCCTACAGAAGACTGTAAGAGACCTTCCTCATCTCATCTCCTACTCCATAACAACTAAAGATGGCCAGTGTCACTGACTGTCTTCATTTAATGCTGTCAGGGTCAGATCCTATTAAAAAGAAGCCTGCTAAGATCAGCAGCCTAGTCAGAAAATGCATCGTATAAGCTATTTAAAGTATTTAGTGATCCCCAGTTCACTGTGCTGTAAAGTCAAATTGTGCAGTACAACTGTCCCTGTGCAGAAAGGAACACAGTCCGATGCAGTGGTAGGGGCAAGGAGAATCTGAGGAGGTATTTTGCAGAACCATAGCATTTCCTATAATTACCTGCCACCATTTCGATTATGGAATCCTATTTTTTGGATGATTTATAATGACTAAGAATTTACTGTAAGCTCAAAATGTGGCACGGAGAAAAGAGTTCAAGGAGCTGATGTTTTTTGTTTCTAATGACACACTTTGGGATGCTTTAAATCAAACTGCCTCTTCCTCCCCCTACTCCCTTCACCCAGGAGGACAGTTAAAGCCAAAATATCAGCCCAGATTTTCAGTCTAAGCACTTAAATCCAGTTCTTCTGTAGATTTATGCTAGACTCATGGTATGAAATGTAATTGCTTGTAGTTGGTATTACAGATACGTAAGAACTAGACTGAAATCCCTAGGGTTTGTCTACTCAGGGAGATTTACCAGCATAATTTTAACAGTTATACTGCTAGTTATACTGTAAAACTCCCCAGAATAAAAAAAGTGTCCACATGAGGTGTTACACCAGTATACTTGGGCTGGTAAATTTCCCCACACAGAAAAACCCTTAAAAAGAGTTGTATACATGGGAGTTATTCAAATACAACTACTTTTTAATAATTATACATGGACACTTATTTCAGAATTATTCAGGAATAACTATTGCAGTGTAAATTCACAACCTACCTTAACCCAAAACAACTGTTAAGTGTAGACAAGCCCTTAGATACAGTCTCATTCAAGAATACACCTCCCATGGAGAAATCTCTGAACAAAGCCTCTATGGGTATAGATATGCTGCTGTTAAAAACCTGTGGCCGAGCCAGGCCAGCTGATTCAGGCTCTCGGGGCTGTTGAATTATAGTGTAAACGTTCAGGCTTGGGCTGGAGCCCGGGCTCTAGGACTTGACAAAGTGGGAGGGTCGCAGAGCTCATGCCACAGCCCAAGCCTGAACGTCTACACCATAGTTAAGCGGCCTCTTAGCCCAGGCCCCTGAGCCGGAGTCAATTGGCACAGGCCAACCAGAGGAATCTGCATATAGTGTAGACAAACCCTGACAAACTACAAAGCGTCACCATCCACTACTTCTCAGCTGGAAAGATGTTCGTTCCAGCTTGGAACCTTGAGTGATTGGCATATGAGGGGAACAAAAGGCAGGGAGAAGATCAGAGTCTCCCGTGTTTCAAAAGGAAAGGCCACTGCCAGTAAGTAAGGGAAGGTTTGAAAAGGGTTTTTAAGTCTCCCATAGGATTTACATTTCTATATTGCAGAACTCAATTCTCCAACTGGAGGAAAGTTCAATTAAAAAAGCAGTTAGTGACAATAACTGCCACATTCTTGAAGGATGGACAGATCTTATTTCTATAGATGGATAACAAACCTGTGGATTTTTGTATCTTTGAGATGTTATGCAATGAAAAGATACCATGCATCAAAGTAATTAGTGAGCAATACTGAGAGTCACCAGCTGTCTGGGATTAGATGAAATCTACTGATTGCTAGTGACTGAAAATAAAAGCTGGGTCTTGCAAACACAAATATTTTAATAAGCATTATTCTCTCTTCTCATATAAGCAGTATTTCGGACAATTAACAGTTAAACAAAATTGCACAGTTTTATAGCTCCCACTTTTATGCTTTACAAAAGTTACTGTATTTAGGCAGGGAAGAGCAGTGCCTGGTACAGCCATGGTCCTTCACTGCAATTCAGGAACCGAGAGATTAACTTCTGAGCATGTAAAACAATCTTCTGCCTGCTCTTGACTTATCAAATCTGCAATGAAGTCATTTGCTGCAATTTGACAGTTTTATCTTATCTTGATGTCAGACTCATATAATTAATGCAATCCTATCTTTGTACAAACCGTCAACATACAGTTATGTCTTTTTAATTGGTCAGAAAAAACACCACTCACTATTACATGGTATGGTAGTCAGATTTTGCTAAAACATGCACAGTTGTTTATTTAGGTTTGCCGGACACATACATCTATAAATCCAGGCACTTATACCTCTAGTTTGAGGTATGAGTTAACTGCTACTGTCCTGAAATTCTCCCTATCTATCCATCAAAGGCTTTAATACTCGACTCTTGTCAGGATATAAACAAATCTACTTCTTTCTTCCCCTCTCAATAAGCTGCCTAAGTCCTCAAATGAAAACACGCCTTCTTTCCATTATACTTATAACTCTAACAAGTTACTCTGCTTTCAATAAAACTCCATTCTGCATACTGGAAGTGGTGTACACACACATACATATGTGTATTATATACATATATATATATACACACATACACACACACTATATATACATACTGTGACAAAGCTCCAAGTCTGTACTTGTGGGTCCTGCGCTTCCTGGCAGATTTAGGGGCCTCAGAAACTCATCCAGGCCCCAGACTGACCTCCCTTTCTCAGTATAATTGGCAAGAGTAACCTAGTGAGTTACCTTCATCACAGGCCAGTATGGAAGATGGAAAAGGGGGGAGCCCGGGCCCGCCCTCTACTCCAGACTCCAGCCCAGGGACCCTAATAGTATCAGCTAAGATGGCTGACCTTTTAGGCACAAAACACAATACAATTCCCTGGGCTACTTCCCCACAGCAGTCCCCGCTTCTTCAAACTCCACTTCACCCTTACCTCAGGGCCTCCTTCCTTCAGTATGATATGTTGTCCAACACTCAGTCTCACCAACGGCATAACTTCCTTCCACAGCTCCTGACACCCACACCCACCTGACTAACTGGGAGGTTTTTATCTGGTTTCAGCCAGTCCCTGATTGGCTTCAGGTGTCCCAATCAGGCTAGCTGTTTCTACTCCTTTCTAGAAGGTTCTTAATTGGCCTCAGGTGCCTTGATTGGCCTGGAATGGCCTTTGTTTGGCTATCCAGGGAACAAGGACCTGCACATCCTGAGACTAATATACCTGCCTTCCAGCACTCTCCTATATCCTTCTGGACTGACTCCGTCACAATACACATACACACAGAGTTATTGGGGGGGGAAAGGTATTGTATTTATACTCTACAGCAAAAGTTTGATGCAAGGACCTTGAGCATGTTCGTTATCTGAAGATTCATGTTAATCCTGAAAAATAGTAGTTTGGTATTAAGACATTTAATAGTGCACACTAACTTTTCCAAATATCAATTTAGCAATACTAAATACAAATTTCTAACCTCCAATCTTTAGGACGCAGTGTTCCCACGGAAGTCAAAGGGGAGTTAGGTGAAAGGAAGAGCTAAATGTTCTATCAAGTTAAATACTAATCATTTTAGAAATCAGCTTGTTTAAAGTTGTAGGCAAACAAATCATGGTATTCACCTCTCTCAAAATTATACTGAAAGACTGCACAGATTTTTTTTTTAAGTGATTACTCTAGAAGCATACATGAGAGCATTTCTGGAAAGACTACATAAACACAGACTCTAAACAAACTTGATACATAAATGAACTTCAGTCTGAAGTTAGTAACCAAACATCCAAAGCTACTGCAAGCATTCAGATAAATGACCATCAAAACTTTTAAGACAATCCCCAAATACAGAACATTTCAACAGGAAAAAAGAGAAATGAATGGTACCTTGGAAAGCTGCCATATCAGGGTCTCTCTACAGGAAAGTACATTGAACTACACTTCAAGTAACAGTCTTTGAAGTCCTGCAGTCTACAGAATTTGTATCGGATATCCACGGCAACTCTTCTGACAAAAGCAAAAATCTTCAAAATGTTCACTACTCTTAACCCAGAATCTCATCTCATTAACATTTTAATTTGAGAAGAACAAGCGTGGCTTTTGCCAACATTGCAAAGTTAAGAATTATTTTAGACCCCACTCTTCCTTAACCAGGAAAGCAACCAAGTGACAATTTTGAAATAGTTGTATCAGAGCTAGAGTGTATTCAAAAACTCCAAAGAATTGTGAGTAGCTAGCTGTAGGTCATGAACAGGAATGTATTAGAGTGAATTCACGTCAATCTAACTTCTTGGCAATACCAGAAGATGTCAGCCAAGGGCTTCCACCAACTGGTCTGCTAACACTGAAGCGGACAATGCTTTCCACAGCAGTGTTTACTTCCTGAATGAATGAATTCACACCAGTAACCCCTTTTCATAAGATTGAAGCTTGGTGTGCAAGATGAGATGACGACAATTTGGTGGAAGAATCTTATTTAGAAAGAAACCACTTTTGCAGTCATCTTTTCTTTTGTGAAAACAGAATGTTTCTTCCGTAGGCCTAGTGTCTATCTGTTGAATGTTTCAGCTCAATAAATGAAAACCAAACAAAGAGAAAGAATCTACTATCAGAAGTTCGTAAGCATCCTCTCCTCTCTTTCCTGGTGGAGCCACCCAATGTTAGTATTTGCTGTAAGAAGTCTCATCATTCCAGAGACAGTGGTTACCTCTGTTTTTCTGGCCCTCCCTCAAATTAACCAAAAAATAGTTTAAAAAACAACATTAAAAAAACCCCAAACTTTGACCAAAGTCTGTAATCCTTACTCTGCTCACCTCGCCTCTGGTTCCTTTGTGATCCAAGTGCTTGACCACTGATCTCTAAATCTCAGGAGCCTGGCCAGTTTCAAGATCTTTTGTATTCAGCTACACTGTGTTAATACTCCTTTTTTCTACTCACTACCAGCTAGGCAGAGATAACAAGCCTCACGTTGGGAGGAGAAAACACAGACATTAAGCATCCCTCTCCAATGTCCGCCAGGAAAGGCCTAATTGGCAAATGCAACAGCACGTAGGGCAAATCTCCTACTTGACGGAGAGTACATTTGCTGCATAAAGTTCCTGGAGCTGGCACCTTGTCACTTCCATTTCATTTAATGGGAACTGAGGATGGGGATCATCTCAGGAACTGCTCAGCTCCTTGTAGGATCTGGTCCCAAAGGTAAAACTCTCCTTTTGGAGATCTATGGTGGATTTTAATTTCCAATATATTACTCTCCGAACAGGAAACCTGTGCCTGTACAGTGAGAGGAGAATATCAATCAAGATCCACTGTGTACGAGAAGAGAATTTTGCCTTAAGGTAACAAGCCCCATACAGGTGAAGGCTGTGCAATGCTTCCAGCATTATCACTGCCTCATGGCCTTAAGAGAATTCAGAGTGGATACTTCTGATCATGGAGCCCACAGAAACTTCCTATAAGTTGTGAACTTGGATACCATAGTTTTGGGATGGGGAGATTTCAGTGCATCCATTACTCCATGGGTAACTCTTTATCCCTAATAGGAGCTGAACATACACACCCATATAAGAATCCCATGCATGTCATGCCAATCATTTTTAAGACACCACCATTCTGATTTCTCAGCTCAGTAGGATGATTA
Organism: Dermatemys mawii; assembly: GCA_007922305.1. Taxonomy (NCBI): domain Eukaryota; kingdom Metazoa; phylum Chordata; order Testudines; family Dermatemydidae; genus Dermatemys; species Dermatemys mawii. The sequence goes on along the minus strand of ML677372.1, from coordinate 11,569,444 downwards.
TGAGGACAGTTTTATGCAAAAATAATTTAAAAGTCACACTGATTAAAATACAAAAGCAACTGAAGTATCTCAGCATAAGACTATTATGTTATCTTGCATGCTACAACACTCTCATTTGTCAATTTCTTCACAGAACCTGACAACATGCAGCAGGAATATTACACACGCAAAATTATTTAAAGGAGGAGATGTTAGAACAAATCCAATTTGTGGTTTTGTGATGACATATTACCCTTCTATTTCAATAGAAAACAGAGCAGAAAAATGGAACAATACTGCAGAGACTATATAAAAATATTTCAGATAGTGAAAATTATTAAGAACCTACAAGGCCTTATACTGCAAAGTACTCAATGTCCTCAATTCCCAGTGGGCGTTGAGGGTCTCCATATCACACAGAATCGGGCCCATCTGGTGCTTTGCATCTTCAAAGTGTTGAGCAGACATTAACTAGCCATTGTAACATCCATCCATTCTTAAAAACACATATGAAAAAGATGACAAGAAGTTCTGCAGTTCTCCAAAGAAAATCTTGAAGGGAACTTAGGACTTATTTCTTAGCATGTCCAACCACCTGTCTTAGTGATATAATATGAACAGCTCCACTGGCCCAAATTAAAAAATTATAGTGCTGTGCAGATACAGAGAGCAGCCTTGTTATGCCGTAGTTGGTACAGTAAGAAGAATCTTTCTGCATTGTACCAAAATATCAAGATAATTTTGTTGCCTTCAATAACATTAGCTTTTATATACCATTTAATTTAATAAGTATTGACACTGTGTTAGGCATTCTAGAGAAAACACAGTACTTGTCCCCAAAAGCTCTCATATGAATAGACAAAGTATCCAAAAACCAGAAGATTGATATAACATACCAGTAAGTGTTCTCTAATATATGAAGCAATACTTTACAGTGATTAGTCCTGATTGGCTTCCTGGAATTGTGTTTTATACAGGGTGCTGAAAGAGGAGAGAACTGAGCCTAGCACATAAAGAATGGAAGTTAGGTCCAGGCATAAGGGACAACACGGAAAGAAGACACAAAGGAAACACTGGGGAGAGGATATGGGCAGAGAAGTCTGATGTGTTTAAAATGCTCACCTAACAGTGAGGGATGGCGAGGAGGCCCAACAGACTAGATACCAGCAACCAAAAACTAAAAAGACATAATTTAAATTACAAAGGACAGGCACTCTCTCAATACAGCAAGAGAGCATGGGGTGGCAGCTGAAGCCCCCTTTGGGGAGACTAGCCCGGCCCCTTCCGCCTGCACCCCACCCCATGGCCAGAGCCCCGAGACCCCTGATCCTCCATGGCCAGAGCCCCAAGCTCCCCACCTTGGTTGGAGGATCTCCAAGCCCTTCTGAAACCCCAAGCCCCCTCTCCCACTCAGAGGAGCCCTGGGACAGATGCAGCTGTGCCTTCCCTACCCAGACCCCAAGCCGACCCAGGAAAAAAACCTCTTGTCCCAAACAAGCTTTTAATATGACCCATGCAGATTCCAGGATGGCTGAGGAGGCAGTATGCGCTATTCAGCTTCCTGGGTTCACCAGTAATCTGGCCTATTATACCTACCACCTACACAAGAGAGCACTATTGTAGCTGACTGTGAAAATGACCCTTTAAAACCTCTTTCAAAAGCTTACTTCCATGTTGGACTTTTTGAATAGCCCTGAAGTCTGGCTGTTCAAATTCAGCTGACAGCTAGTCCACCTTGCTCCTCCATCCTGGCAGCAGCTTTCCCCACTTTGCTTCAAATATATTATGCAATACAGAACAAACATCTAACCACTGGAATTATTTTTTCCTCACTGAGATCTAATATAGCGAGGATATGCCAGTGACCTTTCAATCCACTAAACGAACATTCCATAGTCATTCTGCACATACTGAGTCAGTAGTTCAGTCTTTCTTTGGCACTGTCCAGATGGTGAGTCTATGGCTCATATGTCAGGGAGCTAGGGGAAGGCTGGGACCCCCAGAATTACTATAGTCATCTCCACATCGCTAGTGGCTATCTGCCACATAGGAAAGAAATGTCCCTGCATGCAGTTTTCTGAAAATTTTTGTGTTCCCTATCCAATCCACATTGATATCTGAAGTGTCCCCACTGATCCACTAATACTAGCATAACCATGGAAAAGTATGCCTCTCTGCTGATGTACTCAGCAGCAAGGAGGACTGGTGCCAAAATAGGGATACGAATCCATCTACTGCCCCATCACAATTCAGAAATCCTATTGTTGCAAATCTATCCACTATTTCTTGCACACTGCCAGGAGTGAGAGATGATTAATGGTCCTACACACTTGCCTGTCAGGAATCCCAGTGTGGATTTTCCAACCTCAAAATTATTTCCCACCTACTGGTAATCTGCAATTGCAAGGGTGATGTTGCATCCCATAATGCTTTATGGAAATATGCTTATGAAAGTAAATATGACATAACTGGAATATGTTTTATGCTAGATATGCCATGTAACATATCTCTGCAAAGGTTATGGTCTACTCTGAATATATTCATCCTATTTGTATGCATGTATCATTTTTGTATTTAAAGTTATGAATATTGGCTGTGTATGTGTTTGATAGCCTTAGTAAGTAGCCTTAGTAAGGCATTTGGGCAGCCTCTCTAGAAAGCAAATTGCAAGTTAAATCCCCAGTCAAGAAACAACAGACAATGGATCTTGGAAAACTCCACTCTGCATAAGAAGTCTACCTGAGTATGTTCAAGGTACCATGGTGAACAATGGCTGCTACCTGTAAGTTCTGAGTCATGCATGGACATGCGACTTGCCCATGTGACTCCAAAATTCCATCTTGTAGCTGGGATTCTACATGAGGGAGGGGTGTCCACCCGCAAGAGAAAGTCTATTTAAACCCTTGAGAGAGACATCCATTTTGGTCTTCAGCTGGCTCAAGAGATAGCTTCTCCACCCCCTGAAAGAGACTGGAACCAAGGACAGAAACCACAGGGGTGGGAACAATTGCTCAATCCAGACTAGTAGAAGGCTAGTCTGTAAAAGAAGCTTACTGGAACATCTCTGAGGGTGAGATTTCATCTGTAATCACTTTCTTACTGTATTAGGCATAAACTTGCGTGTTTTATTTTATTTGGTAATTTATTTTGTTATGTCTGTTATTACTTGGAACCACTTAAATCCTACTTCTTATACTTAATAAAATCACTTTTTGTTTATTAATTAACCCAGAGTATGTATTAATACCAGGGGAGGGGGAACAGCTGTGCATCTCTCTCTCTGTGCTATAGAGGGTGAACAATTTATGAGTTTACTCTGTATAAGCTTTACATAGAGTAAAATGGATTTATTTGGGGTTTGGATCCCACTGGGAGCTGGGCATCTGAGTGTTGGAGACAGGAACACTTCTTAAGCTGTTTTCAGTTAAGCCTGCAGCTGATGGGGGATGTGGTTCAGACCTGGGGCTGTGTTTGCAGCAGGCAAGCATGTCTGGCTCAAACCAAGCAGGGCACTGAAGTCCTAAGTTGGCAGGGAAAACAGTCTCAGAGGTAGTCAAAGCACATAAGGTGGCAGTCCCAAGGGGGTTTCTGTGATCCAGCCCATCACAGCAAGCTTCCAAAGCATGATCAACACACACTTCTCCACTCCAAAACAGCTCCCATTATGCTATTCACGCACAGCAAGGCTGGGGCAAGTTTGATGCAGGAATAAGGTTTTTTGCATTCAAGAGTGCTATAGCAACTGCTCTTCATCCCAAACCTAGATCACTATGTGACCCACCAATCAGTACTTGTCTCAGGCCCAGAAGTGGTGCTCCACTGTCTGCAGCTGCTCCGCAAATATCACCAGCAACGTGGATTTCCACCCCACCATGTCCAATAAACTCTCCTCAAAGATCTCCTCATTTCCTCATTGTGATCTCAGTTGCCGCAGTACTTTTTGGAGACCTACATCCTGTATTACAATGCTCATAAGAATGTTGAGCTCAGTGAACTCTACTCTTCTGTCAGAGAATGGAAAGCACTGTGTAGGTTTGGATGTTTTAGAAAGGTACAAAAATTAGGGGGATGTGGAAAGTATTCTGGTCTGGAGAACATTGCATGCTGGGAACTTGACCTGAGAAGTGATGGTTCCAGGCTAAGATATTTAGCCTGAGAGAGAAACCTTGGGAAAGTCAAGGCAACTTGTGTCTTAAGAATCTGCCATCCTGTTTATCACTCAGGGTGAGAATCTGTTAATCTAATCTAATCTAGTGTTAATCTAGTGTGTTAAAATCAGTCTGCAGTTTTTGTTTACTAAAATAATCTGCTTTGTTCTGTTTGCTATCCCTTTAACCACTTTAAATTCACCTTTTGTAGTTAAGCTTATTTCTTGTTTATAATAAAACCCAGTTTATGTACTTTCTAACCAGGGGGGCAAGAAATCATGCACATCTCTCTTCACATTGAGTAAGAGGTCAGAGTTTTATTAGCTTGTGCTGTACAGATTTTTCTATACAGTGCAAGACAGTATTATTTTGGGTTTATCTCCCAAAAGGGGTGTGCATGCGAGTGCTGGGGATGGCCTCTCACACAGAGCTGACTTCAGTCCAGGGGTCTCAAACACGCGGCTTGTGAGGTTATTTCCTGTGGCTTGCCAAACTCCCCCGGCCCTCCCCTCAAAGTTATTTCCTCCAGCCCGCAAAGTTCCCCTCCCTCCAGCACACTGTGTCCCCTCTCCTCTGCCTCCCTCCAAGTGCTTACCACCACCAAACAGTTGTTTGGCGGGGCTTAGCACTTTCCAGGAGGAAGGGGGAAAGAGCTGGGAGCCGTGAACTCAGGGGAGGAGATGGAGTAGGGGTGGGAATTTGGGAAAAGCACTGGAATGGAGGTGGGGAAGAGGTGGGAAAAGGGCAGGCCCTCATGGAAGGGGTGGAGTAAGGGGTGGGTCGGGGCAGTGGGGGAGGGCGTCAGTGATGTGGCCCTCAGGCCAATGTACTAGTCCTCATGTGGCCCTCTTGGTGATTTGAGTTTGAGACCCCTGCTTCAGTCTGTGACTGCAGCAGGGTGTGGCCCTGGGTGTATGTTCTCAACAGTCCAGAGAGCCTAATTCAGCAAAGCAGGGAGAGGGAACCCTGGCAAGTTGAGCAAGAGAGGCTCAATGAAATCCCAGTATATCAGGCGGCACCCCAGAAGGCGGGGGGTGTCCAACCCGTCACTGATACCCAGTCCTAAAATGAGAAACTCAAGGCACTCATCAATTTGAATATTTTTTAAACTAATTTAAAAACAAATGCGGAGTCTGATACATCACCTTTTATGAAGCTGGTTTTTTAAGAAAAGTGATTTTTTTGCTACCCGGATAAATTTAACTCTTTTCAGTAAGGGAGAAGCTGACCAAATAGGTAAAACAGTGAAACTGACAAACTGTAATAGGCTGGTAAATGCACAATGTGAACTGAAAAAAATTGGAGAATTTTTTCCCTACTAACTTCTCAGCTATAGTCTTCTTACATGTTACTTATAATTTTACTGGGTACGACATGACTTTCAACCTGCTATGCCACTTTAACACAAAATAGAGTCTGAGAGCCATATTCTGCCACCCTTATTCACAGGGTAGCATCCTCCTCCACAAATATTTCCAATAAAATAAGGGAGACAAAACACAGACCTGTAACACGAGTCCAAAAGAACACTGCAATAGTCTTGAGTACAATTGGTATTGCCCAATATTAGTTTTTTTTGGTTGGGTTGGTGAAAAAGAATTGGAGTTTCTTTAGTATATGAACTGTTACCAAAGATTAATAACTAAGAATTAACACAGTTACTGCAATACCACATTTGTTTTATTTCCCTCCCCATAATCCACTCTTCTCTTGCTGTTTCTGCAAAATTAAACATGTCTTAAGAGAAAACACATTATTCATCAACATGAAATCCGTAGTTCTGGACAGTCTGATGCATTGTCCACTTTCCCTTTTATTCATCATCAAAGACAATCAGAGTCACATATAAACAACTGTAAAGGTATTTGAAATTAGCAGTGTAATGACAGGTTTAAATGACACTTTGAATGAAAGTAATCTGAAGAGTCAAAAAATATGTATTTAGCCTGTAAAGCCATCTCCTCCCCTGGAAGTTTCAATTAGAGACACTCATTTACTTTGTATCCTGAGCTGTTCTAGTGATGCTGTGCTTTCCACTTGCACAGGCTCTTGATGATTAGGGAACATAGTTATGGTGCCATCTACACAACAAATAGGAACAGTGTGAAAATGTGTCAGGGGACACACAGGTTGTAACTGCATCCCCGACTTAACTGGAACAAGTGTAGATGGGACTCAAGCATGTTCTCAAAAACTTTTCCCTACTCATATCCTCCAGTAACCCATGCAATCAGGGAAGGAGAAAGGAAATGACTGCCACCCACAGCTACAACCTAGCTAGCACAATAAGTAAACTGCTTTTGTGGTATCTGCTGAGAAGGTGTTTTAGATAAAATAATGCAAAATAGTTAAGTTAACTCATCTGAAAGTTTCTTAAAGTCTATTAAATCCCACAAGCAAAATAAGAAATTGAAATAAATGTCAAAGGACCAGTCATATCAAATAATGTTTTGCTCCTAAGATTTTATTCAATATGCAGCACCTGAAGCCTACAAAAAAAAAAAAAAACTACAGAATGTCCTCTAGGAACAATCCTTCACTGCCATGAATGGATTGGTTGATCTAATGGATCTTTTCAATTTCTAAATTCTAATGATTTTAAAACTATTTCTACACATGCACCTTAAAAGCTGTAGCTTCTTCTACTCAAAACTTGCTTTAGTGCACAGATTCTGTCTATAGCCAGAGACAAATGGCCTGGGTTCAGAGGGCAACTCAGAGATGACAATCTGTAGAATTCAATAATTCTGTTGTCTGTCCTTTCCTTTAACTTTTCAGCAAAGGCACAAAAAGTTGATTTCTGTGAATGATGAGTGACATAATTCAGACAAGTCTTCTAGGACTTTGACAGAGATTGCAAAACACAAAATAGAGAAAACCAAATATACAAGCTGTACACTTCCACAGAGCATGACCCAGACCTTTGCAAGATTACTCCAGTTATATATCTTCAGACAGACAATGAGATAATTAACATCCTTCTCACTTTGACAGAAAAAATGGTGAAATATGCAAATATAGAAAGGCAGATAGCACCAATCCAAGAAAATCCAGAACCAGCACAAGAGGGGCACCTGGTCACTGAAGCCTCTGAATTGTTTAAACTCAGGAGACACACTTCTTTTATGTGGCAAAACATAACAACTCACTATCACAAAACTTTACAACAGGCAAAAATAATCTTCCTTCTACTGTTATGACAGTAAAAGCATGAATCCCAATATTATTATTTTAAATTACATAAAAGAATGAACTGAATTACACCTCAGTATAGTGGGGTTTGCTGCAATAGCTCACTTGTCACCAAGCAGTTCCATAGTTTCTTGCCTAACATACAGTAGTAGTGACAAATTTTTGCTACCCCGGGGAACTGGAAATCTACACTCCTCACAGTTCACACTGCACAGTAGCGATGTCATTGTCTGTTCTGTCTCTCTGCTACAGGCACCCCATGCCTACCAAAATACCCAGCACAACACCTGACTTGATTCTTACATTGATTCCTCACTCTAAACTAGCGCATGGAGTGCCTGTATTTCATGATAATGCTAATCTTCTAATGGAGTAATCAGCAGAGACAGAGATTAGCATTCCAGCATAATCATAGTACTTCAAAAAAGGGAGTGAACATGTTAGGCAGATGACAACCCAGAAGCAAAAATCTCATCAAAATGAGACTTTTCAGCCTTGCTTCCAGTCAGCAGGCTGTCAGCTAGCTGACAGTGTTAGTGGAAGTCAAGTAAATCACTATTCCAAACTGGGAAAAAAGAATCCTCACTAAACCAGATGGTTTTGGAAAGGGACTCCCAGACTAGGGAGAAAACTATAACAAAATTAACATGCAAAACATGCTAAAATACATAATATTTTACTTGGATTATTAGCTTTTCAGGGCAAGGACAGTCTCTTACCATACATCTGTACAGTACCCAGCAAAGTGCGGTGCTGATACGTATTGGAATCTTTGGACGATACCATAATATGATAAGGTGGGATATAGACCATGGACACTAGATACTGATTGTAGCAGTAGTAGCAAAAAAAGTTAGCAGGTTACAGAATACTTAGGGATCAAACAAATCATTTACAGAATCAATATCCAGTGTCCCGGTATGTACTCTATCTATTGTATATTAGGTTCAAACACGGAGCAAGGAAAGTTTCAGCCCAAATGCTCTACCTATAATAGAAGCACATAAGAAGTCTAAACAAATTGTCTTAAAAGTGTGAAAAACAGCACTTTCATGTTCTTATAACATGGATGGTCAAATCTTTTACCATACATTGAAACAATTTCATCGTTAGGCTGAAAGTTAAAATGTGGCATTATGAAAAAATATGCCAAATATGCTATGTTTCTGGAACAAATTAAATATTCAAAGTGTCAGTGGCAAATGTTTTGAGACTTTTAGAATATTTTTAGATATTTTCCCAAACAGATCCTATTTGCTGATGAGCCAATTCTCTTTGTTTAAAAAAAACCAATAAAAAACAAACACTCAGGATTCTTGTAGGCACCAATCAAATCCAGCTGTCGTTCCTTTTTCCTGCCATTCCCCGCTAATAGTGGTTAGGAAGACCAGTCAAATGGAATGGGAAGAGGAGCCCCACACGCCCATTCTCCTTAGGTCAGGAGGAACACTAATCAGAGGGAGGTGGTGTGGGGGCAGAAGACAGAGGGGCAAGAGAAGGAGATGAACTCAAGCCCTAGGGCCACCTCTCCTGGTGAAAGAGCCATCTCATGTCGCAGGCACTACTCAATATGTGGTGCCTTAAGTAGGAAGAGCAGCCACAAATGTTGCCTTCAACTGTCAAAGGTAATATGTACCAAGGTGGCCCATGTATACGTACTGTACCTTGTCAAGCTACAAGCATTAAAATATGTTCTTACAAGTACCAACTGATTTTTATAACAGTATAGTATCCAATACCACAAAAGCAAAATGAGTAGAAGTTTTTCGTTTCCAGTGAACACACTAATCACATTCATTTCCCAGCAAGTACGCTCTAAGGCACTAGCAATGTCTCCTGCAGATAAATAAGTTTAAAGTGATGGTTATTTAAGTTCAGCCCCAGTGATAGGCTGTCATAGTCATCTTAACCTTTAACAAATTACGAACAGTGTTACTATAGTTTTTTTTTTGCTTTGGTAATTAGGTCTTTAGGAGCTCTTATGTCTTTTACCTCCCCGCTAAAGTCACACAAAATATGAGCCATGAGCCTTAGCTGAACCAAAAAAGGAGCCACTACATAAACTAATTTAAAACCAATTTAAAGGTGCTATCTTTGGTAGAGTTCAAGTATGAAGCCAATACTTGTAAGGATGTGCATTCTACATTACTATTTATAGCTATTCAATGAATCTGTCATGAAATTAAAGCCACTAACAGATAAGGCTCCAAGCATTGAAGCAGTCTGCCGATCTCAGGTGGGTTCTTTAGTCTATTGATGTGTCTGCCTTAGAATTAAACTGTAATTAACGCTAATACTTTAATTACTGCCTATACATAAACAGAACATCACACTTTTTTTTGCTAAATACCAGGGAAAGTGTAGACTGAGACATATCAGACTGTGGAATAGCCCAAGGAGACATAGACTGTGGAATAGCCCATTTTTGTCATTTGAAACATTTAAAAGTAAACTGAGGGCTTGTCTTCACTACGCGCAGTAGCAATCGGTCTTTTGGCGATCAATTTATTGCGTCTCGTCAGGACACGATAAATCGATCGCCAGCAGCGCCCCCGTCGACTCCGTAACTCCAGCTCGCCAAAAGGCACAAGCTGGAGTCGACGAGGGAGCGCGCCACTGCCCACCGCCGCTGTGAGGACGGCAGGTAAGTCGGCTGCAGATACGCCAACTTCAGCTACTTTATTCACGTAGCTGAAGTTGCGTATCTGCAGTCGATCCAACCCCCTAGTGAAGACCAGCCCTAATAGATCAACAGTACAAACCCTATGAAGTCTGGTAGCAATTGACAACCGCCACCAAGAACAGTCAGATTCAGCAGTGACTACTACCCAAAATATCACACAGACAACTGGCACCAATTACTTCCATTCTTGGAAGTCTTAAGCAAGAACCCATGGACTACCTTCTCACTTCTCAGGTGGCCCCTTCAAAACAAGGTTTAGTCTCACCAGTGGAGCAGTGTGAGGAAACTTTCAACCAACACTGCCGTATCCATTCTGTAATTTAAGAACCTCAGTCTCCACTACTATTAATTTTCAGAGGTTTTGTACGTACTAAAATGGCTTCAAGCTCTTAAAGAAATCTAATTCTCCATCTGGCTAATTATACTAGTTTCTATTAAATCAAATTAGGCTTGGAAATCAGTTTTGTGTATTTGAAAATACTGTTCTAATTAGAGTATTTGTTTCATCTTTGACAAAGCATGATTAAATAAGTAGTAGTGAAGTGGTTGGTATTCCTTATATCTTTTAACAAACTCTAATTCCAAGATCTTGTCCCTAACACATGGATTTATTAGAGTCCTCATTCTTCAAAAGCTAAACTTTATAAAAATTATAAAATGTTATCAACATTGTACAACATGAAATCCAATAATGCATCAGTTTTGCATCTGATTTTTTCTGAGTTATATTCTTATAATAGTTAGTTTAATAAAGAAATATATTCTGTTTTTCATGTTAACAGCACAGCATGTTCTTTCACTATCACATTTATTCTCCTGTGAATAACAAATATGCCCTGTTACAACACTTATCTGGACATATGAAGGCTTTTTATTAATAGCACCACGTATATTCCAGGCAATTGCCTTGGTTAAATCAGAAGACTAATTTTTCAAACGGAGGAAGTTTAACAGGCAGAGATGAATCTTTGTTTTGCTCAGTCAGCATTAAATGTACCAAGTAAATCGATGAAGAATGGAAGAAAAATGCAAGACAGACTTTTCTCAACCTTTCCCCCATCAATCCACTAACTGAAATAGATTTGCAAGCACATGTTGGGACAGATACCACTAGACAGAGACTACATCACTTGTGAACACTTTTCCGAATAGATTAGGTAAACCAAGACACTATTAATACAATGCGGCTTCCTGGCTGCTCTAAATAGGATTAATCAATCAGTATACATGGCAGTGTGAAAACATCTTAAATATAATCCCACACTGGGTTCACTAAAACCTCAGGTTTGGGGATAGGCTCTCAGCATCCACAGTCTACTTGGCTGGATCCATAGTTTCATTCACACAAACTAAACTGCCAATTTTTCTGTAATATAAAGGTGGCTTAGGAGTTACCCAACTTACTGAATAAAGATTTGCTGTAGCAGTCTAGAATGACCGATGCTCGCAAGAGGTAGAACTAGAACACCTGTTGCGGTCACTACCATTTCTTTGATTATGGAACACAACATGACCAATTATAATGCACTAAGTGTTACTCTCCAGTTCTGGAGATCAAATGCATACAAAATAAGCCAACACCATTTGAGAAAAGACCTAATGTTGGTATCTTTTCAAGCACCTTGCTCCACTGGTGAAGATGCTATTTTACATAGTAGCTCTAGTCTATGGCAAGAGAAAAAATTGCCTAAAACCAGAATTCTAACAGTTTAACAAAACCTACAAGTAAATAAAGATCAGTCTGAGTAACTTACCCGCTCCGCTGCTGTGGCCTCCTCACCAACTACACAAACAGAAGTCATCTCCAGCACAGACAGGTTAGTGGGAGCATCAGTGGTGGAGGAAGACCTGGGCCGGCCTGAATGAATATCTTGGGAAGATTTCCTGTTGATCTGCGGGCTTCCCTTTGGGGCATCTGATTTACCCCGCCTGCTATGCAGGCTTGTCCCTCTCTTCATCTTAGGTGGCACTCTGATCTGCTGAAGCACTCGATTCAGAGCTGTGGGGTGGGTGGAGACACCATCAATTTCAGTACAAGTGCTTTGGCTTTCCAAATCCATTTCAGGCTCCATATCAGCCTGAGTTTGTTGCACATCATGTGGAGACACCGAGGACCTCCTGCGCTGGTGCTGGAAAAGTTGCTTCAAGCCTTGGCCAATCACATTAATGTTCTCCAAAGCATTATGAGTAATTTTGGACAACTTTTGTTCAGATTCATGTTGTTTTTTGGTATCTTGATCTTGGGATTTGTCTCCAGGATCAGGGTCGTCATAGATCTGTTCACTGCCAGAAGGCTCCATTAGATGACACCCAACACGTTTATTTGACAACTCATAAATATAGATGTCCCCTGTCTTTATATTTTTTATAAATGCCAAGATTGTCAGCCAATTAGGTGTGCAATTGCTTCAAGAGCGACTACACATGCAGCTGTGCCACGGAGGTCTCATGCTTATCTAATGTTAAACAAAAGAGCCCATATTACACATCCATGCAGAAACTAGCAGGTTAAAAATATCAATACAGAAAACATGCTGTTAAAGTCTCTCTCTTGTTCAAGCATCCTTCAGCCATTATATTAGAAACATTTACGCTGTATGCAGAACACAAAGGCTATGAAAGTACTGCTCACTCTTTATCAATGAGAAAGTGTCCAAGACAGGAGGTGGAGTTGGGGAAGTGAGAAAGTTAAAAATATTGCTCTTGAAAAACAGGAAGTGCATGCAATAGAGCCCAGAACAGTACCTGACAGAACTTGAGCCACTGGGATTCAACATTCGTAGTTACATCAGTTATGCCATAATGCGTTAATCCCCACTGCAAGATTAATTGTCTCTCTATCAATGATCTGATCTTCAAATGTAGTAGCTGTTCTAAAACCTATCATATTTTAGATATTCTGGAAAACAGAGTAATGAGTTCACAGCTCATTACCAACCACAGCTGTTCATTTCCACTCAAATACCGTGGAATGGCTCATTACTATTAGTATCCATCAAAGTTACTGGTAACTGGATGCTAAAGCTTGCCTTCAAGTGGGGACAGGGAAGCTACTTAGGTGTAGCTGGTATAACTGTGTCTATAAAAGTATCTGAGCAAACAAAAAATGCCTTTCTAAAAGCAGATTACTAAGTGACTAGACAGGCAGAGGGAGCAGCACAAATGTTTCTAACTCAGCCATTTGAGAAGAGAAAGTGTTCAGCTTCTCCCAGCAAGTCTCAACCCCCCCTCTCTCCTTGCTTCAGATGGAAGTTGCCCACAGAGCACTGATGGTAAAATGGTAGCACACTGCAAGAAGAGTGCAGCAATGGGTTGAGGAAGGGAGCACAGAGGATCTTTTAATATCAAAAGCAGAATATTTAATGGGGGCTGGAGTAAGAGTGGGAAGGTTCACATTGTTGCCATGGTTAATGAGATTACATGCACAGAAATTGGAGGTGGCTTTCTTGCAGGAGAAGATTTTGATTATGCTTTTATAAATATATACATTAAATCACAGAAGTCTGCTCTCAATCTCGGCAGCATGAAAAAAGATGATCTTTTTAAAAATGCAACATGTGTTTAGGATTTATTAGAACATTCATTTTAATCTTATCATAGCTGAACTGAGAAGGGATTATGATCCAAGATCTCCCTCAGTTTTGCGTACCTTAGACATAACACAATGGGTTAAACTGACATTCCAAGGTAGAATTATAGCAGGTGGCACAGCAAGACCAACCAAATGAGCTGCATCAAGCTCCTCTTGTATGCCTTGGCAGAGGGGGGCAAAATGAATGACAATATTTAATAGGAAACAAATACTTTCTTGTGTTGTACTATTTGTCTGAAGATTTCAAAGCAAATTGCAAGCAGTAAGCCTCAAACTTTGAGGGATAAGTTTATAAGCACATTTTAGATTGAATAGTAGACTGAGGCACAGAAAGGTTAATGACTTGACCAAATTCATACAATTCAGTGGCAGAGCTAGCAATAAAATCTAGGAGCTCCAGCTGCCAATGGCTTAGTTTGAACTGCTTAACACAACCCTTCTCAAGTGATCTGTGTCTTTATGACTAAGGCTACGATTATGTCACGGAGGTTGCGGAAGTCACGGAATCCATGACATTGGGGTCCTTCACAGCTGACTAGCCGCATTGTGGTGTGAAAAACTGCTAACTGACTGATTTTGCTACATAGGGTGTACTGAGCATGCTCACACGAACATGTCATGCTCAGTAACCTCTTCTAAAGCCAGCAGTGGGCGACCCCTGCAGCAGCCCAGCCTCCGCAGGGGGATCCTCCTGCGGCTGGCCCAGTCCAAATCTAGGTCTCCATTCAGGGTGAATTTTGGAAGAAAAGGCAAAACTAGAAAACATTTTCCATTTCATTCAACATGCAAAATAGTTCAGTCAATAAATCTCAGTGGTCAACAAGAGAGCCCCCAAAACTGTTTGGCATACTGAACGTGTAACTTGACATATGATCCATACCTCCATATTTACTTTAAGAATTCCCAAAATATTCATTATTCAGGCAGTCCTTGTTGAACTGCAATTAAGAATAATGATGGCCAACTTATTCGCTAAATAATATCTGTACCATCTCCTGCCATAGCACGATGAATAGCTCACTGCTGGTAGCTTTATTAATCAAACACCCGTAACTAGAGGTGCATGAATTATTTGGTGAAAATCACTTCTGACTACTGTAGCCCTTCTTCTGTTTACAAAAAAAAAACACAAAATAGATGATTTTAATCTTTTCATATCTGAAAATAGTTTGCTGTAGTTTGCTTGTTTGCATAGTCTGTTTACAAACTGGTCACTAAGGGCAAGTCTACGCTACCCACTGGATCAGCGGGTAGCAATCGATCTTTTGCAAGACGCAATAAATCAATCCCCAAGCGCTCTCCTGTCGACTCCGCTACTCCTACGCTGTGAGGGGAGCAGGCAGAGTCAACAGGGAAATGGCAGCAGTCGATTCAGCGCCGTGAAGATGTTGACTTCAGCTACACTATTCCTGTAGCTGAAGTTGCGTATTTTAGGTCGATCTCCCCCCACCCCCAGTGTAGACCAGGGCTAAGTATTCTCTATTTGCATTTATGACTGGATTACTAAAATGCCTTGACTTGTTCCTGGTTCCTTAGTGGCAAACATAAGGAAGTTCCTTTTTCTGTTTGACAGTTACCTGCCTAACTTTATATTTTTGTTTCATGAACCCACTATTGGGCAAAAAGTTCTTTTCAAAATGGTTAAGACATGCATTTCCAGTGTGACTGTTCTTACAACTATTTTTTAATTGTGGCTAGCCTTCACTGTCATGGAACAAATAAAAACTTGCTTTCCCAAACACTCAAACGAAAGACTATGAATAACAGCATGGTTAATCACTGCATTTTATTTGACTGAATATTCAGAAGTGGTGTTTGCTGTGATCACCCATTTCTATCCATAACACTTAAGCAAGATCTACAATACAGATGTTATCTAAAATACATCAAATTTTTCACCTAACAACCTTCACATTGTCCCTTTGGCACGAAATTAAGTACAAAGCCTTTCAGTAGCTCTCTCAAAAGTCTGCAAATCTGGTTAAATTTGAGAAGAAAGGTGGCAACACATCAAATTAATTTTGTAATAAATCCATATACACTGTCAAAGACTTGACTGAGCACTTTACAACACCTTCCTTATTACATCTCAAAACACATCCAAATATTCCTTCAGTTAAACAGTTATTTCATAATAGCTTTGGAAAGTAAAGCTGCTCAAATTGAGCAGTTGGCAAAAATAACTCAGAAGTTTTAAAAAAACATTTAATACTTGCCTCCATCACTTGTCCTTACACATGGATGACTGGTAGGAGCCCCTTCATTGAACAGAAGCTGCAAAAGAAACTGGACATGAGGTCTAGCTCTTAGACAGAAGAGAGAAATGTATACATGTGGAAAAAATAAATAAAATGAGCATGTTTTAAAACTAAATTTAAAAGATAGATTAAGTGCACTAGGAATAGGTTGAGCTTTCTAAAATTGTTTCAAAGTAGCCCCACAAGAGAGAATTATAACTGAAGTTTAAACTAAGTCTTACAAGATTAATTGTGAAGTTCACGTGAAGGACTGTTCTCTATTTCTCAGTTTATGGTCTTTGGTATGTGTACACAACATAGCCAGATTTCAAACTAGAATCTGTAAGAACAGACTGGTCTGCAGCCATTTTTCTTTCCCTTTTATTTATTTTTAGAATGTTCTGGATACAGGTTAACCATCTTTGCTCGGTGTTTATTTTGGGCTCACTTGCCATTAAATGAGAACAGTAGGCACCTTTGAAATAAGTCCATTTTTCAACTCATTTATCACTTAAGCTTGTGTGCTTGTCATTTTAGCTGAATTGATATTGTTAAGTCAAAAAAGGCAATGCTTTCCACGAATCACAAGATATCTTCAACAGATATCAAGTCCACTACAGCAACTATGTTCTCCTCCCACGCCCCATTTTCCAGCGAAGGAAGCATACAAACTGACAGAAGACTAAAGTGGCAGCGCTTTAACATGGCTGTGATGTCACGGGCCCAGCCCTGTAAAAAACCCATCACCATGAGAGGAATGACTCCCAGCGCTGGTGCACTGTCTACACTCCCACTTTGCAGCACTGAAACTTGCAGTGCTCGGAAGAGGGGAGAGGAGACAAGAGGGACTTTCAAACCCTTGAGCAAGAAGGGTTGCCATGCTGTAAAGTGGCAGTGTAGACAAGGCCTAAACTATCAAGCTTTACAAAGACTTGCTAATAGAGCCTTGAATGGCAGCCCTAAAATGGAATGGGTGCAAGATATTTTAAAAATATTGGGTCCTGCCTTAGTGGAACTTGCTACATCTCAAGCAGCCAATACTGCCTTGTTTTCCTTTCAAAAAGAAAGGATAGTGTATTTTAAAAACACCTGAATAATTCAAAGAGTACATTGATAATCCGCTTACCATTTTCAGGTGAAAGAGAATGACACACCTAATATGAGGATGTATCTTTGCTACCAAAACGGCATTGCAAAGAGGACGGGGTGACTCAGAGAACTGGTAGTGCTTTTTTTTTTTCTGAGCAGATTTTCAAGAGAGTTGTTTCTATCTAGACCCCTACATGAAGTATCCAGGTTTTCAAAAGTGATCAGCATACATCGAGTCCCTTGAGAACAAGAGTGCAAGAATCCCTATGAGGTGAAGAATGGATAATTCACTCTCTAAGGCCCATTCAATCCTTAATCATAGAATATCAGGGTTGGAGGGACCTCAGGAGGTCACCTAGTCCAACCCCCTGCTCAAAGCAGGACCAATCCCCAACTGAAACATCCCAACCAGAGCTTTGTCAAGCCTGACCTTAAAAACCTCTCTGGAAGAAGATTCCACCACCTCCCTAGGTAAGCATTCCAGTGCTTCACCACCCTCCTAGTGAAAAAGTTTTTCCTAATATCCAACCTAAACCTCCCTCACTGCAACTTGAGACCATACTCCTTATTCTGTCATCTGCCACCAGTGAGAACGTCTAGATCCATCCTCTTTGGAACCCACTTTCAGGTAGTTGAAAGCAGCTATCAAATCCCCCACCCTTCTTTTCTTCTGCAGACTAAATAATCCCAGTTCCCTCAGCTTCTCCTCATAGATCTCATGCTCTAGCCCCCTAATTATTTTTGTTGCCCTCCGCCGGACACTCTCCAATTTGTTCACATCCTTTCTGTAGTGAGAAGTTCAAATCTGGATGCAGTACTCCAGGTGTGGCCTCACCAGTCCCCAATAGAGGGGAATAATCACTTCCCTCAATCTGCTGCCAGTGCTCCTACTAATGCAGCCCAAAATGTCATTAGCCTTCTTGGCAACAAGGGCACACTGTTGACTTATATCCAGCTTCTCATCCATTGTAACCCCTAGGTCCTTTTCTGCAGGATGCTGCTTAGCCAGTCGGTCCCCAGACTCTAACAGCGCATGGGATTTTTCTGTCCTAAGTGCAGGACTCTGCACTTGTCTTGTTGATCTTCAGATTTCTTTTGGCCCAATCCTCTATTTTGTCTAGGTCCCTCTGTATCCTATCCCTACCCTCAAGCATATCTCCTACTTCTCCCACTTTAGTGTCATGTGCAAACATGCTGAGGGTGCAATCCATGCCATCTTCCAGATCATTAAAGAATATATTGAACAAAATCAGCCCCAGGACCCACTAGATGTCAACTAAACATGGAGCCATTGATCACTACCCGTTGAGCCCAATGATCTAGCCAGCTTTCTATCCACCTTACAGTCCATTCGCCCAGCCCCATACTACTTTAACTTGCTTTAATGTTTTGCCTGCAGTAGAGTACATTTCTTCAGAGAAAGATTCACTGATTCTTTAGATAAAAAAAGTCAGTATGTTCACCTGCCACTGCTACCCAGCCTTCCCTGAATCTTAGCTGAAGAACTTGAACTGTAAATAAATATTTTTCTTTTTAAATGTAGTCTTATTTTTTCAGTCTGGAAACTAATGTAATTTCGTAAATCTGATGTGCATGAAAGTAGAATAATGTCTATGCTTCCTACACCATTCTGACCAATAAAAATTAATGACCTGATATTCCAATATATGGCCTTTCTTAAATATTTTTCATGTACTCCTTAACTTCAAATTTTTTTTGCATTGAAGTTCAACTGCCATCACATTTTTTAAAAATGTCAGAACATTATTTATAAGAACTGTAAAGTTTTTGCCAATTTAAACTTTGTACAGCTATGCTAAGGCATTAAAGAACTCAGTAGGTAGACAGAATCTTAGGATTCAACTCAATGAAAGTGCACAGCCTTCACATAGAATACACTTTCCACAGCTCCTAAAGACTGATTTATATCATGATAGCTGCTTGCCTTTCCCCCTTCTTGACTCTGGTAAGGATCATTCATATTTCCTAGTTTCCATCAGAAACCATAATTTTCTCCTGCATGCATTTTCCATGAACATAAACCTTCACAGGACTGGTTTAATAAAAAGCTTCAGCTTGTAGATGGTTTCTTTCATGAGAAGTACTGTAGTCAAAACCTCAGCCTACCTTTTTTCGGGGGGATGGGGGGGAATGGAGATGCCCTGTCCCAGTTCAATCTGATAGGCGTAAAGACTACAGACAGATGCATATTAGAGGCAATTTTTTATTTCTGTAACAGATCAAATATTACCAGTGATGATTGTTCCAAAACACGTATTGCTGCAGAGAGGAAGAGTTACATTCCATTCCCTCCATTCTTTGCTCACTTTGCTTTTAAGTGACATCACTACATCAAAACTCAGACATTTCTGAGATCTAAATTAGCAAACTATTTTGCAGAGATCAAATTTCTTGGTCCAACAAATTGTGATTTAGTTGTTAGATTGCTGCATTAAAGACTAACTTTTATTCCCAATATATTTCTCTTCTCTCACAAATATACACACTTGCAAGCAAACGCTGGAAAACAGCTTACAGTTGTTCCAAAAACTCAACAGCTTAATAGGAAGAAGACCGCTACAGAACTACAGGAGAAATAATTTCCTTTATTTTCAACATAAAAAAAATTCTGCCTTATTTTTGCAGAATATTTTTGAAATAGCATCACACACGTTGCAACTGCTAGATAGTATTAAGGGCCCTTAATAGTGTAATAGCCAAGCTCAATTAGCCAGGACACTATTGTTATTTTTGCTTCTAACATGCTATAAAATATTCACACTAAAATCAGCAGATACTACTGCAAACTACTAGATTTGGGCAGCAATTTTATCTGGATAATATTATCTGGGTAAGAAATCACTTATCCAGTCTCCTGGCTGAAGACAGGATTTCAGTTGCTTCCATGGAGGGAAAATATTAGGAAATAAAAGGGAGGATTAAAAAAAAGCCCAGTCTATTTCCAAAAAGCTAGCCCAAAAGGGATTCTGTACCAAAGTATAAAGCTTAACAAGTGAAGCCGGAAAGGCAATATGAAGGCATAGGCACATTCGGTAAAGTACAGTATTACAGGAACATTGGTAAACAATTTCACTTGATAAGAAGGATTAAGACAAAAGGGTTCATTGTTTAGCAGAATCAAGCAATAAACTAATACAGGAGGCATAACCTTGGGTGTGTACAAAACTGGTAATCCTTTCAGAAAGAGGATCTGGGAGAAACCAGAACAGGTGTAATGTTCTAAAGGGCTGGGATTTAGAGAACACTCAGAGGAGTTGGCAGTGGGCATAACTGTGGGTGAGTTGACCTGGGTGAACAAATAGTGAAATGACTACATATCTGGCAAAACAGGTGTATTTGGTCACAGTGCTACAACAGAACAACTTGAAGGTAGTCATATTGGAGAGTTACTTTAAATGGGGAAAGGGTCAGGGGGAGGATTTGAGCAGAGTGGGAGAAGGATTATAAAAATATTACTACGTATGAAGAATGTGGGACAGTTAATGGAAGGGGCGCAAAGGGGGGAAAATCTGTAAGAAATATATGACGTGCCACTCCTCATGTAGATTCATGAAAGTCTTGCTGTAAGTCTAGTGTTTAAATTACCAAAGTGAGACACAAAGGGGAAGGAGGGGACCAAAAGCAATCCGGGTTGCACAAACTTTTGCCACTACGCCTGAGATTATGTTACTTGGTATGAGACACACAAAGGGAGTGCTGCCAAAATGGGTTAAGAATTAAATGAAAGGAACAGAGACAGAAATAGAAAGAAAGGGAGGCCAGTATGCACCAAGGAATCAAGAGAACTAATCCATAGTGGCTTGGGTAGAAAGCTCATACCATTTAACATTCAGATCCCATCCCCTAAGTAGGGGTCCCAAAGCAGTTCCTCCCATCCTGCTCCTAGCTCTCACCTGCTACACCCAGCCCCCCATCCCTTGCATCTGCACCCAGACCTACACACTTTCCCCCCTGCACCCATATCCAGACACTCCCTTCCTGTCGCCCCACAACCAGCTCCACATTTTCCCCCACACCAAAGCTCCAAGCTCTCCCTTCTGCACCCAGCACCATGATCTCTGCACCCCAAGCCCAGCCCAAGCTCTTACCCAGAAAGGCGGTCCATAAACCTGAAGAACACCATCCCTACTAGAAGTCAGGTAGCTCTGGAAGTACCAAACACCACCTTCTTCCTGCTTCCCCAGAAGAACCAAATGCCCAGATTCAACTCTGCAACCATCCTGGGGACCCAAGGTTCCTGGTCCCCCCTGCTCCACTTCTCCCCAGGGAGCTGTTTGCCTGGTGCCCATTCACTATATTAATTGTTCATACTTATGATGAGACAGTACTGAATTTTATAAGTTAGCAAGTTGTTTACTTGCTAACTTATAAAACATCACAAAATATACTTTGTAAATTCAATACGTATTTTAAGTTACTACAGAAGAATATTTATAGTACACAAGTAGTCTAGTTTATTGTGTGAAAGTATTGATGTCACAGGAATAGAAAATCTTACTACAGAACCATACTATTGATCGAGATGGAAGAGATGGTCATTTGTGTTATATAAATTAGCAAAGCGCATAATAACTAGGTTTCACTGAAGCCAGAAATAAAGTTACATTACATTTCAATGATGTCCTTAGCCCTGTAAAAACTTAACGCAGACATTCCATTTTCTGGAATGCTCACAATTCTATGTTATATTCATGTGACTAGATTTCAAAGTCTACTGAGATCTGTCCCTAATTTTCTTTGGACAAATCTTCTGAATGCTTATAGTTTTGGTAGGGCAATTCTCTAAGTCATTTGGAAGGATATTAACCATCTTCATGCTTTCTGGGAGGTTGTGGGGAGGGGGAAGAGAAGAAGCCACCTCTCCTTAACCCTCACCACTCCCATTAACAGATGGTATTTAGAAAGGCTCACCTGCAGAACATTTTATGCTTTGGTACACAGGAAATGTATTCATCAACTCTATTCTTGTAACCATTAATTCTTCACATGCTTCTACTTTATATGGGGCAGCATGGTCAGAGACTCATCAAAAAGTGCCTCAGTCCAGCAAATTTTTCACCATCACCCTTACTCAATCCAAACACCTGCATAAGTATTTTCTGGCTATAACTTTAGTTTAATAATACTGCATGCATCCGACGAAGTGGGTATTAGCCCACGAAAGCTCATGCTCTGAAAAAATTTCAGTTAGTCTTTAAGGTGCCACAGGACTCTTTGTCACTTCTGCAATTCCAGACTAACACGGCTACCCCTCTGATTCTTTAATAATACTGCTGACCAATACATGCCACCCAAATAGCCATAAGGCCTAATAAGCTTGAACCTTGAGTAACACACTACTCAAGTAAAAAAAGAGTACTAGCTACTGTGCAATCTCTTCTGACATAATAGTTCAGGAGTGGAAGAAACCTTACTGCTTGTACTATTGCAGAAGTGTTTCAGAAACTATTTCATGCTGACATTCTAGAACAAAAGGCTCTTTGTCCATACATAGCATCAAAGCCTCAAAACCATGGTTTCCCCACACAAAGGTATTTTTGATTATGCTGCTGGTATAGAGGACAGCAATTCTATCATTAAGTTAGATGCGTACAGTACACCTTAAATACAAATATCATTGGAGGTAGTTCTCCGATAACATCTGTTCAATGTGCAGCAGCCATCAAAAAAGCGTACAGAATGTTAGGAACCACTAGGAAAGGGGTAGATAAGATGACAGAAAATATGATACTGGCACTATATAAATCCATGGTATGCCCACACCTTGAATGCTGCATGCAATTCCAGTTGTCCCATCTGAAAAAAAACTATGTTAGAATTGGAAAAAATACAGAGAAGAGCAACAAAGGCTGCTGTGGAGCCTGCATATTCAGGGTATGAACAGGCTGGAAATCACTTTCCCCTTGACACTCCAGAGCTTAGCTGAGGGGTACTGAGGCTTCCCCATGCCAGTGCTGTGTGGAGCTTTGGCACATGCAGGGCTTGGCTCCTCCTGGCCAGAGCCCAGGGTCAGAGGGTATTAGGCTTTCCTGGGGCGCCAGCCCAGCCAGAGGCAGTGGGGGAAGTAAGTAACCTGCCAGCCAGGCTGTTGGTGAACTGAGAGCTCTGACCAGGGGCTGGTTCTCCGCACAATACTGGGAGTGGGACATGATCTGCTGGGAGGAATATGGAGGAAGAGTTGGGTTGGGGGGGGGGGCAAAGCAGGGAGAGGGGAAGAATGTAAAGGGCCAATGCCAATGCGTGACAGCAGAAGCAACATGTAGCCATCCACCACCAAAAATGGCGCAGGGACCTAGTGGCTGAGATCCAGCATGCAGCAGGGACTGCGCTGGCATACCAGCAGGGGGAGTGGCTAGCACCATACACTGCATCTTCACCCTGCCACCAGCTTTGCGCATCTACCCCTCATCGCTGGCCACTTGACCTCCCACTCACCACTGGTGGGGAGGCGGCTGGTGAGCAGATATCCATCCAGCAGCAGGACCTGCCAGTAGTTGGGGGCAGAGGAGAGGGAGGGGAGACAAACACTATGGGACAATTTGCCTGTTTTTAAGAAAAAGTCAGGTCACCTGCAAGAAGACTTAAATATGGGACTCTCTCTTTAAAAACAGGATGTCTGGTCACCATAAACAGGTCTATAAAATCATGAGTGGTGTGGAGAAAGTGTTATTTACCCCATCACAACACAAGAACCAGGTGTCAACAAATGAAATGAATAGATAGCAGATTTAAAAACAAACATATGGAAGTACGTCTTCACACAACACAGTCAATCTGCAGAAGCTGTTGCCAAGGGATATCGAGAAGGTTAAACATATAACTGGGTTCAAAGGAGAATTAGATAAGTTCATGGTGGATAGGTCCATCAGTAACCATGCTCTGGGTGTCCTTAAATCTGACTGCCAGAAGCTAGGACTGGACGAAAGGGGATAGATCCCTTGATAATTGCCCTGTTTTGTTCATTCCCTCTGAAGCATCTGGCACCGGTCATTGTCGGAAGGCAGCATACTGAGCTAGATGGACCATTGGTCTGATCAAGTATGGGCATAAATACGAGTGATCAAAGTTGTTTTTCTGATCACGGATCCAATGCCAGTGCACTGAAGATCTGACTGGTCCTCAAAGTGTGCGCGCTAAGGGTATGATTACATTTCAGGTTTGAGTTGTGATTCCCAGCTCAAGGTAACGTACTTGCACTAAGCTCTCATTGGACTAGTGCCCAAAAAATTGCATGCTGCCACAGCAGTACAAGCTCCAGGATGGACTAGATACTCTAAGACACAAGGCACATTTTTGGAGTGACTATCCTATCCTTTCACTTGAGCTGCAGCAGCTACACTCAATCACAGCTAGCATGAGTATGTCTCCTGAAGCTGGGAATCACATTCCAGCTCAAAGCGCAGATATACCCTTATGTGCAGTGTTTTGTACCCTGTTTCAGTAAAGATATTTTAAAGGCCTGAACATAGTTTTATTTATCTATTTAATACCTGATTTTAGAGGTCACTATCTAGAGCATAGCTAGAAAGAGAAATCAATACTTCAGCCATTCTAGTAGCTATGCAATGATACTATTAATCACTAGCAATTAAGATACTGGTGATGAAAATCATGTCAAAATCAAAGTGGGACAGAGAGGGGACAAGTAAGATTAAAGTCAAAGAGATATTATTTCAAGGTATATACGTGTTGACTAGTCAGTACTAGTAAAAGAATTCAGGCATTCCAAGAGCATACAACCTTTGCTTCTAGCACAAAGAGACTACATGATATTGTATCTTGAGCAAGTTACTGGTTCCATCAGTTAAGCAGTTTTTTGTTTTTGTTTTTTTTAAAAGGACTGGTCCAGCCATAAAGGGTTTCCCTTAACCCCTGAAGAGTCAACATGAATCCCCTTGGTTAGCATCAAGAGCAGTATTTGAACTATAGTTACACCTTCTCTTTGCACTACAGGGATTTTTATGAAGATCTCCAAGTACTGTACAAACAAATTTTATCTTCCACATTTTACAAGGCATAAGATGTGAACAAGCCCATGTTAATACTGTAAACACTTTTGATGCATTCAGCGCACATGCATTAGCCTTACAACTAGACAAGGAAAAAGTTCACTGGCCTGGCATGAACTCTACTTGCTCACTTTTTACCATGATAATTGAGTAGAAAATTAATGATATTTTATATTTGTCCATCAGAAATATTTACCCATAAGGAGTCTTGCAAGGCTGCAGTAGATTCACTTCCTCTTTGTGTAGCTGAATCTGTACAGTTCCACACCTGGCAGTGGACATTTGTAACGTCACAAAATTGTGTGACTTAGCTTTCAAAATATACCACATAACTTCCTCTCTCCTTTCCTCCCTCAAAACCAAACAATGGTGACAGCCAACCCAGTTACAGTACTTCCTTTCAAAAGTGGCTCTGTTCTTTGCTTCCCTAAGGCTATTTGTGTAGCTCAGGGCTTGGTTACACTGGCACTTTATAGCGCTATAAAGCCCCCACGAGCGCTATAACCTCCTCCCCGTCCACACGGGCAAGGCACGTAGAGCGCTATAACCGCTGAGTTACAGCGCTATTGTTAATCCACCTCCGCATGGCGAATAAGGGCTGTAGCGCTACAGCAAGAATGTGGACACCCACTGCGCATTAATTGGTCTCCAGCCCGTCCCATAATTCCTGTTCAAGCCACTCTGGTCATCACTTGCAAACTCTTTTGTCCTGTCCTCAGGTGACCACACATCAGACCTGCCCTTTAAAGTTCCATGGAAATTTGAAAATCCCCTTCCTGTTTGCTCCAGCCAAGCGTGGCGTGCTCTCAGGGAATCCTTGCAGGTGATCATTCTCATTGATCTGATTGATTGCGTGGTGTGGTCTCAGGGAATTGTTGCTGGTGATCATTCTGATTGATCATCATGACTCCACGTGACATGCCTCCTCGCAATAGGCGATCCCCAGCATGGAGCAATAGCGAGGTGCCGGACCTCATCAGCTGTTGGGGGGAAGAGGCTGTTCAGTCTCAGCTGCGGTCTAGCCGCAGGAATTTTGATACCTATGGGCAGATATCACGGGCGTTGGCGGAAAGAGGCCATGAGCAGGACACTCTGCAGTGCCGTGTTAAAGTAAAGGAGCTTAGGAATGCGTATCGCAAAGCCCGTGAGGCAAACGGCCGCTCAGGGGCAGCCCCGGTGACTTGCAGATTTTATAAGGAGCTGCACGCGATACTTGGTGGTGACCCTATGGTCACTCCATCAACCACCATGGACACTTCCCAGTCCACCAGTGAAGGGGGGGGTGAGGAGGAGGACGAAGAGCAGGAGGATGAAGAGCAGGAGGAGGAGGACGAGGCGGCAGCGATCCAGGGCACGGAGGAGTCCCTGGACGCATGCAGCCAGGAGCTCTTCTCAACCCAGGAGGGCAGCCAGCCACAGCGTCCGGCGGTTGCAGGGGCCAGCTCAGCAGTGGATTGAGGAGGTAAAGATGCTTTTCTATGGGGAAGGCATGCAGCTTGGGGTGAAAAGGGATGCTTGCATGCTTGCCTACATGTGGAATAGAGCATTGATGTAGTCTATCACCTCACAGTCTATCCCCGTCCCGGTCACGGTCACTAGTCCCCGCCACTGCGCTACAATGGGTGGGGGGAGCATTGCTGCACATAGGCAAGCTGCATATAGCCCTGGGCGGAAGCTGCATCTCATTAAAATCCCTTCTCTTTGTTCCTCAGTGACTTGAAGCAACGAGATATCTTCCAGGACAAACACCTACGGAGAATGTTGGAACAGCGTTCAGAGTAGGGCTCCTGCCACTTCCCGGCACTCCACCCCCCACCCCGCCACAGCTTTTCAGGGCAGGGAAGAAATCCTTCCCTCTGCCTGCTGCTCAGACTGGGGCTCCTGAAACTTACCGGCACTCCCCACCCCCTCCCCCGCCACAGCTTTTCTGGGGCAGGGAAAAAATCATTTCCCTTGCCTCTGGAGTGCACTCACCATGGCAGGGGCTCCGTTGCTGTATCTGTGCTCTCTGCGGGACAGGCAAACTGGGAATGCGGGGGAATCATAGGCATGTCTGCTCTTTACAAGGGAACCACTGTTAAATGTATCTTTTTATTTTAGAAGGATCATCCTTGAGCCCTGTGCCATCGCTCTTATCAACAGCTGAGAGGCTGAGGCGACTGAGGAAGTGGCCACAAAGGAGCAATGAGGATCTTGTACAGCAAGTAATGCAACAGGCTGTAACGGAGAATCGAGTTGCACAGAGGTGGAGGGAGAACGAGAGCAAGTTGAGGGAGAAGGCGCGGAAGGAGAACGCGATTCACCGCCGGAAAAGCACCGACAAGCTGCTCTCATTACTGCAGCTTCAATTGCAGACTATGCAGCGGATTGTCACCCTTCAGGAGGAGAAGCACCACACTCACCACCCCAATTATCATTTGCTCCAAATCCCTTCCCCTTCTGTGCCTCAGTACCCTCCAGGCCACTATCATCAGCTATATGGTTATCACCATCCACAGCTGCCTCCAACCCCTCTGTCTTCACCGAACAACCCCCAAACCCCGGACCATTATCCACTGCAGTCAACCCCCAATAACATGCCTTACTGCCCTCCGCAAATGGGGTTCGGGGACATTGCCACTGTGAGGGCACTGGAGACTCAGAGACCCGGACATATTCTGATCTCTGACTGACCCCATGCCACCCCCATTGCACCTCTCCCGGCTTTCCCCTCACACGCATCACAATATTTTCTTTCAGCAACCGAAGTACCTATTCAATAAATGAATTGTCTTCTTAATAAATGGGTTTCTTTATTAAGTGTACATACATTATTACAGGCTACAGAAAAGCAAATGCCTGTTCCTATTAAAAGAATGCTCCCTCCCTGCCTCCCTCCATCTGCACCTCACTTTAGAACTGGCTTTCAGCCTCAAAATGCTCCCTCAAGGCTTCCCTGATCCTAACAGCCTCGCGCTGGTCCCCTCCAAGAACCCCGCTCTCTGGCTGGGCGTATGTGGCCTCCAGGCATTGAACCTCCGAGGACCATGCCTGAGTGAAGTCTTTGCCCTTCCGCTCACAAAGATTATGTAGGGCACAGCATGCAGAAATAACCGCGGAGATACTACCCTCGGCCAAGTCTAGCCTCCCATAAAGACAGCGCCAGCGCGCCTTGAGACGCCCAAAAGCACACGCCACAGTCATTCGACACCGGCTAAGCCTGTAGTTGAACCTTTCCTGACTGCTGTCCAGGCTCCCTGTGTAGGGTTTCATGAGCCAGGGCATTAAAGGGTAAGCAGGGTCACCAAGAATCACTATGGGCATTTCCACTTCCCCCACGGGGATCCTCTGGTCTGGGAAAAAAGTCCCGGCTTGCAGCTTCATGAACAGGCCGGTGTTGCGGAAGATGCGTGCGTCATGCACCTTTCCAGACCAGCCAGCGTTAATGTCAGTAAAATGCCCACGGTGATCCACAAGCGCCTGGAGAACCATGGAGAAGTACCCCTTTCGGTTAACGTACTCGTCTGCTAGGTGGGCGGGCGCCAGAATAGGTATATGGGTCCCATCTATCGCCCCTCCACAGTTAGGGAAACCCATTTCTTCAAAGCCAGCCACGATGTCATGCACATTACCCAGAGTCACGATTTTTCGTAGCAAGATGCAATTAATGGCCCTGCACACTTGCCGCACAACTCCAACGGTCGACTTTCCAACCCCAAACTGGTTGGCCACCGATCGGTAGCTGTCTGGTGTGGGCAGCTTCCAAATCACGATAGCCACCCACTTCTCCACCGGGAGGGCAGCTCTCAATCTGGTGTCCTTGCGCCGCAGGGTGGGGGCGAGTTCAGCACACAGTCCCATGAAAGTGGCTTTTCTCATGCAAAAGTTTTGCAGCCACTGCTCGTCGTCCCAGACTTGCATGACGATGCGATCCCACCACTCAGTGCTCGTTTCCTGTGCCCAGAAGCGGCGATCAACGGCTGTGAGCATGTCCGTTAATGAGACAAGAAGCTTCGTGTCAAACGCATTCACCGCTTCGATCTCGTCTTCAGACTCATCACTGTCATCCTGCATGTCAAGGATTAACTCCACTGCACACAGAGATGTGCTGGTGACAGTCGTCAGCATGTTCCTCAGCAGTTCTGGATTCATTGCTGCACACGACAATGGAAGACAGAGCGCGCCTTGCTGAAACCGTTGAAAGATGGCGCCGGAGGTGGAAGGAAACACAGGGTTTGCTGGGATATGCCAAAAAGCATCATGGGTAGTTGAAACAGGATACAGAATGCCCCGCAAGTGACGCCCCCCCACCACAAGGCATTGCGCCAGATCGGGAAGAGGTGTACTGTGGGATACATGCCCTAATGTGCTGCTCTTAATGCCGCATTAAGTGCCGCAAATGTGGCCATGCTATAACGCTGGAGCATCTCAGTGTGGACATACAATAGCGCTATTCATATTACTGTATAAGGGGACCGCTATAACCAATAGCGCTATAATCTTGTAAGTGTAACCATGCCCTAAGTCTTTTCATCAGAACTTTCGGTGCCAACTCTTTCGAAAATATAAATAAAATGAAAAAAACCCAGCTCACAGGAAGATATTACAGACCATTCTGTTTAGAAAGAACTCCACCTATACAAGGAGTGCTCTAAGTGTAACTCTTTATTGCAGAGGGCATCTGTCAGGAACATCTCTGCAGACAAGAATTGGTATTGTCTAGTAGTAGTTCCCAGTCAGAGTCAGAAAGGCAGAAAAGCTAAGTCTTGCTCTGGCAAGGACTAAGGCCATGGTTACACTGGCACTTTATAGCGCTATAAAGCCCCCACGAGCGCTATAACCTACTCCCCGTCCACACTGGCAAGGCACTAATAGCGCTATAACTGCTGAGTTATAGCGCTATTATTAATCCACCTCCGCATGGGGAATAAGGGCTGTAGCGCAGCTGCTGTAGCGCTACAGCAAGAATGTGGACACCCACTGCGCTACAAGTAATCTCTGGAGATGCCTAGAGCCATTTAAGGCAATTGACGTCTCTTCCCTTTGTTTTGAACTCGGCTGGAGGAATGCGGAAGTACCTCTTTAGAGTTTCTTTCTTAACTCGGCAGATAAGCAAAGCAAATGTTTAAGGAGGGAGCCTGTGTGAAAACAAAGCCTTCTGTGAACGGAGGCTCACTGACAGGCTTTCAGAAAAACGGAAAAATCACTGTCTCTCTCCCTCCGCATACACACAACGCGTCCCCCCTCACCGCCCTCGTTTAAAAAGCACGTTGCACCCAGCTTAATGCTGGGATACCTGCCCTAATGCGCTGCTCTTAATGCCGCATTAAGTGCCCCAAATGTGGCCATGCTATACCGCAGGAGCATCTGAGTGTGGACATACAATAGCGCTATACATATTACTGTATAAGGGGACCGCTATAACCTATAGCGCTATAATCTTGTAAGTGTAACCATACCCTAAGTTAGGCAACACACTTGACTTCTGCAATTCAGTTTCCCCTTCTGTAAAACCGCAATACTTACCTACCTCTGTAAAAGCATTGTGAGATCTAGAGGTGAGAAGTATTCCAAAAGTGTGAAAAACTTCCCCACAGAGCTAAAAATCACAGTAGGTGATATCAAGAGCATATCCACATCAACCAGTGAGGAGGTTGCCTGAACTTATTCAAACTAAGACATCAGTGGGGACTGGATGCATAAACAGGTACAAAGGACTTCCCCCAAGAACTAAAATATAGGTCAAGAAACAAAAATAGGATAAAGAATAATAGGAAAAACAGTATCCCCAATGAGTGACAGCAAGATCTCCATTAGGCATGAGTACACTTAAGAACTGTGAAGTAAGAGCTGATCACCAGTGGGGCGGGCGGGCAGGGCGGGGGGGTGGGAGGGGTAAAGCAGGGAGAGGACAGTGAGTAGGAGATCTCAGATCTCTCTACACTAGATTCAGAGGCCTTATTTGCTATGATAAGCCCCAAAGTGAGTAACTATCAGAGTATTTCCTTTCCTGCTCACAAGTTGACATCAGTACAGTAGAAATCAGAAATATGCTTTGAGAAGCAAACAAAATACACACAATCCAAAGTGAGCACATAAAACTCACCCTTCTGAGGTCTGTCCCCCACATACAGTACAAATCTGTATTTCCCATTCCCTTTCCAGTCTTTCTACCTACAAGTTTGCCTGAACAGACCTTATCAGTTCCTCACAAGCATCTCAAACTCTGCCACTGCAATCTGCTGGTCTCCCATCGTTTCCTTTTGCTATTAACTTTTCTCTGGATCACGATACAAGCTGCAGAATCTCCAGGCTTTGGAGTAACAACATCCTTGGGCCATGCCAGGGATTCTGGTGATCCCTTTTCAGAAGTACAAAGAGAAAAGCTGCTTTTATCCTCACTGCCTTTCTGCCAGGCAACGCTGCCACTTCCAATGTGTCAAAGCTGACTCAAATGTCAGAAACAAATGAACCACAAACAGTGGAAATAAGGGCATTTCACTGCACTTCCCAAGGGAAGATGAAAGGCTACAGACTAAAATAGAAGTAGAATTTAGGACTGGTTAAACACTCAAATGCACCGCTCATGATAGTGTGGAGATGGAATCTAATTTTAATCCCTAGATGAATCTGTTATGTGACAATGGCAGCATATGATTTGGAATGAATTAGCTGCTTTAGTTCTAAAGATACTTCACAGTTCTTAGTCCTTAGTAAGAGCTGATCAGAAGCTGGGGATGGTGGGGGGACAAAGCAGGGAGAGGACAGTGAGTAGGAGATCAGGAATAAGAGAATCAGAGAAACAAAGTGAGTTGCATTGGCAGACTTGTATAGTATGTCGGTGTAACTTATAGAAAATTGCTTTTTTAGAGGGAGTGGCTGAGGGATTTAAAGTGGGACACAAATAGAAGTTTTTCAGATTCAAAACTCAGCAAGACAATGTAAGACAGACTTTTATAAGAGTCATAAGTAACAGGTGTTAACTTTTCATCAACAAAAATGTGTGTCTTGCATATTTTGCATCAGGTCAGAAGAAATGCGAACAGTTTGGTGGCGGTTTTGCTGCCTGCCAACTACTTTTCAAACAACAGCAATCAGTGCCTGCCAGGGAAAAAAATCGCTTAGAGTCACATACCACCAAACACACATTATGCACGGTTTAAACTAGTGCTGTTATTCCTTTACTTTGCAAAGCACATTTAGAAAGTGAAATTAAAAAAAAAACTATCCAGGCTCGAGTAATAAAATCCTCCCCCAATGAATCAAGTCCAAAAGTCACTATTAGATCTTTCAGTGCTCAATAGCTGACTTCCCTATGAGGACAAAAACAGAAGACACTTGAGATCAAGTGTAGTTTTCACAAGCTCAGCAGACTCGCAAAACATTCTTGCTGACTTCGTCATAGTCAATATAAAGTGTACAAAAACTTTGATACATAGCTTTAGTAAAATAAACTGAACCATACCACTTCAACGTGAAACAGCTTAGAGGATTGAAAATGAATCAGAAACTCTTAATCAGCCATAGAATGGAAAGACATCCACTGCAGAGCCAAATTATTCATTTATTTTATCCCTCCAGTTCCTAAGCTAGTCCTGCTTTTATGAATTATCTTTGAAATATGCACCTAAAGGCTGCTAGATACACAAAGGAATTATTTTGAATCTACCAAATGAGGGTTAGTTCTCCTGCAACTGTTGACAGGGACCTTGAAGTAGCTGTCATTTGAAAAGCAGTTGGCAGGCAGCAAAATCACCTCGAAAGTATATTTGCATTTCTTCTGACATGATGCAAAATATGTAAAACAAATTGTGCACAAAATGTAAACAAGACCTGTTGGCCAACTGGTGGCTCGTATAGAAATCTGGCTTAGGGCATGTCTACACTTCCCTCCAGAGTGATCAATCCAGCAGGCGTAGATTTATTGTCTCTAGTGAAGACATGATAAATTGACCACTGGGCACTCTGCTGTTGACTCCACTTGGAAATCTTTGAAGAACTCACTGCAAGGTCAGAGACTCCTCAGTCTAGTAGATTAATCCCAAGAGGTTGTTTTATAACAGCAATGAATGACTACACATCTTGAGTTTATGGTGTTCAGAGGCTACAAAAATGAATGTTAAGTACATACTGATAAGTGATATCAGAGTTGTTTTTGGCCTATGGCCCATTGTCTTTTGCTGCAAATCTAATTACAATCCCTCCTAGTGTTGCCATTGATTTTCATGGACAAAACAGAGCTACTGAGAACAACTCACATGCATCCACACACTAGCTATTTGAATGATTACTTGTTAGAGTAGCCACACTGGAACTGTGCTTAATTTGTCCATTTTGATTTGCAGAAGGTGAGCTTGACAACACATTTGCAAATGTTTTGATTTAAGTGTTCCTGCACCCAATATTTCCATGCACAGCCACCATATTTTCCCCACTTTCAAGTCACAGTTTAAAAGATAAATACCTTCCCAAAAGAAGCAATGGGAAGGATAATGCATTTGTTTGAAATGAAGCCAAAATTCACCCAAAACTGAATAGAGGCTCAGGTTTACAGCCTAAAGTGGGCTAAAATCAACACAGATTCCCTAAGGGAGAGTCATATGCTTGTAGCCCTGATATTACAGGATGTAGGGGCTTGGCTACACTTGCAGCTGTAGAGTGCTTTGGGTTAAACCAGCCTTCGGAGAGCACTCTAGGGAAAGCGCCGCAATCTGTCCACACTGACAGCTGCAAGCGCACTGGCGTGGCCACGTTTGTAGCAGTGCATTATGGGCAACTATCCCAGCATTCAGGTGGCTGCAACGTGCTTTTCAAATGTGGGTGGTGGGATGGAGTGCGACAAGGAGTGTGTTGTGTGTATGAGTGGGGGAGAGAGTGGGTTTTTGGGGTGCTGAGAGTGTGTCATCACACTGTCTTGTAAATCACACTTCCCTCTCTCTCTCATTCACTCAAAGCAAACAGTAAATATTTGCTTGTCTAAGAGCTGATAAGCAGCTGGCTGTCTGAAACAGCACTTTGATAGATCATTTCCGCATTCCTGCAGCCAATTTCACAACAATGACAAGAGTGGCCACTTGACTTAAGGGGATTATGGATGTTTGCAGAGGTCAATCAGAGCGCAGTAAAGCAACTCCTCATTCACACTGATGCCGAGAGGTCACACCCAATACGTGTCAAATGTTATCCCTCTCACCAAGGTGGAGTACCAGGAGCGCTCCAGCTGCGGAGTCAGAGAGCTCTATGTGCCTTGCCAGTGTGGACAGGAAGTAAGGTATAGTGCTCTGGGTGGCTTTATTGTGGTATACCGTGCAAGTGCAGCCACGCCCTCTATAAAGAGCCTTTTTATTTCTAAAACACTTAAGTACTTTATTTTCAAATGTAAAACTAGGATTTGGGCAGCTGCCTATTTGGATACTATTGACTCTGAACTGACTACAGTTTAAGTATTTTAATCTGCCTTCATATTAGTTTAATTTGTTTGTTTTTTTAATAACAGTAGGGTTTATGTCTCCTAAATTTTCCCTATGACTAGTCTTGATGTATGTTTGAAGAATGCACACATTAACTACATAAACCATGTGTATCCTATGGATATACACAGTGGACATCATTAAAAAGCTGATGTTTATCAGTAATTACCACACTGAAGTATCTGGTGCTGTCTGCCATGGCTAAAAACTCTCAATGTGATTCCTCACACATTTTAGTAAAGAACAGCAACAACTCACCACTAGTTAACTACACTAATAGGTTTGTGGTTATATATTGGATAATACATCTACTGTGGGAAATGCCAAATATGTTATAAGCAGTAGGCATGTATGAGTAAGGTGGAGGAAAATGGCCAGCAAATACACCTGAAAATTACTAACTAAACCCCTGCTTGGAATAATTGACAGTAGATTTTTGTTTTCTCGATGATCTTTGCCGACCTGGTAATTTACCATAGCACATTCATTTTCATAATAATATTTCAGCATGAGAGAGAACACTACCATATAGTATGCTTTCACCTGCACCTCAGTTCAAAGATCTGGTTTCTATTATTTAATAGTTTGCAAAAGTCATTATTTCCCAAAGGGTCTTTAGTCATTAATGTGAATCAGTGACATTCTGCTCTAAACTCCCCCTGTGGAAGACTTCAAGCATGTCAGCAGAGCCCAAGAAGAAGGCTTGCAAGTAATTTCCTTTTTCAGAGGTCTTGCACCATACATTGTGCTATCAGTGTATGTTCCTTCCTCTGTGAAGTGTTTGAGGGCACTAGAGCTGCAGATGCCTCAAGTCACATGTTCGTGAATATTAAATAAGTGAGTTTGCCCTCTCCCACTTGGGTTTACTCCTTCAGCTAATATGAAGGAAAAAAGCATTCAGAAAAAACAATCCAGTTGGCTGTCTCGACATACAAAAATAACTAAAATAATTGATTAAAATACATTCCACAATTTAGGAGCATTTTATTCTTTTAATCCAGTATTAAAACATCAGTGGGTTTATACTTAGATTCGTAGATTCCAAGGCCAAAAGGGACGACTACTAGCCTACTAGTCTGACTGCCTCCTGTGTAACACCAGTCATAGAACTTCCCCCAAAATAACTCCTAGAATAGATCTTTAAGTCAAGATTGGATATATTTCTTGAGAATCTACCACAACCTTTTATAGAGTTATTAACCACTGAAATAATTTAACTATTAAAATGTTGTGCCTTATTTCCCATCTGAATTTGTATAGCTTCAACTTTCAGCCTTTGGATCATGTTACACCTTTCTTCTGCTAGACTGATGAGCCTATTAGAAGATATTTGTTCCAAAAGTAGATACTTCTAGACTGCAATCAAGGCTCCCCTTTAACCTTCTCTTTGTTAAGTTAACCAGACTGAGCGTTAAGTCTATCACTATAAAGAACGTCTTATAATCTTTAATCATTTGTGGTTCTTCTTTAAACCCTCTCCCATTTATCAACATCCTTCTTGAATTATGGGCACCAGAACTGGACAGACTGCAACACCAGTGACTGCACCAGCACCAAATAAAGAAGTAAAATAACCTTGCTCCCCCAAATCTTTTTCAGGGTCACTGCTTCCCAGGATAAAGCTCCCCATCCAATAAGTATGGCCTACTTCTTTTGTTCCTATATTTATATATTTACCTGTATTAAAACACATTGTTTGCTTGTGCCCAGTTCCAGATCCAGAGTTTCCTGAATCAGTGACCTAGCCTCTTCAATATTTACCACTCCTCCAATTTTAGTATCGTCTGTAGCTTTATCTGCTATGACTGTTTTCTTCCAGGTCATTGATAAAAAATGTTAAATAGAAGAGGGCTAAGAATTGATCCTGGCAGGACCCCCACTAGAAATACACCTGTTTAATGATTCCCCATTTATTTACATTGTGAGACCTATCAGCCAGCTTTTAATCCATTTCATGTGTCATGTTAATTTTATATCCTCCTAGTTTTTCAATCAATATGTCATGTAATGCCAAAGTCACACTCTTTGTCGAAATCTAAATATATTTCATCAATACTATTACCTTATTATAATCTCATAAAAGTATATCAAGTTAGTTTGAATGGGATCTATTTTCCATAAATCCATGTTGACTGGCATTAATTATATTACCCTCCTTTAATTCTTTTATTAATCGACTTGTGTATCAGCCGCTCCATTATCTTGTCCAAAATTTTATGTTAGACCAACAGACCTATAATCTACCAGGTCATCCAGTTTCCCCTTTTTAAATATTGGCACAACATTAACTTTCTTCTGGAATGTCTGTTTCAACATGTATTGAAAACCAACATTAACGGTCCAGTCCACTCCACAACTGCCTTTATAAAAACTTTTGGATCCAAGTTATCTAAAGCTACTGATTTTAAAATGTCTAACTTTAGTAGCTGCTGTTTAACATCCTCCAGAGATACTAGTGGAATGGAAAGTGTGTTATATGATATGACTACATCTCCAAATACTACACTTTGAGATTGGAAACACTTAAATCTAAAAGGAAAATTACCCTACAAGCTACTACAAACAAACCAGTATTATAGAAACTGAGGAGACATTCCTACATCATTTTAGAGATAATGAATTAGTTTGTTATGGATACTGAATTATTTTGAAGACAAAGTGACATAGTGGTAGTAAATTAAATATTACTAGATAGAGAAAAAAGCCTTGATCTCAGACTCTCTCCCTGCCACCATACATATAATTCTATTCTATTTCTTTTGTTTTTCTTGTCTATAGTGATGTTATTAAAAAAGATGTTGGACAATCTCAGTGGCAAGGTGTGAACTACAAAATGCAGATCAATTGCATTTACAAAAAAGTATTCAGTGATTGCTAAGACTGAACTTCATCCTTTAGAAACAGTCAAGTCTATGGCTTGTGGAACAAGAAGAGAAAAGAGGTCTATATAACTGGAGTAGGAATTTTGCTATGAAGTTGCAATGGCTCGTGTAGCCAGAGAGAGTGTATGAGTTCAAATTCACCATTTATCTTCCCAAAGACACACCTGATAGATTAGGTCAAGTGTACACACACTGATGACCTTTTTTAAAAATTAAAAAAAAGCCCACCACTACTACTTGCCCTTATAAAAATCTACTTACCCACTCAGGCACATTTTTAAACGAGTAATCTTTTGGGTTTTGGCATATTAAAGAGAGGAATGTAGATCTTGTGCCTGAAAGGACTAAGTAGATCAATTTTTAAGGCCTCTGTATAAAACTAACTAAAGACCGATAGAGGATTATATAAAAGAACTAACATACACTTCTTTGGGCCTGTCATTTGTCCGTTGCATAAATCTCCAGGTGCATTTACAACTAGTTTGCACTATGATAATACAAATAATAAATAATAATTGTAAGTGTTATGATGGCAATAACTAGCTGTAAGGATACTTCAAGCTTACAGCTACCATAACAGGAACGATTAATATAGAGGCAATGTCTCAAACCAATAACTAGAACCATCTCTAAAGAACACACCTTTCCCTATCTGCCAAACCCATTTGAAGGCTTGACTAAACAGAAAAGCTTTCACTATGCCCTCTTAATCAGACTACTGACCCATGTGGGATACAAGCTCCAAAGTTAAGGGCAGCCCACAGAAAATACTCTACTCACATCTAAGGCCTTTCAGAATCATAGACTAACTGAGGAAACTGGTCAGGCTTGCAGGCTGATCAGCTAATATACACTCAAGGATTCTGGACCCACATAGCTTATTGAAAGAAATGTGACTCAAGGTCTCAAACAATTTATTAAACAAAAATAAAATCACAGATATCATTAAATCTAGGCTGTTTGTAATGCTAAACTAAAAACAATACAATTGTCCAATCATGATGAAATCAGAATTAACCTCAATATTGGATTCATATTAAATCACACTTGACTAATAATACAACAAATAACCCTTATAAATCCTAAAGAAAGCATCTAAGGAGGTAGTTGTCAATTTGTTATAAACTAAAGAATTTTACCAAAGTGAATAAAATCAGAACTTAGAGCTGGTTAAATATTTTAACACAAAAAAAAAGTATCTAATATTGGAACCAAAACCTCAGAACCAGTTACAAAACTTTCTTCTGGGACAACCTGTTTGGCAGTTTGCAGCTAGCAGTTTTAAGTTTCTTGGGACCTTCAGAAGATAGCACACAGTCTAATTATCTTTATGAGACTGTGTTGAGGGCTATTTAAGTTAGGGTAATTTTCTGGTGCCTTCCCTGAGTGGACTTTACAAGTGTTCACTGCCACTCATGCACACCATCACACCCTAAAATTAAAGAATAAAAAGGCTGGGATATCTCTCAGCTAACAAGGACAAAAATAGAAAAATAAAGGCCAGGTCTATACTACACGGTTAGGTCAACAAACTGCCTTGCATTACCCTACCTGCACAAGTGTCTTCACTTAAATTTGGCTCCAGCTGACCTAAATGCCTCTCTATGCTGATTTAGAAAGGCTACCTTCACAACTGGTGTAGACCAGTGGTTTTCAACCTTTTTTCATTTGTGGACCCCTAAACATTTTCAAATGGAGGTCTTTAGAAATCAGTCTGTGGACTGCCAGGGGTCCGCAGACCACAGGTTGAAAACCACTGCTGTAGAGTCACAGTCGATGTAATTAGGTCAATAGGTCAGTGTTGAAACTTAGGTTACAGCTATACTACAGCCGGCACTGACGCTCTGAGATTGATCCCCGGCAGTCGATTTTGCAGATCTAGTGAAGACCAGCCAAATTGACAGCAGATCGCTCTCCACTTGACCCCTGTATTCTCCCCCAATGAGAAGAGTAAGTTAAGTCAACGGGAGAAACTCTCCCATCTACCCGTCCCCCCATCCCCCATGGTGTAGACCCCATAGTAACTCAACCTCATGTACATCGACTCCAGCTACGTTATCCATATAGCTGGAGTTGCGTAGCATAGGTCACCTTACTATGGTAGTGTAGACCCAGCCTGAGTTACTTACATCAACTGTTACTGGCTTTCAGGAGCAGTCCCACGATAATACAATTTATACATGAATGCCTGATGAGGACACATACCGCGGACATAAGGACTCACGTGTGCACACGCAAGCGATTTAATAACTGCGGTAGCTCTACACCGATATAAGTTAAGTCAATATAATTTTGTAGTGCAGACATAGCCTAAGATAACAGGGAGTTCAAAACTCTTCAGCTCTTGTAACCTTAGACATCAAGTTGCTTTAAAACTCAGCAGCAATTTACTGCTTAAAGCCCTTTAAATAGAAAAAAATATTAGATTATAAATTAGGCCTTAGCATAGGTTTTCAATGTCATACTTTAAACTGATTTAAAAAACTATTTGTATTAATTTAAATTTTAAAAATCAATTTTTATCAACCCTCCGAGTGAAAAGGACTTGAAATTACTATCACCATTGTATTGAAAATTATGCACAAATACAAAAATAATTGAAAGGACCCTGGCAACTAAAAGCCTCTGAACATTCATCAGTTAAAATTAACACATTTGAACATGTGACCAGAGGCCATTGTCTTAAAAAAAATGAACGTAGTCTTTTTTTTTTTCAGGAACTTGATGTTAGATCAAATAGGTTATCTTTAGAAGTTTCCATCTTGATAGAAAAAAAGTTACTGCAAAGCTTTAAGATAAAACCTATTTACAATAAAAATACAGTTTGTATCAGGTCTGTATTCATATATAAGCTATTTCTCTCACATGCCTATTAGCAAGAGTCTGTTGACCTTAAGTCTCCAAGAGGGGCACAGAGAAAGGCAGGTCTCAATTAGCTTTCACCTCCTAGGGCTTTATAGATCAACACCTTAAATTGTATCCAAAAGTGAACCTGCTGCCAGAGCAGCCTATGGAGCCTCAGTAAACTATTAAACATCAAATGCCAACAGCACACTATTTAGTGCAATGTTCTGAATGGAGTCTCTCCCGCCAGCCTTGCTAATCAGTGAGCTATGACATAGCCTCAGCTTGCTTGTGTAGCCCCATTTATGTAATCCACTCCGGAAGTCATTAAAGAGGGATAACTAGGCAAAGGGCCATACTTCAGGGAATGCTCATGCCAAGTACAGACAGAAAAATACTTTGGCCACTGAAGCAAGTTGGAACACCAGGAGAAAATGGGAATGCAAGAGAAGCCCCAAATCACGAGTCTTCTTAAAGAAACAGCAAAGCCCTTCATCATCATACCGTCCCATGCACCATTCCTGCCTTACTGTTAAGCTACTCCACTGAAAGCCAATGTCACGCCTCAACCAGCTCATACTAATCCAAATGCCTATCCTGGACAGGAAATGGGAATGTAGAGCCATTATTACACTGGATGAGATTAAAAGGATTTGGAGAATTTACTACCTATGCAAACCGTACAATGCATGTAACAGGAGGTATGACAATACAGTGCTATGGAATGCTAAGATAGCCCTTAGGAGTTACACATCTGTGCCTACGGTATCTCTAAAAAGTGAAGAACAATCACTTGTGTGATCCTGTCTACACTTCACTGCCTGAAAAAGTAAACAGCAACAATGAAGGCTGTCAACTGATCTAAGATTCAGTCTGTACAATTGTCCTTTGTCCATCACTAGCAGGAAACCAATGAACAAAACCAATACAGAGTCTTGGCCTGAAACTGTATGTGGAAAAGCAGAGTGAGACGGAAATCTGAGGACTTCAGATATTGCCAGAGCATGGGTAATCCATCTCCAATGAGACTGAACAGATTTTGCGGGTCCTGATTTGACCACTCTCTCTCTCTTTACAGCTAGACGGCAAGGGGTTTG
Source organism: Dermatemys mawii (assembly GCA_007922305.1). Taxonomy (NCBI): domain Eukaryota; kingdom Metazoa; phylum Chordata; order Testudines; family Dermatemydidae; genus Dermatemys; species Dermatemys mawii. Next base: position 11,528,222 of record ML677372.1, on the reverse strand, counting down.
AAAATATTTCTGCTGTAACACAGGGTCTTGGAAGGAAAGGTTGAAATTCACTGTGCTAATCTATCCCTGGCCCTCCTAATAACCTCATCCTAAGAGCATGTCTTCACTAGCAACATTAAAATGCTGCCACAGCTGTGTAGTCACAGCACTAGCACTGTTTAAAAAAAAAATCTCACACCCCACAAGGGGAGCAGCTCCCAGTGCTGGTGCCCTGTCTACATTACCACTTTAAAGTGCTGAAACTTGCAGCGCTCACAGAGGTGTTTTTTCACCCCCATGAGCAAGGAAGTTGCAGTGCTGTAGAGTGGCAGCATAAACGAGGCCTAAGTGGAACTTTGGGAAGGGACATAGTTAGCAGGATCACTATGTAGGATGTTTCTTGATAAAAAGCCTAACCACCACTCATTTGACAGACACTGGCACTCTGCCCTTCCCCCCTTAGAGGAGCATTATTTCCTCTCAAATTGTACAAGCAAGGGGTGTACAGATCTAGTCCACTGGCCACAACCAATATTCTCCCAGCACCTGTAAAACTTCAGTAAGCAAAACCGGCCAAAGCTCACCCAGACTCAAAGCAATGTTTGTGTCCCTATACGAAGACAGTCCGCAGCTGAAGCAGAGCAGTTACCTCTGGGGAGGGGTTGAAAGGTCGTCAACATGAGAAATGCTTGAGGTGGCAACTCATTCACTAAACTATCCATCACCCCGGACTCTTCTTCTGGATAAGAGTTTGCACCTGCCCTTGCACCTTCAGCAAACTCAACACAAAGAAACTGGGGAGAATCTTCACCTCACTGAAACATGCACGCTTCATGTAGCACCTCTGTAGTTATTTTATCTATGAAAGACAACAGTTAACCCCAGAAGAGTCCTAAAACATGCTTGCTGACTTAATACACATGCTATGTTCCCAGAGAAGCACTTATTGCCTAGGCAGAACCATCCTTGTATTTTGAAAGAAAGAATGTTCCCCTCCCCACACACAGTCTGCCTGTTTGACAGTGTTAAAACAAAGGTCAGTCAGAACCAGAGATTTAACCATAGTTCCACCTTAGCCCTGCTGCTTTGACAGCCACAACCATTCCTCCCTCACTTCTCCTGTTTTTACACAAATATTTACCTATTTCCAAAGATGCTGCAGCTTAATGTTTGTAAGGTGCTTCGAAACTCCAGAGAGGAGTTATCCATTAATCCCAAAATCTCAAACCCTTATTGTGGGCACTCCAAGCCTCCATACATGGAGGAAATCAAAAATTTCACTCACTGGTTGTACATATATTTTGGTTTGGGAGCAGCTGTTCTTGAAGTATTCTTAAAATGATCATGGTCAACTAAACTAGTGTAAAGAAACTTACATTAATAAATACAATTCAATGAGAAAAGACCAAATTAGTTCACATTACCAGTGAATGTTTGATTTATATCCTAGCAATGTTTTCATAATCCAACAGACATCCAGACTGCTTATCATCTTGTGATACCCATTCACATGATAATGTGTGTAGATATGTCGCTCATTTCACCACTTCAGTGCCCTATAACTGGAATGCCAGAGTTTTGAAGAACAAGAAAAGATTATCAGCCTTTAAAAGGCAGGGTGGGCAAACTTTTTGGCCTGAGGGCCATACCAAGGTTCAGAAACTGTACGGAGGGCTGGGTAGGGAAGGCTGTGCCCCCCCAAATAGCCTGGCCCCTACCCTCTATCCAGTCCTTCCCACTTCACCCCCTAACTGCCCTCCTCAGAACTCCTGACCCATCCAACCCCCGCCCTGCTCCTTGTCTCCAGACTGTCACCTCCTGGGACTCCCTACTCCCAACCAGCCCCTCTGGGATCCCAAGCCTATCCAACCTCCCCTGCCAGCCACATCGCCATGCAGTCTAGAGCAGTGGTCTTCAAAGTGGGGTGCACGAGACCCCCCACAGGAGGCCGCGGTGGCCCAGCACTGCCGCAGCATTGGCCCTGGGATGCCACCAAAAGTGGAAGCATTCTATTTGTGTCCTGCCAAAATACCGCCAAAAGCGGAAGCGTTCTATTTGGCGGCATTTCGGCAGACATACCCCCAGCCCACGAGAGGACGCAGAGGGAAAACATTGAAAAATGCTGCTCTAGAGCACGGGACAGGTCGGCAGATCTCGCATCCCCGCTGCCCAGAACGCTGGTGGCACAGCGAACTGAGGCTGAGGGGAAGGGAGGACAGCAGGGGAGGGGTTCGGGGCTAGCCTCCCTAGCTGGAAGCTCAAGGGCCGGGCAGGACGGTCCCACAGGCCAGATTGTGGCCCGCAGGCCGTACTTTGCCCACCACTGGTTTAAGGCAGTTTTCTTGTAGTGCGTGTAATTTCTGCAGGTAGTTACTACCATGTCAGTATCTCTCTTTTAACAAACTTGTCTGGTTACTATTATAGATGTGTGCTATTTTCCTAGTTAAAAACAATCTTCATCTGCACACAGTGATGAATTCTTGCTTTACTGCTACAAATTACACACTTACATAATCTCACCTCTCAGAAATGGGAACAGAAGTCAGGTCTCCTTACTGACAACCAGTCCCCTACTCTGAGCAACGCTGCTATGCTAGAGAAATTAATCCCCACAGCATTTTAAACTTCCTGCCTTAAGTCTGCCTCTATTTGAATTTCAGGATGTTAAGTATGCTTTGTAATATGTATTAAATCAGTATAAAAATGATCTAGGTCACGTAGGATGTTGTGTATTTTCGGTTACACATCAACCTTTAAAAGGCCTTTCCTTCTCTTCCCCCTCTCCTGGCAAACAGAAGAGGCTGAACCATCATACTCTTCTAGAACAATGACCTGCCTTGGCTAAAGTCCACCAAAGTGAGGTGGAAGTAGATTTTCTGCCTGCCACTGCTAGTGGAGGTCAACATGAAAGTCAAAGATGGAGAGAAAAGATGGCAGTGTTTATAAAGATACATAAGGAGAAAAGACAGTAGGTAGTATCATTGCACACACAGTGATTCCTCAAGACCTGAAGATACAAACCTAATGGATGGAATTAATATATTTTAGGTTCTTTTTTCCTTAATCTAAGAAAGAGAGACAACTAAATAGAACTGGAAGGCAAAAAATAGTCAGGTAAACTGCTGACTGCTCTCTAATCCTTAAGCAATGAGGCATTTTCATGGGACAATCATGTTTCTTTTCCTGTTTCCATTATGTTAAATGTGGAGGATGGTCTTGTAGCTCACACATGAGCCTGTTGAATTCTGTAAGAGAAGGATATTACTTACCTATCTGACGAAGGGTTGCTACAAACATTAGTAATGTTTGTAAAACACTGTGAGATCTTGGAATGAAATAGAAACTATTTGAATTTTGTTTCTGATTCAAATGGTTGACAAACAGACAAGGCATTAGCACAAGGAATACGAATCAGGAATGCCCTAGTTCTAGTCATCATTAATACAGACACCTAATTCTGAAGAAGACTTTTCATCTCTATGCCTGTGTCTTCATCTATAACAGGGGTAGCAAACTATGGCCCGTGGGCCACATCCAGCCCACAAGCTGCGGCTGGGGACACGGGGCCAGAGGACCCGCGTTCCCAGCCCAAGGGCCGGGCCAGCCTGCCGTGGCTCCCCGTGCTCTCCGGCCGGGGGATGGGCTGAGCACAGGGAGCCGCGGGGCCCTGTCCTCCCTGGCCAGGTGGAGTGCATGGAGCCATTCGGGGGCCAGGGGCCAGGTCAAGCACAGGGAGCGGGTCCCAGCACTCCCGGGCTGGGGTCCAGGTCCAACGTGGGGAGGTGCAGGGCCCTGCGCTCCCTGGTCAGGGACTGGGTCGAGGAGCACCCTGCTGATTAAGGTAAGCAGGGGAGGGAAGGGTCAGTCAGGGAACAAAGCAATGGGGCTTAGATGGGGGTGTGTGGTTATGGTGGGGGGTGGTTAGGGTGGGGGGGGATCTCAGAAGGGGGTAGTCAGGGAACAAAGGGGGGGATTAGATGGGGGGTAAGGTCCCAGGGGGGTGGTACTTTGGGTGGGGGGATCTCGGAGGGGGAAGTCAGGGTACAAAGAACAGGTGGGCTTAGATAGGAGGTGAGGTTCCAGGGTGGCAGTTCGAGTGGGCGGGTGTCTCTGGAGGGGGCGACCAGGGGACAAGGAGTGGGGGAGTGAGGTTGGATGGGTTGGGAGTTCTGATGGGGGCAGTCAGGGGGCGGAAAGTGGGTGGGGACTGGATAAGGGGCAGGGGCAGGCTTCCCTACCCAGCCCTCTGCACAATTTTTAATCCCAATGTGGCCCTCGGGCCAAAAAGTTTGCCCATCCCTGATCTATAAAATGGGGAAAACACCATCTGCCTCAAAGAAGAATTGAGAGATGAGCTATGGCAATAAAACACTGAAAATTAAAAGCTCTATAGAAGTTCTAAATCACTGTTATTTAAAGGAGTGAAAATGTGCAGATAAAGGACACCAGTTACAAAATAAACAACTCGCTTTTTTGAAAGAAACCTTTACAAGATTCCTACAGTAGGTTCAAATGAGGTCATCTTACATATAATGCAATTCTGATATACTGGTGCTAGTAATGCATCAGTGCACGTGTGCATATTCAATTTATTCTCCAAAGTTCTTTATATTTTAGCAATATGTATTTAATAAATGCATGTGAAGGGTTCTTTTTCCCAAGGAAAGAAACCCCCCCCCGCCAGATCATATTTTCTTTCTAGTTTGATTTTTCCTTCACTACACAAATAAAAATATTGCTTAATTACAGCAAGGGGGAGCCCAGGTTTCAAGAGTTTTTATTCAGCTACATAACAATTTACTATAGGGCTTCTTTACTTTCAGACTCCTGGGCAACTGAAATTAGGTTCATTGCCTACCCTGCAAGGTAACACCACCAGTTTCTGTCTCTAATAGCCAAGTGCCTTTGCTTTATTTCCCACTTTTTTTAAAAAAAAAAAATTGCATTATTTAGGACTTACACTACCTTTTTTAAAAAATAAATGATGCTAAGAAGCATACATACCTCCAAATAACCACACTCTCTCTTCTTTTCTTGCATAGAAGTGCTTGAAATTATAATCCAAAAAATCTTCAAAAAAGTTTCATTTTAAAAAAAGGAAATAGGATATAGTCTGAGATGTGGGTGTGATTTGTCCTCTAGATTTGTAGACAGCTGTAGTTAATACTTTGTCAGTTTCAGAGCAAACCTTGACAAAAATGCTTCTTTGTACAGGAATAAGACCTGCTGGAATTAACAAGCATAGCAAGAAACAGAAAAATCATTAATAGCTGATTGCTACTGTTTCACAGTCATATACTCATGCTCTTCTAAGTCAAAAAGTCTGATACAGAGGAAAGAAAATTAACTATTACTTGGAACACATAAGTGCCAATGACTTAAGCAACAACACATTTGAAATCAAAGACAGGAAAAGAGCCATTAAAATGAACACCCAAGCCAGCCACTTTGAGCTAACAATGCTGAGATGATAAGGAGTAAAAGTTCTTTAAGCCTCAAGAATTTGACACTATTACAGACTGTTACCATCATAGCACAGAGTACGTGGTTTCATGGACATGTAAAAAGGCTCTCTGCTTCAAGGAATCCAAGGCCCAAAATTTTCATAATTGCACGTGCATAAATACACAGAATTACACTGTTTGCAAATGCAATTGTGCTAACTGCTTGTGTAAATTATGTGCACCTATTTTTTAAAAAAATCTGGTCCTAAATAATAAGTTATAAGTGAAAGACCAGATCAGACTGCCCCGTAAGAACAACGTGTTTGTCCTCTCCTTCGTCCCATTTATAGATTTGAAAGTTTTACCTGAAACCTGTCAGAGCCCAATAAGGAGAAAGGAAGTGTCTTGTCTTTCACCCATTTTTACAAGACCCTGGTGAAAAGCCCAACACTTAGTCCCCAACCCAAGCTGTCTAGATTCCTACTAGCATACTGCCTTGAACTCTCCTCAAGGGTTTAATCTTTTCCAGTCTGATACATTTCAAGAGTCCCTTCACACCCCTATTATGAGGCTATTCTATCTTTTATCCCACCCTCTCATCAGACTGGTGGTTTCTAATTGCTCGGGTGTCTCCCTTATCCTCCCTCTCCTGCCATCTCCATTTCTGGAGTCTCTCCTCCTATGAATAGCCTGAGTATCTGTTTCTGATCAGCTTTGCCAAACACCAGCAGAGTGAAACTGGAAACTTATTTTTCACTGCTGCCCTTAGGGTTCTGGACAGCAGCCATGAAAATAACCAGAGATTTGTCAGTTTCAGACCACTGAGGCTTGACAAAGCTATGAACAAGCAATTGAGGCACTGAACTGTGTGCCAACTCAAATAGCACTGCTCCAGTTCATATTCTGCAGGATTTAGCAGATACAGAATGAAATATTTTACCTTGAAAAAATTAATCTTGTTTAGAAAACTCATTTATAATCTACCTGAAACAGTGTAAAGTTATCCTGAAAGGGGGAGATTCAGCTAATTTCCATTAAGGAGACATACAGATAAGCTTCCTGCACACTGTTTTAAAATCATTTCCTCCCTCATGTCTAAAGGATTGAGCCCAGATAAAAAGGGATCCAGTCTCTTGAGCAGCCATCTAACAGCCATCCCATACAATCCCTCAGAATCATACTATAAAAAGCCACATTACATGCTAAGGAATAGCTGACTACATTATAAAATAATCACTGTCCATATTGCTGAGTGAAACAGTAAATAAGCAGTCCCAGCATGGATGACCTGAGACTCAGCATATGATGCCATATTACACAAGTTAAAGAATTTCAATCTCGTTACTGAATTTATTTGCTTTGAAGCACAGATTAGTTACAAATTTCTGTATCTAGATATCTCCTTGGGTTTTGTTTTATTTTCTCCTAGCAGCATGTTAAAGGAAAATAACTCAAGAAGAATATACAACTGAGTTACTACGTACTGCTTGGTGATCTCATACATTTCTTTCTAAAGCAGGAAAGACTTTGGCTGTATGCTCTTTGTATACTTTTTGTAGAAGTTGCTGACCTATCATTTTAACCTGACTAGAGGATTAAGTCTAAGGATTAAAAATTCTTAATTTTTTGTTGAACAGATTTGTTGTACAGAGACAATATCCAGTTTTTTAAACTCTTAGATTATTTTTCTTAATATTAAATAAAGCATTTAGACCACAGACTTGACGCAGAAGCTTATTTTGGATCATGTTGGTAAATCACTGTTCCCAGGCTCCCAATTTTTACAGTATCTTTCAATTCTAACAACTCTATCTTTCTAACAAGTTTCCTTTATTCTTTATCACAGTGAAAGGTTGAAGTTAGATGATGGGGGGTAAAATTAGTTTCATGAAGCAAGGATCTGGGTACTGGGAGAGTAGGGCTTGGTTGGATAGGATTCCAGGTGTAGCTGGCTGAGGCTCAATGGTGTGGGAGTCCAGTGGTCCAGTGGAGGGGGCAGTCTGGTGCAAGGGTGGGACTCCAGTTGTGGGGGCTCTGAATGAGGGTGTGGGGGGCTCAGCAGGAAGTGATCTGGGTGCAGGTCCAGATGCAGGGCGTGGGGCTCTGCGGTGGGATTTGGGTGCATGGAGGTTCCGGATGCAGGGGGTAAGGGTTGAGGAGAATCAGCAGGGTTTGTTCTGGGTGCAGGAGTGAGGGTCCGGATGCAGAGGGGAATGGCTCAGCAGGAGTCTGGATGTAGGGAGAGTGAGGCTTGGCAGGAAGGTCCACATGCAGATGCAAGGGGTGAGGCTCAGTGGTGTGATCTGGGTGCAGGGGGGATAGGAAGCAGCTTCCCATACAGTGACCCCTCTTCTCCCACAACTGAGGAGTGATGGGGCAGGATGTGTATGCAGAGCTTCTTGCAACTGGAGAAGGTTTCTAGGAGTCAGGCTAACCTGGCCCCAGTCCAGCTGCTCCTTGCAGGAGAAATGAAAATACCATCCTTCCCCACCATCAGCCCAGAGGGGATTAGCAGCTGAGCCCAGCACAGGGTAAGTGCCACTGGCAGGGACTCGCCACCCCACAGTGATTTACCTCTCCACTGGCTGCTCTGGACAGCTGAAATGATGCGCCTGCCCTGGTGGGAAGGGGTGCATGACCACTCTTGCGGCTTCCCTGTCAGAAAGTCATTTTTCTACATTGAAGCAAAGAATTCTGCATGCAAACAGTGCCACAGAATTTCCCCAGGAGTACATACGGGACCATAAAAGAGGGAGTATATGCAAGACAGAGAAAACAGTGGGGAGGAAGAAAAGATCCTTAGGAAATAAGAAAAACACCCTAGGTAGTGTAGAAATCTAAGTAATGAATTTTAACTTTGGATGCTGATCAGTTGTACTTTTCAACTCAATTTTCAGCAGTGACTTACCTGACAAACACCATCTCTATAAGTGATCAGACCAAGATATTAACACCCAGTTCAACTACTTGAAGTGTAAACACTTCAACAGGAAGCTCAGCCACAGTATAAAATTCAGAAACGGACAACCAAGTCAGTACAGTTAACCCATTCGTAAGCATTGCATGCTGTGTAACAATTCTCTCAGAATTTGTCTTCCACTGTGTTTGGAAAACTTCCAGCACATTTTTGGCACTACCACAGCCTACGTAAGTTGTAACTTAGGATCCAACAATTAGGTACTACACTTAGTTGAGATTCACTGATGCCTATTGTAGATCTGAAACTTGAATTATTGAAATATGTATGACTTTAGCATACTTGCTAAAAACTAGTTCGTGTTTGGGTATTTTTAGTATATAAGGTGCCTATTTTTACAGTTGGAAAAAGTTACAATTAATATACAACGTATAGCATGAAAAAATATACAGCTGTCACTGCAATAGGAAACTTTACACCCTTTTACTTATTATTAAAGTAGTGTGAACCCTTGGAGTCCCGTTAAACTCATCGTCAAGTCTAGTCAGTCAGGGAGCATCAACGACAAAAAGGATCATCTTCCACCTGTTTCCATGTATTTGTCACTTCCTAATTTAATTACTGTAGTTCACTGAGCCAATATAATCTGGATGTCCTCAGAAACAAAACAGTATAGATAGATAAAAAGATGCCCATTAGGGGACTAACCCTACTACCCAGGGGGAGCAACAGAAACTCCCTGGCAAGAGAACAAACATTAACATTTGGCTATGCCACAGCAAAATAGAGGCCCTGGGATTCCTACCAGGTCATATCAGCCACTGGTCAGTAGGTGTCCAACATAAACTGGAAGCCCCCACTCCGTTCTCAGACAAATAAAAAGGAGAATCATTGAGCATCAGTTGGGTAGCTACAGCAAAGGCAGAAGGTTGCTACTGATTTGCTTCTTCATCACCCTCATAACCTTTCCAAAGGAGAAGTGAACGCTTCTACACCCCTGCTGCCAGGTGTGTACAGGATGGTCTCTACTACCTAACCTATGTTACCCTCCTTTTATGTCCCCCTTCCACAAGTAGCTTTACTGCTATTCAAAGCTGCCTCAAAGTGAGCTGGAGATGAGTATCAATTTCCCTGTCTCCTCCACTGTGATGCTATCTTGAACCTTGTTAATGCACTCTGGAGCAGCTTGAGGCCTGGTCTACAGTGGGAGGGGAAGGCGAGCTAAGTAGGTCTAAGTTACGGAACTTCAGCTATGAAAATAGCATAGCTGAAGTCAACGTACTTAGAGCAACTTACCATAGTGTCTTCACTGCGGTAGGCCGACTGCAGCCACACCACCGTTGACTCCGCCTTTGCCACTTGCTCTAGTGGAGTACCGGAGTCAACGGAAGAGCGCATGGTGGGCAATTTATCGCATCGTCACTAGACGCGATAAATCAACCCCCGTTGGATTGATCGCTCAGGAAGTAAGTGTAGATATGTCCTGAAAAAGGTATAAGCAGCAATGGCAAGTCAGACCATCTGTTCACAGACTCAGTAAGACCTTATTACAGTTATTCCCTTTCAAAGTGTTATAGAAACTGAAAGAGCTACAAATGTGTTTTTAAAACTTACGTTCTACTGAAATGGCTGGTTTAGTCTTCTGTATGTGCCTCTCACTTACCAAAGCAAGCAGATATTTCAATTCCTGGTACAGCAGGGGTGGGCAAATTTTTTGGCCCAAAGGCCACATCACGGTTGCAAAATTGTATGGAGAGCCATGTAGGGAAGGCTGTACCTCCCAAAACAGCCTGGCCCCACCCCCTATCCGACCCTCTCCCACTTCCTGCCCCCTAGCTGCCTCCTCCCAGAATCCCCGACCCATCCAACCCCCTGTCCCCTGACCGTCCCCTCCAGAGACCCCCCCCCACCCTAACTGTTCCCCTGGACTCCCTGTTCCCTGACTGCCACGAACCCTATCCACACCCCCGGGACTCCGACACCCTATCCAACGCCCACGTTCCCCATCCGCCCTCCTAGAACCTCCACCCCATCTAACCGCCCCCTACTCCCTGACAGCCCTCCCAGGACTCCCTGCCCCTTTTCTAACACCCCAGCCCCAGCTCCCTTACCATGCTGCTCAGAGCAGTGTGCCTGGCTCCACAGGGAGCCAGACACGCTGCAGAGCTGCCCTGCAGGAGAATGCAGCCCCACCCTCCAGAACGCTGCCTAGGACGCGGGGCGGGGGGGGGGGGGCACAGGGAGAGAGGGAAGGCACCAGGGGTGGCCTCCCTGACTGGGAGCTCAGAAGCCGGGCAGGAGGGTCCCACGGGCCGGATGTGGCCCACAGGCCATAGTCTGCCCACCCCTGTGGTAGAGTGCTACTCTTCTTTTCTGCATTTCTCCTAACCTTCTCTGCTTCCCCCTTCATCTGTTTCCACTCTGGTTTTCACCCAATATTTGCAACAGCCTTCTACGTCCTGTCCACCATGCAGTCTCATCCTACTCCAAATCTCCCCAAGTTCAAATCCTCCCTTTGCTGCCCAGCAGTAACAACGATTCCTCAACCTACTACATATAATCTGTTGCTCCCATGTTTTGCTTTTGACTGTGGAACTGTAAACTCTCCAGAGCAGGAACTTTGTCTTCATATCTGTCAGAAAACACTTGACACATCATGTGTTTATAGTGTTACATGAGTCACTGCGGCTACACACAATAGTTAAAGCTGCCACCAGCCTGTTCTAACCCTAATATCTTTATACATTCAGTGTTCTGAAACAACTGTCTACCATGCTTGATCCCTTCCTTGAAAATGATTTTTAAAACAATTACAGCCCATTTTTTAATTTCTTGATGACTGCCAATATATTAAGTGACACTTCATTCAATACTTAGCTTCTTATACCAGACACATAATTAATTGGGGGGAAGGGGGAATGGACATACTGCCATGTAGCATTTTAATAGGGGTTGTCTACACTGGCACTTTACAGCACTGCAACTTTTTCAATCAAGGGTATGAAAAAACACTCCCCTGAGCGCAGCAAATTTCAGCACTGTAAAGCACCGGTGTAGATACTGCACCAGTGCTGGGAGCATGGTCACGAAGATATGTTCCTTTATTTAGAGTGCTGGGAAAGCTCTCTCCCAGCACTCTGCTGGGACTACATAAGCCACATTAAAGTGTTGCCCAGTGTAGATTAGCCCTTACTAAAACCAGCAAAATCAGAAACTTTGTGAAGCTGGAAAAAAGCCAAATAACTAAAACATGCTACCTGGGCATTTGCAGAAGTGTCGCTGCTACAGTATCTGAAGATATCACAGCATCACCACTGACACTGAAGGCCTGCAAAGTATTCAACTTTCCTGTAGATTTTAACAGCATCTTTCACGAAGGCATAACAAAGCCCAGTTACACACACACAGGTCACTCTTTTCATCTATTATCTACAGAAGGCAGAGCTCACAAACTCAGAGGAGCTCGGGCCAGTTACTTCCACTCTCTGAACTGCATCCATAGTGCATTGCGGAGTACAAGGAACCCTTGCTTTTTCTTAGATGCACCTACACTAGCATCTGACTCACAGTTCTCCTCCTCCTACCCCTCCAGCCTTATTCTCTCCGTTCACTGCTAAATCAAGACAGCTCCCAAACATAAAGGTGTCAAGCACAGATTATTTTTTTAATAACCCCTCCCAAAAAAGATGACTCAAACAAGAAAGTCACTGCCCAGCATGTTTATGCTGAAATTTGAGGATACAAACAGTCTCAGCTGATGTTTTACAACAAAACAATCTTGCATAGTCCCATTTTTCCCTCTGCTCATTTAAAGCGTTCTATTCTTGCTATGGTTATTCCACCCTGGAAAGCAAAAGAAGAGACAAGTTGTTTCCAGTGGCAGGAAACACAGTGGGATAGGATTAGAAGAGCCAGTTTGAACAACAGATTTAAGATAGACAAGGCAGTGATTTTTCTGTGATATTTCAGGATATGATTAATAATGCTGAGGAGGCACATCCGCCGCCCCCAAAACTGAGAGGTTGCTCCTTCTCTTTGACTCACTGCTTTCCCCTCACAAGCATCCTCCCCCATCCTCCAACTGGATGGAAGGCCTGTTCCTCCCCCACTCCCTGCTGGCACCCTTCCTTCCCCCCATGCAGAACAGACACTTTATTTTGGGGGCAATGAGATCAGAGACTCTTAGGGCCAAGCAAAGATGGAGGCTAGGAACACACCAGCTGGAAGGGGGATTAGTGATCTCCAGGAAAGGACTCACCCCTCTGGGAAGAGAAAATAGTGGAATCAACCACTAAAAGAAAGAGAAATGTGTGAGTTCAGCCCTGGGGAGGAAGGGCAGAGGTGTTCTGGTGACAGAAGAGGGGGAGAGGGCACACCAGACCCCATGGAACAAGTAGAGCGGGGTGGGGATGGAGGGGAGCTCAGGCCCCAGGGGTGAGAGGAGGGCAGCTCAGGCCCCAAGTGGGACAGAAGGGTCCCAGGCTGGCGGGGAGGGACAGAAGGGGAGCTTGGGCCCAGAGGATATAGAAGGGGAGACGAGGGGACAGAGGGGAACTAGGGAACATAAGAGGAGCTCAGCCCCTGGGGAACGGGGTGTGTGGAAGAGGAGCTCG